>JAKGHH010000001.1:224267826-224355405 GCA_022828595.1 Nelumbo lutea
TTGTATCTTTGCTCTTGGGAAAAGGCAAAGTTGGATACTATAACCCCCACCCAAAAACCCATCATCAGAACGTGCCATAAATGGTAGCTCCATCACTTCAAAAGCCAAGCAAGCCCTAAAAACACAGGGCAAGCAGTAGAAATTTCGTTCACTGACAGAAGACTTATAAACAATGCCCTTTAGGTCACTTAGATTCAAGAAGCCAATTGACAGAAAATTTAAAGGCCTCTTTGGAATCACTTTCCTGGAGCCAACAAAAGCAATATCCTCCCAAAAAAACTTGCTAGTTACTCGTACATGCAGTGTGCCTTCCAAAATATGGAAAAGGGGAGCATAGAATCTTATTGGGGAAATCAAGGGAGCCGATGAGAAACCTGGGAGAGCCCTGTAAGACATCCTCAAAACATCCGTGAAAATGACTTACTTCTAAATGAGGTACTTTGGTAGAGAATTCCAAAGAACTGGCTAACCACATTCCCAGTTAAGGTAATCGGCCAACTGGGACATGAAGATATGATCAAGCAAGCAAGTCGTTCCAACCAGACCTTACAACAATTCAAGCAAATCCATAATCATCCTCTTTCTCCATAGATTGTCACTATATATACTAGTTAGCTTATGGTTTGAATTGTTAACTAAAGCAGATTATGAGTATTTAGACTAACCATAGTTGATCCCTCCCTACGTTCCACCCCACTGAACATTGGAAGAATGTATACCTATGGAGAAAGACGTCGCTCCCCAAAAAAACCTTCCCAAAGAGGGAATCAAACGCTACTTCGCTTTCAAGCCCCAAGTGCTAAGCGTTGTTAAGTCTGTTTCGTAGAACCTATCTTAATCCTCAATTTCTCTAGTGTTATGCTAGGGTTTTCAAGAAAAAATCTCGCAAGAGACCTGTCTTGGACCGCATAACTAAGGGTAAATTCGCTCTCCAAAAATACCGCTCCCCAGAAGCTGGCTGTAAAAGCCTGTCCAAAATTCAATGTCAGCCCAAATAGTGTCTCGCATACACCATTTTGTTATGGGCCTAAGAAATTGAAATAAGAATTTGGGAGCCTGCGTCTGATCAACGTAAGTTGCAGAAATCACCAACCAGCAATAATTCCTGCGAGAAATGTAGAAATATGGTAGAAAGAAAATGAGGGGAAGAAAGAGAAGAACTCTAGAAGAAGATTTAGCAAAGAAGAAGACAAGAGAATGGAAGAAGAGGGAAGAGGGAAGAGAAGTGGTTCGTATCCTCTCTCTCTCTCTCGTCTCTGTCCCTCATTTCGATTTAAATAATGCTCTGAAACATTAAGGTGACGTGTAAAAGTTACACTAGTGCCGCCTAAGTGGGGCAGATGGACTGTGTATAAAAAAAGATTATAAGAAAGAGTAAGATATTAAGGCCCATATGGAAGAAAGGCACCCCACTATTAGCAGACAAAAAAGCTACTAAAAAAATGAAATATAAACTATTGGCCCATTTTGGCCCAATCTCTCTACAAAAAATATGCCTTTACTTCAAATCACATGAAATACAATATTTATTAATCATGAGCAAAAGAGAAGTAGATGTAGAAGAGCCAACAACCAGGAAAAACAAAAATAGAGGTGTTTGTGCCAAGATGCTCCACTTCATTTCTACAGACAAGTCAAGTAAGTGAGGAGTAGTAGAAAGTAAACATGAAGAAGTAGGTGAAATCTGTGATTTCTCAAACTCCAAAAGTTGAAAATACACCGTAAACCTAAATACCTACGCCCCTTCCCGCCCTCACCATCGTAAGCTTCAAATTCGGTCCTGGAAATCAAACATCCATCTAAAAGAAAAGAAACTATGTTTACTCATCCTCTACCAAATTGACCAATAGAAATTAAATTAGTAACAAAGGTTTCGGAACAAACGAAAGGGTCGTTTGGGAGACAAAAAACGTATGAATGATGAAGAAGTATAAAAAGTCAAGTCATTAATAAGCAAGAATTTAATGTTTTTCACTATTGCGACCATAATGATAGGCTTATTCAAGAATTTAGGTTTAAAATACTAACTAGAGTATGCCCCTGTCATATGATTAGAGGCAAGAGAATCAATTACCCAAAGATGACTAGGAGAACAATAGAGGGAAGACTCACCAAACAAACCAATAGCAGAGAAGGCTGAAGAAATGGCTGAAGACACCAGCTGCCACATCTTTTCCTCAAAAATAACTCCATAGGGCTCATTTTTGAATGAAGTAGGCACTGGAGGAGAAGGGACAGTATCACCATCTGAATTGTCCATGGATGTCTGATAAGCTCGATGTTGATTTTTCTTATACCTGAAGTGTTTCCTTTAGATGGCCTAGTGGGGCATTCCGATATTATAGGTCCATGCTGCTTGCAATAGGCACAAGTGTTCTTCTTCCAACAATGTGAAACAACATGACCATATTCTTTGCACTCATAACATTAGACCTTAGAAAGATCCTTCTTTAGTTTCAGTTTGTTTGCAAAAAAGACAGCTTTTGCTCCAGAATCATGCTTCCCATGGAAGGTAGACTGAGCAAGTAGCTTCATTTCTTCCATAAGAAGTTCCCCCAATATAATATCCAGACTTGGGAGAGTATCCCCACTCAGAATATTTGATCAAATCACTTCATATTCAGGCCTCAAGTGCATTAGAAAATGCACGATCTTTCTTTTGTCAAAGTGCTCCTCCATACTCTTGACACAACAAGCTGACAAAAAAGTCTGCCCCTGTGCACTAATTCATACTCAGTCCACAAAATGACAAAACCATCATAGTACTATTGGATCTTTTCCTCTTGGGTGTAGGAAAAGATTCCCATTTCAATTTGATATCGTCAAGATAGGTTGGACTGTTGATATACCTTCTCCATGTATTTAAACATTTCCACTATAGTCTTAAAACCAATCATTAGAAAGGCTATGTCAATCTCATTCGAGCCAAGAATCCTATGATGCTATTCTTGCATAATCTATCTTCCACTATTTCAACCCTTGTTGTCAGACTTATAAGGCTTGGCCACCAAACCATCCACATAACCCAAAGACCTTGGCCCTCAACATAGAACTAGATGTGGAACTTAGATAGAGCATTTCTGCTTCCATCAAACTTGACTAATAACAGTTCCATCTTGTCTGGGGCCATTTCAATAGAAGTAACACCAAGAGCAAGTGTTGTAACAAGTAGAAAGGATAGAACCAGCTTTAAATCACCTAAAGCCAATCTAATTTAATGTGGAATAATCAGATTTCATAAAGTAAAAGCTTCCAAAAAAGTAGATTCAAGTGGTAGTCCAAAAATGGAAAGATCTAGGGTTGATTCCAAGAAGATGAAGTTAGAAACCCTACCAGCAATGAACCAAACACCAAACCAGTGGTATTGGGAAAGAAGAGAAGGTTTGGGCAACACCAGATCCGAGATTTCAAAAGCTATCTGAACAGGTAGAAGTGAGATCGGAGACAAATCCCCAATCTGGTACTTTCATCTTCCACGGGAAACAGAACAAATGAGTAATCCTTTAATGCACTTTAATCAAATCAAATAGCAGATAAAGAAGAGTCTTAGCAGATCCAGATTCAAACCTGCTTCGATACCATGACAAAGGCAATTCGAAAGAGACGATGGAATTCAATGGACGTATCTAACCCTCTACACGCCCAAAAGAGAAAGGACAATTGTGCCCTTCTCTAAAACAAATAAGAAATAGGATAAATACACAAGAAAGAATAAAAGATACTGTCAGTGACTCCCGTCTTAAGCAAGGACATTCTGTTTTTTAGATAAATAAAAAATATATTTAAACAAAATAGGATACAAGGAAAGGTGATAAGCAATCATCTAAATGAAAAGGAAAAAACACCCAAAGGACAATTTTGCATCCATACTACTTTCCCAAATAGGCCAAACCATCCACACAAAGTCAAACCCTCAAAATCCAAACCCCATTAAGCAAGGACAATTGTGCATCCATACTACTTTCCCACACTAAAGTCTTAAGCAACTCTATCTCCTACCGTAAAGATTTCAGCATAGAATAATACAGTGTCAGTGACTCCCCTGTCTTAGATTATTCACATCATTCTTCAATTTTTAAGCTCTAGTCACACTCATATTCTAAGAATACATTACAGCCAAATTAACCCATACTTCTTTGGCTGAATCCATCCATATATGATGCTTACTGATGTGTGATTGCATAGAATTCACAAACCATCCAACAACCATTTAATTTTGTCGCGTCAAATTCACAAATGTAGGGTATGTCTTCTATGGCCTCTTACTACTGCTTGTAAGAAACTCTAATTTTCCCTTACTGCAAAAATAGTTACTAGACTAAGATCACTCCAAGTCATTGTTTTAAAAGGCTTAAGCCTTGAGGCGTACGCCTTGAAGTAAGGCGTACGCCTTGAAGTAAGGCGTACATAATTTGCCTCTATCAATGATCAATTAGTGATTTAAAGCAAAATAATATGTATTTTTATAATTTAAAACATGTAGAAAAAACACTTCAATAATTATGGGCCAAATAAAAAAGTAAAAATGAAAAACAATAAGGGAAATCAAATTTTATTAGTTTTTCTTAGTGCTTTAAGAGATTTCAATGCAAAAAGGACTAATCAAGTTCTTAGTTCCTTCTGGAATTTGGATAAATCAAGTGAAGTTTTTCTTGTTATTCTAAATGTAATGTCCCAAGTGTTATTTTTCTCATTTCTTCTCCTAATTGATTTTTAATAATAATAATAATAATAATAGATCAAATCAACTAAGTTGTTTCCTTTCTTCTTGTTGGTCGGGCTGTCTTAATATGTTTATTTATCTCAATTGGGTCTTTAGTCTTTTGTTATTGGGCCTTAGTTATTGAGCCTAATCTTATTTAGTGTTTTTTATTTATCTAGGTGTCCCATCACTAATCAAAGGCATTCTAGTCTATTTGTGTAACATTATGTAATACACTTATTAATAATAGAGTAGGGCCAGCTGAGAGATTATTGCCGCCATTCTCAACTCTACTTCTTCTTCTTCTTCTCTTCTCCTTCAGCAGCTTCTTTCCAGCAAACATGGTATCAGAGCTCTAATCTTTCACCTGGTTACAACCGCCGCTTCATCTTCTACTCGTATCCAACTCTCTTCCTCTTTTCTATCTTGGTTGCTGCAAAGAAACCCTAGGGTTGGTCGTAGAACACAGTAGGACCTACATCTAAAGTTTCCCTTGGTTGTAGGGTCCAAGGGGAGTTAGTCCCAGAAGCGATGCCCTAATAGACTCAGTACAGCAGATTGTGGCCATTCAGTTAAGAGAGATCTGTGGAACAGATCTAGGTGGGAGGACTGATCTCGGCAGTCCTAGAACTGGTCGTGGCAGAGATTACAGTGTGTGATAGCAGTGATTAAAGCACAGCAGAAGTCTGGACTGATTACAGTGTGCGACAGCAGTAATTAGAGCACAGTGCAGCAGTGTGGTGCTCGTGGTTTCAGCTCTGTTACGGATTCTCTGGACAGAGTTTGCAGTGCAGCAAGTTCCGTAAGTCTGAAACAGTTCTCTGTATATTGTGTTTACAGTTTTGATCTTTGCAAGTAGGAGAAGATGTCTTCTATATCCGGGGAAGTGTCTTCTAGAGATGTCTGCACAGTCTGCAGATTACTAATGTGTTGTTGGATGAGTATAACTTCAGAGAATGGTCTATTTCAGCCATGCTCTTCATCACATCCCGGGAACTCACTGGTTATTTGGACGGGCAGAAGAAGGAACCTGAAGTGGGTAGTGTTGATTATGCAGTTTGGTGTAAGGAGAATGCTACAGTTATGTCCTGGATACTTGCTTCAATGACTCCAAGGGTAGCTAGGACTGTTCAACATTTCTCCACTGCTGCCAATATATGGGAGAAAGTGTCCAAAACTTATGGACAGAGAAAAAATAATGCCAGAATTTATAGATTGAATAAAGACATTGCTGCCTTGAGGCAAGGGGATATGACTGTTGCAACATATTTTGCTACCTTAGAAGGACTATGGGAAGAGATAGATCATCACCTCATTCTTGATTGGGAGAATGCCAGAGACAAGGAAAAGCATGACAAACAAATTGAAGAGGGCAGAGCATTTAAATTTTTGGCTAGCCTAGATCCAATATGTGAGAGCATAAGGTCCCAAATTCTGGGAAGGGATGAAATGCCATACTTACATCATGTCTACTACCTCGTGAGGAATGAAGAGGTTAGGAGAAAAGAGATGCAAGTTGATACTCAAACTAAGCCAGCTGAACAGTCTATGGAACATTCGGCCCTAATTTCTACAAATCAAAAGGGGAATAAGTACTCGGACGAGAGACACTGAAGTGCACCCACTGTGGAGGAGAAAGGCATGTGAAAGAGACTTGTTGGGTTCTCTATCCACATCTGAAACCAGCTGCTTCGAAGAAAGATAAGAAGCATCAGAAGGGTCAAGCTGCAAGTGGGAATCTGGTTGCTAGTCACAGTGGTGATGGCTCAGAACACTCATCCACAGTTACTACCTCTTCCATGGGACAGATTGCCGATGAGGTAGAGGTACTTAGCCGGAAACTAGCCCGTCTAAGAACCAATTCTCTTGCTTCCACCTCCCTTGCCAGATCAGGTACTGCCTCTGCTTTTAGTGCAACTAGTTCTATTGATCCTGCTTCTTGGATTATTGGTTCCGGTGCAACTGACCACATGACACATATGCCTTCTCTATTTTCTTCCTATCATTTATTGTCTGGTCAAGATAAGATGAGGGCTGCTGATGGTTCCCACTCTACCATCTCTGGGAAAGGGGTGATTGACCTAAGCAAGGATCTCTCACTCAAATCTGTTCTGCATGTTCCCAATCTTTCTTCAAATCTCTTATCTGTTTCAAAGCTTACCAAGAATTTTAATTGTAGCATAACTTTTTTTCCTACTCATTATGTCTTTCAGGACAGATTGACGAAGAGAACGATTGGGAGCGGTCATGAGTGTGGAGGCCTCTACTACCTTGATGCAGACATCAATTCGACCTTACAAACATCTGCTACTAGTAGTCAGTCCAATATGGAGTCAATAGCTAGGTTACATCTGTGGCATGCTAGGCTAGGTCATTTACCTTTTTCATCATTAGAAGTGTTGTTTTCGGAATTATTCAAAGGTGTTTCAAGTCAAAATTTAGTTTGTGAAGTCTGTTAGTTATCAAAACAATGTAGAATTGTTTATCCAATTTCTAGTAATGAAATTCAAGCTTCTTTTGATTTAGTCCACTCTGATGTTTGGGGCCCTTCACCCATTATTTCTGTTGATGGCTTTCAGTACTTTATCAGTTTTATTGATCACTACTCTCGATGCACATGGATCTACTTGTTAAAAGGACACGATGAAGTGCCACGGGTAACCATGGCGTTTTACAAAATGGTTGAAACACAATTTGGCAAGAAAATTAAACAATTCAGGTCTGATAATGCAGCTGAATACTTTGAAAGGTCCCTGAATCTGTTTATGGAGGATGCTGGAATGATCCATCAATCATCTTGTGCTAGTACCCCCCCAACAGAATGGGGTTGCTAAGCGCAAGAATAGACACCTATTGGAGACTGCTCGAGCCTTACTATTTCGGCACAAGGTTCCCCAAAACTATTGGTCTCAAGCAGTCCTTACTGCATCATATCTGATAAATCGAATGCCATCCAAGGTATTGGGGATGAAAACTCCTTTCTCTATCCTTTGCCCTCATCTTCCAAACTTTTCTCTTCCACCGAGATTCTTCGGTTGTGTATGCTTTATACATGTAAAGGATCCAAAGAAAACCAAACTGGATCCTAGGGTTACAAAAGGAATCTTTTTGGGGTACTCTCCTACATAGAAGGGTTACAAGTGTTATGATCCAGTCACCAAGAAAAAATATGTCACAAAGGATGTGGCTTTTTGAGTCTCAATCCTATTTTCATTCTTCCCAGAATCCTCTTCAGGGGGAGACTAGCGGGATGGAAGAGGATTCTTCTATTCCTTCCTTCTTTGTGCCTCTTTCCTCCTCGGATCTTCCACCTTCTCCTCCTGATCCTCCAAGTTGTGGTATCCCGGGTGAATCTAATGAGGCTCCCATTGCACCAGCTACTACTAGTGATGTTGCAGATGTTACTGAAGACTCCAGAAGGCAGTAGAAAGATATAAGAATCACCTACAACAGAAGGAAAAAGGGTCCTCCAACTCATGACAGCAACCAATTGGACTCGGATCAACCTGTCTCAGCAGCCCCAGGTAATCCTATTACACATCCCTCTGACTTGGATCTTCCTATTGCCCTTCGTAAGCCTACCCGTTCTTGTACTATCCGACACCCCATTGCTGATTTTGTGTCTTACTCACATTTGTCTCCCCGTTATTGTTCTTTTGTGTCTGCTCTCTTTTCTGCGCATGTTCCTACTAAGTATTCAGAGGTAGTATCCAACCCAAGATGGAAAGAGACTATGGACAAAGAAATGAAAACCTTAATGAAAGCAAGGACTTGGGAATTAGTGGATCTACCGGAAGGGAAAAGCACTGTTGGATGCAAGCGGGTGTTCACTGTAAAGCATAGGGAGGACGGGTCCATTGAAAGGTACAAGGCCAAACTTGTAGCAAAAGGGTTTACTCAAAAAGAAGGGATTGACTACAAAGAAACCTTTGCTCTAGTAGCAAAACTCAACACAATCTGATTTCTATTGTCATTAGCTGCAAATTTCTCATGGGAGCTACATCAGTTGGACGTGAAGAATGCCTTCCTAAATGGCAACCTCCATGAAGAGGTATTCATGGATCCTCCATCAGGTTATGAGTTTGGCAAGAAGGTGTGCAGACTGAGAAAAGCACTATATTGTCTTAAGCAGTCTCCTCGAGCTTGGTTTGAGAAGCTTTGTGGGGCCATGAAGAAAGGTGGTTATACTCAAAGTGGGGTAGATCATACATTGTTCATAAGGAAGAGAAATGGAAAACTTACAGCACTTATTGTCTATGTGGATGATATGGTGATTACAGGGGATGATCAGGAAGAGATTAAAAGACTAAAGGAGTTCTTGGCTGCTGAATTTGAGATGAAAGACCTAGGTCAACTGAGATACTTCCTTGGGATTGAAGTTGCTAGATCAAAAGAAGGCATCTACATATGTCAGCGGAAATATGTCATTGATCTTCTACAAGAGACAGGCATGATGGGGTGTAGGCCAGCAGATACTCCAATAGAACAGAACCATGGCCTACAGGAATCAGTAGGAGAGGACTACCTTGATAAGAAAAGATACCAAAAGCCGGTGGGGAAATTGATCTATCTGTCCCTCACTCGCCCTGACATTGCTTATGCTGTACATGTTGTCAGTCAGTTCATGCACACTCCTAAAGTCCCTCACATGAAAGTTGTGGAAAGGATTCTCAGATATTTGAAGTCTTGCCCAGGGAAAGGGATTCTGTTTAGAAAACACAATAAGATTGAAGTTGAAGCATATACTGATGCAGATTGGGCTGGCTCCGTTGGGGACAAGAAGTCCACTTCCGAGTACTACACCTTTGTTGGAGGAAATCTAGTTACACGGAGGAGTAAAAAACAAAATGTGGTTGCTAGATCAAGTGCAAAGGCTGAATATCGAGCTATGGCTCGTGGTGTTGCTGAACTTTTGTGGCTTAAGATCCTTCTTGGTGAACTTGGAATAAAGATCGAGAGCCCTCTCAGGTTGTATTGTGACAATAAGGCTGCCATCAACATTGCAAATAACCCAGTGCAACATGATAGAACGAAACATATTGAGATAGACCGCCACTTTGTCAGAGAAAGAATAGTCTCAGGAGAACCATGCATTCCTTATACTCCCTCCGAGATGCAGATCACAGATGTTTTAACTAAAGGGCTAGCTATAGTAAAATTATTGGACTTACTTGGCAAGCTAAACATGATTGACATCCATGCTTAGCTTGAGGGGGAGTGTTGGTTCGGCTGTCTTAATATGTTTATTTATCTCTGTTGGGTCTTTAGTCTTCTGTTATTGGGCCTTAGTTATTGGGCCTAATCATATTTAGTGTTTTTTTTTCTAGGTGTCCCATCACTAATTAGGGGCATTCTAGTCTATTTGTGTAACATTATGTAATACACTTATTAATAATAGAGTAGGGCCGGCTGAGAGATTATTGCCGCCATTCTCAACTCTTCTTCTTCTTCTTCTTCTTCTTCTTCTTCAGCAGCTTCTTTCCAGCAAACACTTCTAAATTATTTTTTACATGAAATAAAATGTTTATAATTGTTAGTTGATTAATTATTATTTTATTTAATGCTTAAATGCCAATACTTATTGCTTATAAACTTATAGTTTTATAGATATGTGTACCTTCTATCATTTTAACTTAGTAAATTATATGTTATTTTCATCAATTTATAAACTTTAATTAATTTTTTCTTAAGCTTTATGGCTTACACCTCACCTTTTTGGGCCATTACGCCTCAACTATGCCTTCAGCCTTTAAAACCTTGCTCCAAGTAATTAATCTCATATAATCTTATTGAGGTCATAGTATTCAAAAACTGATCTACAAACCCACTTGGACCAAGTATAAGAAATAAAAAGGTCCAAATAAGAATAAAATACAATAGCCAAACTGTCAACATAAATGTTCATGTGAACATGAACAGGTGTTACCATGACCATTCAGAATGTTGTTATTATTATTGTTATTGCTATTGGTATTGCACTTGTCCTTGTTATTGTTATTATTATATTTGTTTTTGGGAATAATCACAAGCAACACATGTGCAGTTTTACTAGTATATAAATGTGGCTAGCAGAGAAACAGGACTCTTTATATATGACAGGAACAATTTAGATTTGACATGCAATTTCTGCTACTGGGAACAAAAAACATGAGGATCTGAAACGAACAAAGGATAATTTGTCCATGAACATAGGCCTCTATTAGCTACCATATGAAGAGATCACGATCTATAATATACCATATGAACCTGCAAAGAACTGTTAAAAGATAAGAAAAACCTTATTATAATGATGGCTTCAACACCTTCCTATATAAGTTGTAAGATAAAAGCTCAATTGCTTCACAAAATGAACACTGCTTTTAGAAACTAATTTTTTGAAACTGTGTCCAAGAAACTAACCTTGGGCCCAGACTTTGTATTGATTTTGCAGCAGAATACATGTCAGAGACTGTTTCCAACTGCACACCACCTAACAAAGCAGATGCTTCCTTCAAATTTGGGGTCACAATATCAGCCATTGGAAGAAGTTCCTCCCTACAGTCCATCATTCAGGAAAACTTAATTGCATGAGAACCTGTGAAAGCTAGTGGAGAATTTTATTAAAAGATAGAAGGATAGTGCAAAAATGAATGATAAGATATCACCACCATATACAGCATAATTGATCAATAAAATTCCAAACAAGATCCTTCCACATAACAAAAAGGCCTCCTTAAGCAAATCCCACCTCCCTGCTTCCACCCACCTTTGCTTCCCAAAAGCAAGCATACTCCAACCATCAATTATCAACACCTGCATAAACTAATTTCTTTACCTCCACCAATCTCAATATTGACTGCAAACCTGACAAATAGCACCTCCATGCCATTCAACACAACCATCTCCCTCCCATCAAAACAAAACCTATCTCTTCTGACCCCTAATTCCTAATTACAATCAATTTGGAGACCACTATGACACACCGTCTTAAATCTAAATAATTCGCATAAGGAACTATCCATATAGATCCATGTCTTTTTTCCAACTCCAAAAGCACTTTCCTAGTAGACTCTGCCAGAAAAAAAAGAAAAAGGCATACACATTGTCTTTCCAACTTCAATTTCTGTATCAGCAACAACTATCCTAGAATAATCATGACGTAGAACTGGGAAACTGATCCAAATCAACTTTTTTTGCCTAAAAAAACTAAGAAAAATCAATAGGTAACCTATAGGGGTACTCCAATAAGGACTTTTAACTCCTAAGCAACTCTATTAAGACTTTCCTAATCATACTAAAAACTAATTTAATGTAAAGATATGAGAAATTACTAAAAATAGAAAATTATGAATTTACTATGCAAGGGTTGTGTTCCAGAGTTCACTGGGTTTAGCAGTGAACTCGGCCAAGCCCATTCACAAACGTTAGGCTGAACCCATGTGGACTTATGTAAAGTCATTGTGGGGCCCTATGCCATACAAATCAGGCCTAAGTTGTCCATGCAAATCTTGGGTCGTGAGCCTTTGAAGGAAATGGGCCTATGGCCCATAGTTAATAAGATTAAGTAAGCTGTCACATGACATCTTAAATTGCTCTAGGTCAAATATGGGTTTGGAAATGGGTATAGAGAACCCATACTCTTAAGAGGATAAAGCTTATCTCTTAATAGAGTCCAGATCTAAATTAGATTTTTATAATCTCCTAATTTGATTAGAAGAGTGCCTCATAAGAAGATAAAGAAGAAGAGGGTGAACCAGACTAGAACACCACTCTCTCTTGTTCTCTCTTCTTCTCTTTTGTCTTCCAAGAAACTCTTTCATGACCTAGGCTTTCAAGAACTGATTTAGATCAGTTTCCTTCTTTGTTTTTGCAAAAAAAAAACTCAGAAGAAAATCAGGTTCACTTAGCTCATTCGATTCAAGCAAGTTGGATCACAATTTTGCTAAAAACAATGTTGCTAAACCGGATTCACCTACAGGCTGTGCCATGTTCAATGGAGGCTGGTTTTAGGACTGATTTGGCGTGAACTTCCACTTTGGGATCTGCATATGTGGAATTCGTATCAGGTATACATCTCCCTCTTTGTTTGGTTTCAAATGTGGTTTAGTTCAATGCAAGATTGATATGAAAAATTTAGTTTTCAAATTCACTAGGAAATCGGTTCCCACAAGGGTTAGAACAATTTTTGAAATTTTGCTTAGCCATCTAGCATGATTTGGTCATCCATATGATGGATCCTACCCCTTCCAACAGTGGTATTAGAGAACTAGGTTTAGCTCTTGTATTAAACCAAACCGCATTTGAATGAAAACTCAAATCGACAATAACTAGTCTAGCCAATTTGAGCAATTAGCAAAAACCTTTGAGAATTCAGTTCTCAGAGTGGGCCAATGATCAGAAATTTTTATATATATATTTAGATATATTATAGAATTGTTCTATTATGGATTCTTAAAATCTTGGGTTGAAAGTGTGATGGAGATCAAACTCTTGATGGTGGCAAGATCAGTGCACACAAATTTTATTAATTTGATTATTTGGTCTGTAATTAATTATTTTTTTCTTTTATAGAAAGAATGTATTAGGTTTTTCTGATGAAAGCAATAGAAATTAGGGTTTCTCTATTTTTTTACTTCGTAGAAATCGCCGAAACTTGCAGAAAAGATAGAGATTGCAGATGGAGATCGATCTATAGATTGCAGTTTTGCAAGGATGCAGCTTTTTGTCCGGATTGGATTTAGACCATCACACTATCAACCCTAGCCAATTATTTCTAATTATCTGCTATTTATTTGATGATATGATTGTCAATCATAACTGAGAATTTCAGATCATTACTTATATGAATTGGTGCATGTTTTGGACACCAAACCCTAGGCTGATTTGACCTAGTTTTGGTTCAATCTTGTTGGGCCGAACCTATGGTTCTTTGGGGTCTGATCACAACTCCTAGGATCACTGTTTAAGTGACCAAAAATCGATCTATGCCATGGTTTTGATGGCCCATTGCATGGACCAATTCAGCCTATACTTGAAAAACCCTTTTATGTTAGATTAAAGCAAGACTAGCCCATTTCAGCATTGACTGCTATATGGATCGAACTGCTTTTTGCAATTTAGCCCATTAATCAAGATAAAATTATTAGATACCATTGATGGGCTGATCATGTGTTAATCTAAATTGATTTCAGTTTCACAAGTTTTAAATTGATATTGATAGATTATGTATGTGAATGAGATGTACTGAATGGATGTGATTCGTTCATGGGCCATAAGTGCTTGGCCCATGTATTGACTTATCTGGCTCTCTACGCTCATCACAGCTGAATGCATATCATAGCCATAACTCCCATGAATCATTGAATGATCTCCTTTTCTAATGGGCCCCCTCAATAGCTTCCTCCCCAGCAGGAACCTCACAGGAACCCTATCCCATTAAGGGCCCATTTGAATCTGACTTAATGAAAGTTAGTAGGAGCCACTAGGGTATGAGCTAAATCAGACCTAGGGACTGATATACATGTTTCATCATGAGTAATATAAGTGCAATGAGATAAATAATATCATAAGATGATTTCTCTAAAGGCCTTCCATCTTTAGCATGAAAACGGGCTAAAGTAGTGGATGGAGATGCACCATAAAATTGGGCTATCCATTTCACTAAGACAATCGGTGGGTTTGCTTCATGAGATGATAGGGGTGTCATAGACTAGTGGGAGGGGCCTATCATAAAATGGAATACTCTTCCACGGTACTTTGGGGCTCACGATATAACGGGTCTACGCTTATCAATTAAAAAGGTTTAACCTAAAATGGCAATGAACCTTGTCTAATGGAGGCCAAAGGGAAAACTCATTGGATGGGTGCATACGTGATCCTGCACAGAAAGTGATGGGGTTATGCAGCTAAAACAGTTGGCCCCATGCACCTATGTGATTTCCCACATTTCTACGGACATGAACTATTATCTCATCACTGAGATAGGAGGGAAATCTCAGAGATGAAAAAATGGAGATGGAACATAGATAAAAGTCCATTCTATGAAAGATAACATGAAACAATATTAAGGTCGTGGACTAATTAATCGTGCCTTTTATCAGAAATGGCTCACGAACAATTCACTAAATTGTAAGACGACAACAAACTGAAAGGACCCAATTATGTAGACTGGTATTGTAACCTAAATCTAGTGCTCACGTCCGAGAAATTGGACAAAGTTGCTAAAAACCCAACATCGAAACGTCCAGGTGATAGGGCTTCTAAGGTAATGAGGGAATATCAGGAATATGAAGAGAAAAATTCTCTTGTCCAGTGTTTTGTCATAGCCTCCTTGGATAATTCTATCCAGAAATAGTTTGACAAAATTGATATCTGCAAATATATCCTAGATAGTCTTAAAACAATGTATGAGGAGCAGAATCGTTCTGCAAGATAAAAGGTCTTCAAACTGTTGATGATCACGAGGATAATCGAAAGCCAATCAGTTCATGACCATGTCATGCGGATGATAGGTTACATAAATGAATTGAAGGTTCTTGGTTCTCAACTTAATGATGACACCAAGACTGATGTCATCCTAAACTCTCTGCTCTCGTCCTTCAATCAGTTTGTCATGAATTACTAATGAACAAGCTAAAAGTTAGCTTGCAAGAGCTCAGCAATATGTTGCAAATAATTGAAGAACTGATCAAGAAGGACAAGCCGGTAGCCATGCTTGTTGAAGGTGGCAAATCTGGTAAGTAGAAAAGGAAGGGTAAGAAAATGCCTCAGAAGAACATAGGCAAGCCAAAAAAGTAGAAGAGAAACAAGTCATCGGATGAATGCCACTTCTACAAGAAACTAAACACTAGAAGAGGAGTTGTCCTCAATATCTAGAACCCCACAAGAACAAAGAAGTTAATTTTGAATCTCTTGTCATAGAGACCAATATGTTGGTCACTTTTGCATCCTGGTGTATTGACTCTGTGCTTCAATTCATGCATTTTGCAGGGGTTCAAGGAAAGAAGGTTGATTGATGACGAGGTTGTGCTTTACTTGGGGATGAGTGCAACTGTTGTAGCTGCTGCTATCAAAATAGTAGATTTAATTTTTAAAGAAGGAATTGTGACATTAAAAGATTGTCTTTATGTGCCTTTACTTAGAAGAAATTTGATTTTAGTTTCCATGTTATGTAAGGATGGTTATTCTATTTTATTTAGTAATAAGATTGCAATTAAATTGAATAACAAATTCTTAAATTACAGAGAACTTGAGAATAGTCTTTATATTCTCCATTCTTCTCTAGAAACAAATGTAGTCGAAACTATATTAGAACACATCCCCAAGAAAAGAACGCATGATACAGTTAATCCCACGTGCCTATGACAATACCAACTTGATCATATTAATATAGAACATATCACAAAATTGGTGAAGGATGGTCCTTTAGATTTTTCTCATTATGGAAGATCAAACTTGTGAGCCCTGCCTCCAAGGCAATATGGCGAAAAGGCCATTTACAGGTAAGCCTGAAAGAAGTATGAGCACACTTGACCTCATATATACTAATGTATGTGGTCCCATGAAGGTTAAGACACGAGACTAACACTGTTATTTTATAACTTCCACCGATAATTGTTCTCAGTATGATTATGTGTATCTAATGAGACATAAGTCTAAATCCTTTGAAAAGTTCAAGGAGTTTAAGCAAGAAGCCAAGAAATAGTTGCGGAGATCAAAACTCTTCGACCAGATCAAGGAGGTGAATATCTTTCCGACGAATTCAAGGACTACTTAAAGGACAATGGAATTATATCACAATTGTCTCCTCCTGCTACACCTCAATTAAACGATGTGTCAAAGAGAAGAAATCGAACTCTATTAGATATGATTCAATCACCCCTTGTCCATTCAGATTTATCTATATCCTTTTGGGGGCATGCATTAAAGACTGTAATTTATGTGTTGAACCGTATTCCAACTAAGTCGATTCCTAAGACTCCTTTTGAGCTATGGAACAGTAGGAAACTAAATCTGAGACACTTGAAAATATTGGGTTGTCCAGCACACGTGATAAAGACAAGTATTGACAAATTGCAATCCAAAACTAGATGTTGCCTATTTGTAGGCTACCCTAAGGATTCCATAGGGTATCTTTTCTATGACCCATGATAACAATAATTGTTTGTTAGTTGAAATGCCTACTTCTTGGAGGACTATATCCCAAAAAATAATCATCAAGAAATTTTTCTTGATGAAAAGAGCATAGGAATAGTGGGAAATGACCCACAGATTCTAAATAATAATACCCAACTTAGAAGATCTACCCAAGTTTCTAGACCTCTATTTCGTTACGACTATGATCAAGAAAGTTACTTGATAGAAGCTACGGACGGTGAGGAAGATCCTGTGACATATATGGTATGTTGGATGGACTCAATGGACTCGATGAAAACCAACGGAGTCTAGACTCTCATAGACCCGCCCCCTAAGGTGAAAGCAATCGGTTGCAAGTGGATCCACAAGAGGAAGTATGGCCTTGATGAATAAGTTGAGACCTATAAAGCTCGATTTGTAGCGAAAGGGTACACAAAGAATGAGTCAATTATACATCTCCCTCTTTGTTTGGTTTCAAATCTGGTCCGGTTCAGTGCAAGATCGATCTAGAAAATTCAGTTTTCAAATTACCAGGAAACCGGTTCCCGTAAGGGTTAGAAATTTTTTTGAAATGTCGCCCAGCCATCCATATGATGGATTCTAAACCCTTCCAATAGTTTCTAGTCTTTTTGGGGATTTTTGTATTGGGTTTGTCCCGTGATCTTTCTTCGGAGTTGTTTGGGTAATCTTTTTATTTGCAAGGTGTGGTTTTTTGGGATCTTTTTTGGGTTTTTTGAGGGTGTTTCTTGCTTCTAGTGATATCTTATCACCTCCTGCTATACTTTATCTTTTTTTAATGATTTTTCATTTTATTCTCCAAAAAAAGGAGGTGGTTGTGGATTCTTCGGGAGGTATCAACAATTGCCTCAAACTGTTGGAAAGATGTTTGGTGGGGCGTTTTGCTAATTCCGATCCGCACATAGAAGCTGTGGGGAGATGGGCTGTTGCAAAATGGCATCCTAAAAGTTCTTTTCATGTTAGAAAACTGAATGCTAGATCTTTCCCTTTTATTTTCGGCAATGTAGAAGAAGCAAGAGAACTTTTGTCTCAAGAACATGCTCCCCAGAGCTTAGGATTGCGAGATGGTGCCCATTGGTAGGAGCAATTAGAGACATAGGCCCCTCAATCTTGGTGTGGTTGAGCACATATGGGATTCCTCTGCACGCATGGTGTTCCCAAACTTTTAAAGCCATGGGAGATGCGTGTGGAAGGTTCATGTTCGTGGACTTAAGAACAAGTTCTTGGTGAAACCTTGCTGTTGCTCGTATTTTAGTTGAAGTTGCAGAGATTCTTTTGGTGCCCATGTCATTATCCCTTCGTTTTGTTGGAGAGAACTTCAATCTAAGGTTGGTAGTTGAAGGCTTTTATCTGCTAAGATGGATTAATAACTTGTCTCAGTGGAGGGAGCTAAGTAGTAAGAGGTCCACTGCCTTCTATGGCATTGGTAAGGAAGACGAACAGGAAGGCTAAAGAGGGAGGACGGATGTTGAAGACAAGGGCAGTATTGGCATTAAAGGATAAATTAATGGCTATAAGCATGATTCAGCAAATGTGGGGCACACTGAAAAATGATGAGAGTAGGACCCCAAGAAATGGTTGTGGTACCCACTCGACTTCGGATAAAGATGATTGACATAGCCCACTTGCCTTAGTGAATAAGGAAGTTGGTGGAGAGGGGACAGTTATTGAAGGACATGTGGAAGGCCAAGAGAAGGACTTGGGGGTCGAGTGCATTTATAAGGGGAAGGCCAAATGACTTAGGAAGGCTATAAGATACAAAAGAAATAGCTTAGGTATCATGCCAAAATTTAAAAGAAGCAGGACTTCGGGAAGGAGTGGATTGATTGAGAAAGAAGGGGAAAGGTGGGTCTGGGTGATCGCCGAGTTCAAATGGCAATAAGAGGATAGTTAGCTGAACAGGGGTGGAGAAGAATAGTCGCCAGTCTTCTTCTTCAGTTGGAGGTGCAGACTTATGCTCTTAGACTAAAAGAAATACAACAGTAGTCTGTGTCACGCTTGAACCAGAGTGGAGGATGCGGCATCTCAAGAATCAAGGCACAGTTTGGGATCAACAGATCTGGTGGTTTTTGAAGTGATCACCTCTGTCAAAAATGGGGAGGGGTCGGAAGTGGGAGATGAAGAAGTTGGGGAGGGAGGTGACAAAGTCGCTGTGGAAGTCGAGGAAGGAGAAAAGTCAAGAGAAATAGGGGAAACAGTCATTGGCAGCAGCTCTAATGGTCAGGGAGAGAGCAATGTTGGCGACTTCTTTTGTTTTGAGAAGGTGAAGGCTGGAAGATTGAGTGTAGACTTCGGTCCTTTCTTTCCGTTAATCTCAAGATCCCTACACCTAGGCACACCTAACCTCTTCTTACTCTTCCCCCTCAAACACCACCCCACTCATCACCTTCACCCCAAACCTTTCTCTCTTCTCTTGTAGACCTCTCATACAATGTTCTTCCCACCCCTTGTTCCCTAGTTCTTCCAGCAAATTCCTCTCTAACCTAGAAAAATAGGCCAAACAATTTATTTACCTCTACCTCCCTATTGACAATTTTAGCAATGCCAGCCCTTCCATAGATCACCTTTTCACTTCAGTCACAAAAGCCAATTTAGGAGTAGAATTGACCCTTCTCTCCTCCCCTTCGGTTTGAGTCACCTGCTGCCTTTTCTGTATCCATCTTTGATAAGGCATGGATGATGATGATGATATATAATTAGAAAAAAGATGTTTTTATATAAATAAAATGCATAATGTTGTGTATTTATTCGAGCATACTCTAGTTGGGTCAGGGCGGGATCAAGCTACCCCAGGCTTCAACCCAAGCCCAACCTAAGTTTAGGTCAAGCCCTTGTTTTCTAGCATTGCCAGCCCAAAGCTTGAAAACTCATGCCCAAACCATAAAAAGCTCAAGTTTGGATGGGTCAGGCTCAGGTTGGGCCCACTCAAGTCACAACTCTAATTAAAAGGAAACATTTTGGATCGCTAATGCTGTTCTGATACCAAGTAGAAAAAATATTTTGGAAACAGCCTCCTTGTATGTGCAGGGTAAGACTGCGTACATTGAAGGGATGGGATATCCATCACATGGACGCCCAAGTCTTGCGGAATGGATAGGGCGAATTTCAAAAAAAAATTTCTCCCATCTTTGCAGGGAATCGAATTCCCTGTTTTAGAAAACATATTTTCAAGGATCAATCTTGAATCAAGAACCAAATCAGATCTGAACCAAAAGAAGTAGGGAGGATATACCTGAAACAGAGAATCAATATCTCCCAATGGAGGTGTTCACGCCCAAGGAAGGATCCAAAATCTGCTCCCACTGAAGATGGCGCAATGAAGGATGGAGCAGAATCAGCAACGTTCTTCCAAAAGAACTTGACCCTTCGCAAGAATCAACTGGATGGCTTGTGGGTACAGCTCCAACCAATCTTTTCCCAAAAGATTGGAATCAAGATCAGATCTTGATTTCTCCCAAGAACTGGAGATCAAACTAAAGGCAATGGCGACGACAGGAAGGAGGCGGCAGGAGAGAATTCGCAGGGTGCAGAAAATCTCTCTTTCTGTGATTTTTAGCTCTGAAGAGAATTGAACATCAAAAATCACAAAACTATATTCGCCCCTTTCTTCTTTCATAATCTTAAAGGGATCAGCTCCTAATCAGATTAGGAGTTGCTAATCCAAATCATATTTGGGTTAGAAGTCCCTTTAAGTGATAAGGGATAATCCCTATCTTATTTGCAGATCAGATCAGCCATCTCCTAGTCTAGTTAGGAGGTTTCCAGATCTAAATCTCATTTAGATCTTGGACTCTCTAAGTGGATAGGGTCTAAGCCCAATCCCATCAGCTGATCCACTTCAGAATTCGCCCCCTTTTAATTGACTGATCAAATCAGCCTAGTTCGAAATGGGCTTAAAGCCCATTTAAGGTTATGTACTCAATTAGCCTTCCAAACTATTGACCAGTTGGGCTTTCTTGTATGGCGTGGGACCCAAACATTGATCTACACATCAGCCACATGGGTTCAGCCTAGCCTTTGTTACAAGGCCTGACCGAATACACTGTTATGGACAGTGCACCCACTGAATCCTATCTTATGGGCTCTATGGGCCCAACACTTACCCTAAGTGGTCCCTAGGCCAAGCCACCTTGTAACACCCAGGGACTGTGGGCAGATGCAAGATTAGCCCATCAGGTATTATCCTCAATGGTCTTACACTTAACCTCTCAGCCCATAATGATCATACAGTGCCCGACAAGAGAGGACCTCTCCCTCGGCTGCTAGCAACAGTGTTGCACTCTCTACTTATATGGATCCCGGGAATTAAAACCTTTTGCAAACATTTTAGAAACCATAATATATACTTTTATATCTCATATAAAATATACTTTGCCAAAACAAATCTCAACGGTTGAAATCGGCTGCCGACAGTCTTGGTTTCCATTAGAGAGAGTGCATCCCCGACCATTACCTTTGTCCGACAAAGGGGCTGATCCTTTCACTATGATCACCCACTCAGATGAATTCTCGGATTGTCCCAACATACCAAGGTTTTGACCCTTGCTAAGGATCTCACTGATTGGTACATCAAAGACAACCCAATCTGACATCTAGTGTAGTATCATAATCGAGTCTAGGGGTTAGGTGTAACTTTCCAATTTTTCCCATCTATCTCCAAGGTCCAGGGCAATACTGGAAATCTGGTCCGGTTCAAAGGTTCTATTAATCCTACACTGTATGTGCCTAGGGTCTCACCCTGGCAGCTGAGACAGGCCACCCCAACCGACTTGGTGGCACTACAGTGTCAGCCTTGTTAGGATAGGTCTCCCCAAACCAATCCACTGGCTGTGAACATTCTAAACTAACACGAGTCTCATTAAGTGTCCAGTTTAAGGGTATTACACAGAAACATACCAAGGGAACATGAATCAAATATGCACTTTTATTCATTTACAATAAATTCATAAAATACATCATTCTTGATTGAAGCTAAGGGCATACAAAACTGTCTAACAGCTCCCACTTGCACTTAGGTCCAATCAGGTACTAGCCGGAGTCCCATGATTTCCACGTGTTTCTGAAACACTTTCTGTGATAGTGGCTTTGTCAATGGGTCTGCTACATTTTCCACTTACGCTACCTTCTGAATCAGGATGTCCCCTCTACTAACAATCTCCCGCAGTACGTGGTATTTCTTCTCGATGTGCTTCGACTTCGAGTGGGCTCGTCGCTCCTTAGCCTGAGCAATGGCTCCATTGTTGTCACCCAACAATGGGATGGGTGATGTGTTGGACGGAACTACTCCCAACTCATGAACGAACTTCTTCATCCACACGGCTTCTTTGGCAGCCTCACTTACGGCAATGTATTCGGCCTCGGTTGTGGAGTCTTCTGTGGACCCCTGTTTGCTGCTTTTCCAGCAAACAGCATACGATCCTATCGTGAAAACATATCCAGATGTACACTTCCTATCATCCGGATCCGACTGGAAATCCGCATCTGTATACCCTTGGATCTGTAGTGAACTACCATCGAATACCTTTCAAAACACTTTTGTCCTTCGAAGGTACTTAACTATGCATTTCACAGCAGTCCAATGCTCCTGCCCGGGTTGGCCTGGAATCTGCTTACTACACTCACTGCCTGGACCAGTTTAAGGGTATTACACAGAAACATACCAAGGGAACATGAACCAAATATGTACTTTTATTCATTTACAATAAATTCATAAAGTACATCATTCTTGATTGAAGCTAAGGGCATACAAAACTGTCTAACATACATATGTCCCTCCTAGACCCCTCATTGGTGGGAGCCTCGTGCACTGGGCTACCCTTTATATAAGTTAAGAAAAAAAAACAATGAAAAGAAGATAAAATAGGATAGAGAATCTGTCTTGGTTTTCACTCATGCCCCTCTATCGTTGACTTATTATTAAGATTTCAAATTAGATGATGCCCTTAATAGCCACCTAATCATCAGCACAAGTACAATGACAATATTATTCTTATACAGTGTTAACAGTCCTACAGAACATTATAGACAGCAAGAAATGAACTTGTAAACCTCCGTGTGAAATAGCTTAACATACCGAAATACAGAAAGTATGGAAGGAGCAGCCAATACATCACCACTTGTAGACACCATGACCGGATCAACCACCAAAGCTGCCTTCAAAGGTTTAACCTTAGAAATTGAAAAGGCACTAGAATTACAAAGAAATTGATCTCCCTTCAACATATATTGCATACCTTGAACTGGAAATTCCTTGAGTTTTTGACATAAAACGTTGACAACCTCAATAGTAGGAAGCATTCCTGTTTTAACCTGAGCATTTCCAGAATACAGCAGTTCAAAACTGCACCAAGGAGTAACATATTCCCTATGTTCAACTGAAGGAACAAAAATCATGAATTTTATGTGCAAAAAAAAAATAACCTTATAAAAATATTTACATAATACTATCAAGTCAGTACAACTGTATGCAATAGATTGAGATTGGAGAAACTGTGAATAACTTTGATAAAATATTAAACTTTGTGCAGAAAAATGTTGAAGGAAAAACCCCTTAACAGGATAACAGAAAAAGGATTCACCACTTTTTCTGCTTTTATTTATTATCTATTAACCATTATTATCTATTAACAGGGCAGCCTGCATAACCACACCTTTAGAAATAAGCATGAGAAGTGAGTATTAGAGCAGAGAAGGATGGAGTTCGTGCAGACAACAACATGGAGAAGATTTCTAAAAGGCTAAAACTCTACTCTTTGGAGGCACAAAGTAAAAGGGAAAATCATGTTGAAGATCAGAGAAATAAGGAAAGCCATGGTTATGCTGTGGTTGAGTGGTTTAAAGTATTTGTGGAGGGAGCACTTCAATCAAGAAACAGAGAGTGGAAGAGCTCTAAAGAAGAAAAAGAACAAAGGTACTTTGATGAAAGAAGATGGAACACTAAAGGTAGTTTCTTGGCTTTACTTGAATATTTGGGAAAAGGGAAGAAGCAGCTGGTGTGCATTCCTGAAGGAAGAAATGGCTCAAGTTGGAGGGAGATCAAAATTATCTTACAGGACTTTTTGAAAGATGAGGTAAAACATGCAATTGGAGAAACAAGCGAAACTTGTCCTGAGAAGGGAGCAGATTCTGGGAAATATTTTTTGGTGAATGATCTGGGCAGTGATAAGCTGGTGTTCAACACAGGGAAGACCAAGTGGGAAAAGAAGCTGGTGGTTGAAGTAAAAGAGAATCCCGAAAATTGGAGGGTTGTAGCAGCTGATATGCTCAAAAACCAGAAGGTAAAAGGCCCAGTATTGTTCATCCCTTTTGAAGACTATAAAGCAGTGATAGACTTGTTGGAGGATGTCTTAGAAGTTAGTGCTTCAAATCTACAGATGAAGACTGGAGAGGCCACAATGATGAGATGGTCCCCTAGCTCAAACTTGAAGGATTCTTCCAATTGATCCTCAAATTTGAGATGCCCACAAAGATATCAAGCAGCAACTTCAAATTTCTCACTATTTCTATGTCTACATCCTCACAAAACAGAATTGTGTCATCATAAAATTGAAAATGGGATAATAACTACTTGATTTCTACCAATCTTCTAACTCCTAAGCAGTCCTTATACATCTGCAACCACAATTGTTCTGCTTAAGACCTCAGCCACTAGAGAGAAAAGGAAGAGGGATCATAGTTGTCAAGGCATCGGTGACAAGGTGCCATTTGAGGCTCACTTCGCCTAATCGCCAAGCAGTTTTGTACTTTCTGTTATAAAATTCTAGCGGGGACCCGTGCGATGCACGGGAAAATCTGAAAGATTTAATAATTTTATTTACTATTAATTAATATAAAAATAATAATCAAAATTTGTTGTTAATTAACTAAAAGTATTCAAAGTTATTGTTAATATCTAAAATTTTAATAATTTTATTTTTCATTTAATGTTGATTTACAGAAAATAATTATTATTAATTTAATATAAATAAATATTTTTTAGTAAATTTAGTTTTATTAATAATTTGTAGTATTTTTAATAATTGTTATTATTTTTATTATTTTTAAATGAAATTTTGGTTAACTTTAAATAAATTAAAATAAATACAAAAGCTAACATTTTTAATAATTTCACTAATAATTAACAATTATATAGGAATTACAACAGGGTGAGTTCAGGGCGGGGCACCCCATCCCTGTCCTTGCCCCATAGTCAAGACACTTTACCCCATCCCCACCCCGTCCCCAGTGTCGGGTGGGTTCAAGGCAAGGCAAGCACTCCTCAATGTCGAGAGAGTTCAGGGACAAGGCACCCCACTCCTCATCAAGGATGGGGAATCCTCAAATTTCCCTGCCTCGTCCCCAGTATTGGGTGGGTTCAAGTAAAGGTGTAAATTGGGTCGTGTTGGGCTGAGCCTTGGACCAAGCCAGGCAGCAGCCCGGGCCAAGCTATGAGAGGTCCATTTAAAAAAAAATTGAAAAAGATGTTTACATTTTTATTTCATATGATTTTTGATGTATACAATTGTTTATATATACAATTAGACCTATTCATGGGCCAGGTACCCCGACATCCTGGCCCGGCCTGACCCATTATTTTTTAGGCTTTGTAATTAAATATAACTTTTTTAGTAATTAAATGTAATTTTCTACTATTTATAGCTTAAATTATAATTCCTGTTAATTACAGTTTAAAAATAATTATTGTTAATTATATTACTATTAATAATTAAACTACTTTTTTTGCATTATTATTCAGTATTTTTTGCAATAAAATACAATTAATTATTTTTAGTATTTTAATTAAACTTTAGGTTTTTTTCAGAATTTTCAGATTTTTAATTAATTTTTGGGGTTTTTTCATTATTATTCAGTAATTTTTGCATGAGTATTTTTCAATAATTTTCAGTATTTTCATCATTTTGCATATTAGTCACTACAAAATTAATTTGCATTTGCTTTCAGTAAAAATATTGTTAATTTTCAATATTTTTCAATAATTTTTGGCTTGAGTATTTTTTAATAGTTTTTGGTATTTTTTAATAATAAAATACTATTAACTGTACTTTTTAATTATTTTTACTAAACACTCTTATTAATATAAAATATTGTTAATTTTTAAAATTTTTTAATTATTTTTAGTATTTTAGTTATGTTTAGGTTTTTTAGAATTTTTTGGATTTTTAATTAATTGTAGGTATTTTAAAACTATCAATAAATATTTTTTATTTGCGATTATTAAGGTCTCAACTCATAAGTTATTTAATAATATTATTAAATCTATCAATTAATATTTTTATATTTAAATTTCTTATTTTTATTAGCATTTATAAAGTTAGATTTTTAGTTAGAATTGAAACACATTTTTGAAATTAATAATTTTTTGATTATTTAACCTTAACCTATTTATATTATTTGATTTATATCATGGTTTTCAAAACCGGACCAGACCAGAAAAATTGGGAACCGGTCAAGTGACCTGTTCCGTTTTACCCCAAAACCGTTATTTTGCCAAAAACCATTGATTTGGTCAACAAACCATTGACCTGGGCAGTCAAACCGTTTGAACCATTCAACGGTTTTGGCCTTTTTTATTTTTTTATTTTTTTATTTTTTGTCAAAACAAGTCATCTATTTAGTTCAAACGATCGGACTGTTCAACCCGAGAACCGGACCTCTGATCGGTTCGTTGTCTGGTTTGGTTTTAAAAACCTTGATTTATATTATTATTATTCTCTCTCTATCTCTCTCTCTCTCTCTCTCTCTCTCTCTTAATAACATACATTAAAATAAGAGGCCATGGAAAACCTAAAGGTCTCTCTCTAATAGTGTGCAGTTTTATTAATCTAATCAAGATAAGCAATGATTACTGTTTTATTTTTTCCAAACAAAAGAAAATAAGAAGAAATAAAAAAAATAGATAAATATCTTTTCTCAAAGGAGAGGCATGCTAACATGGACCGTCAAATTTTAATATATATATATATATAGATTTTTATATTCCTAATTTTTTGAGATTATAATTATAAAATAGACATGATTAAACTAAAATATTCATTTTGTGTGCTTATATGCTAATTTCTCTTTCTTTTTTCCTATTTTTTAGGGTTTAATCAACACAAACATTGGTAAATGTTGCATTTAACCTCAAAGACTTCAAAACCCGAACCAATAAGTAAGGAATATACTAGTTTCCTTCTTCTTCTTCTTCTTCTTCTTCTTCTTCTTCTTCTTTTCCTATAACAAAAATAAGGGTTCGGCCACTTTATTTTTTGAATTTTCTTTTCCTTCTTGTTTTTCTTCTCATGAATATGTTGATTTTCTATACTTTAACATGAACTTTATACTTTTCTTATGAATAATTATTAAGGAAATGTGGTTATGGTACCTAGAGAACTATCCTAGGATCTATGTATTTTACATAAAAAGAAAAAAAAGAAAAATCCATTGCCTGGGCACCCGCAGGTGACTAGGCAACAAGGCACCCCCCGCCCTATCGCCTTGGCACCTTGAAAACTATGAGGGGGATAAAGGGTTCCCTTGGCTTATTCCTCTCTTAGCAAGGAAGAAACCTTTTGCTACCCCATTAATAAGAATTGAATAGTGAACTGAGCTAACATGACCTTCAATCCATAACCTCCACCATGCTCCAAACCCTTTCTAATTCTGAATAGCACCTTTCACAACAGAACTATGAACATAATCCTCAGTAAATAAAATTTCTGTGAACACTAATTGATGCTAGATGATCCTTACCACACATACCCACAACAATCAATGCCCCTACCTCAAGGCATATGCTTTAACTCTGCATATCCATAAGAATATCACCCACACAACCAGTCAAAGGAACAATAGGAAACACATCTTCTTGATCTTTACACATCCACCTAAATGAAGGATCAAAAGCATGAACATTGTCCTTAAGTCTTGTCCTTTTGTAAAGATTGCTAATGTTTTACATAGACTAGTAAATATGGACTCACTGATGAATCCTAAAACCCTTATCTGTCCAAAGACATTAAACACCCTTATCCTTCACCACAAACTTTTCATATGTGAGCATGAAATCCCAAGGTTGATTGCTCCCAATGACAATACCCTGATTTGCCCCCTCTTCAGCCAAACTACGCCCCTAACCTTCCAATTGGACCTCATTATATTCTCCCACCCTAGATTTCAAATCAAAAACATCTTTTTATCTAATACAAGGCATCATGACTTGTATTATCAACAGCAACATTTAATTGCCTGAACATCCAAGCCTTCCAAAGTCTCATAATTTTGCTCTTCACATCCCCCCAACAGCACTTCCCTGAACCTGAATATTATCAATTCACATGTTCTATTTCACACAAACTTGATGTCATTCCTTACATCTTCTTCAACATCTCTGCTAACTTGGACAAAATCTTTCTCAGTGAAGCTAATGCTTGCTTCTCTTTATAGTTACTAGTAAGTGTGCACACGTGATAGAACTTAAACCTTGACTCTTCAAAAGGAAAATGAAATTGTACATATATAAATGTGATGCAAGTGTAAAAAAAATCCAGTTGGCAATTGGAAAGAAGAAGTTAAATTAATATCCACGCAACCATCAAAAGCTTTTGGTGGTAATCATGACTTACCACATCAACATGCATATCAGATAGGACCGATTTCAACTGTTCTCCTACAAATTCCTCGGGCACATGATGAACTCCCTAAAATTTAACAGCAAAAGAAGATGTTACAAAAGAAAATAGTAAAACCAAATGCAATTCAAGTATAATCCCAAATTCTTATGTTTCCACTCTACAGTATTGTTTATACATTTCAAGAGCAAAATTAGAATTGAACCTGAACTCCGACTGTGTTCTGCGCAGTGACCGCAGTAATGACAGTGGAGCAATACACTCCAAGCGCCCCACATGCCTTGAGATCAGCTTGAATTCCAGCACCAGCTCCAGAGTCGGAGCCGGCGACGGTCAAGACATGTGGAACTTTCCGTACAGAGCACTCAATTCCCCTTGAAGGCCCTTCGTCCTGCCTTGCCATGGAAGCTGCAGTTTCTTCACCCATAGAAGTTCTGAGTGACAATCCCCGATACATACTTCGTGAAGAAGATTTCAAATCTCTCGAAAACTGAAAGCCTTCTGGGCCACTACGAATAGGATTTCTAGACGAATAGCTCTGACAAGAGAGGACAAAAAGAGAGTGAACTCAAATTTGTATACCAGAGAAGTACTGTAAAAACGAATTCAGAATTTCAAAGAAAAGAAGAGAGAGAAGCACCAGTAAAAAGAAGGTATAGGATATTGTCCCCAGGCAACCCATGAAAAGAGTGAGCTTTTTCCTTCCCTCTTCTTTTTTCCCTCGTTCTCCTCGGTGAACTGTTGACGCCTTGACGGTTGAGGACAGCCACAAGGAGGCCAAGAGAGTATTAGAGTGCCAAAGGCACTTGCGTTAGGCAGAATCCAGATTTCCTACTCACTTTCTCTCCCGCATTTTGCCCACGCGGTACATTGCAGCCCCACATCTCACAAAACAAAGAAGGCGATGTGTGGCTGCAATTCAAGCCGGTTAGAGTGTGAGAGTTGTGGACAGAAAATCCGACTTGACTAATAGGGTTATGCCAACACTTCAGTGCCACTTAGGCAGTGGCCTTTAAAACCATTTGGCTTCAATGTGCATGAAGCGTTTGGGAAACTTTAAATTCAAGTTTCTCCAATACCCTAAAGTTTATTGAAATGAAATGCTTACTCCGAACATTGTAAGCTGAGGTGGAAGATAGTTTATGAAACGTTACTTGAAACACCCTACCAAATAACAAAAACAATAAATGTTTAAAGTAGTGTTTTTCAATTAAATATTTATTTAAGAAACACTCCATCCATAAATGCCCACGAAACCAAATACATACTTTGGCATAGCCTCCTCTGTTCCTCTCCTTCATCATACACTAATCGAGACCTGTGTGATGCGTGGGTTTTTTTTTTCCAATGACTTGGAAATTTGTGATATGCACCTTTTGTCAAGCAAAATTGTTAATACTCTAAAATTTTTATCAAGGCCTTGTTCATTTTCACTTAATTAGGTATGTGATTTTATTCGAGCAAAGTGTTTCCCAACCTTTGAAACGTGTCATGGCATATTGGTCGATGTGTGTCGTATTGGTGACACCCCCAAATATGCAATATGCCCCTATAGTGGGTGTTTCGAGGTCTAACCTGGTACATCTTGAACCAACACATCAGCCTATATTTTGTTCCTAGGTGAAACTTGCTTGGATAAGATAGGTTCTAAATGCTCTTGTGTGATACAGGTTACTCATGTAAATGGAAAGGTGGGAGAAAGGGAGTGTTATTTTAATGTAGGTAAGTTGTTTACGCACCCTCTAAGGTAACTAATACCTAGGTAACCAATACTCTCTAGAATAAACGCTTACCATGGGACCCAACCACAGGCCGGGCTTTGGGCTTAATTTTATATTGTATCAGGCTCAAGCTTTAGGCCAAGCCCAAGCCCAGCCCATGAACATGTCTAGACCAAATATAGCAATGAATGAATGCGGGGATCATGGTCATTTACCTAGTTGACGAACTTACCCCCCCCCCCACTATTGAAAAGAGTTACAATTTGGCTAATTGAGGTGCGATGAGGCTGAAAAGAGTTGTGACTTGGCTAACTGACATGTGATGAGGCTAAAAAGAGTTGCGATTTGGCTAACTAAAGTGCGATGAGGCTGAAAAAAGTTGCAATTTGGTTGATTGAGGTGCAATGAGGATGAAAAAGGTTGTGCTTTGGCTAACTGAGGTGTGATGAGGCTGAAAAGAGTTGCAATTTGGTTGGCTGAATTACGATAAAGCTGAAAAAAGTTGTGATTTGGTTGATTGAGGTGCGATGAGGTTGGAAAGAGTTGCAATTTTGCTAACTGAGGTGCGATGCTAGAAAGAGTTGCAATGAGTCTGAAAAGAGTTACGATTTGGCTAACTAAGATGCGATGAGGCTAAAAAGAGTTGCAATTTCGTTGATTGAGGTTTGGTGAGGCTGAAAAGAGTTGTGATTTGGTTGACTAAGATGCAATGAGGATGAAAAGAGTTGTGATTTGGTTGACTAAGATGCAATGAGGCTGAAAAGAGTTGGAGTTTATCTAACCGAGGTGCGATGATGGTGAAAAGAGTTGTAATTTGGCTAATTGAGGTGCGATAAAGCTGAAAAGAGTTGTGATTTAGCTATTGAGAGAGGGGATATTTTATGAAAAACTAAGAACATGAGGGCATCTCCTATTTGCTAAACCCAGAATTGCACGTCTCCTATTTGCTAAACCCAGAATGGTGCCCCTCCTACTGTATTAGCATGCTCTCCTCTTATTAGCAAACCCTAGGGCACCTTTTAACCCATTCTTTTCATCCTAAGCAAACCCTATCTGCCCCTAGCTATTTAATCTCCACCATTCATTCTAGGGCACTCTCTTTGTAGCTTTTAAACACAAGGGTGCCACCTAATTTCTAATCCTCACCATTCAGCCCCTAACCACTAGATCTCAGTCCTCCATTCCATCATCTACTTCAACCATCCAATCTAGGGCACCACCCACTCCTTTTAATCCACACCTTTTAACCCTAGGCACCTGAATCCTCACCATTCATTTCTGAGTGCCCAAATCTCCGCCATTCATAATATTGGGTGCCCTCTTTTTTTTCTTCTTTGCCTTAGGATAAACCCAGAACCATCCTAACCCTTCATTAGAAACCTTAGGGCGCCCATATCTTTGCTAAAACCCAACTGCCAGTCCCCCCATTCTCTCTAATCTCAGTTGTATCCACCTTTCTCTATAAAGGGACCCAAGGGCTCCTAAGAGAGGGTTGGATTCTGCCCCAGGTAAGACTGAAGGCTGATCTTGAGAAGTTCAAGGGTAAAGGAAGAGGAGGACGCCCAGGCAAGAGGAGGGGTTCCTGTTTTGCAGTTCGCCTAAGCCACTATTTCCACCTCTAGATTCGGATCCCAACCATTATCTTTAGTTTTAATTTTCGTTCTTTCATTTCTAGTTCTATTTCTTTCTTTCTGCAATTTTCTTTCATTCAGTTTAAATTTTGTTTATTTGTCTGCAGATCTAGAATTCGGCCAGGTAAGGCGGAAGGCCTAGCTCGAGAAGTTCGAGGGTTAAAGGAGAGATCCGGAGACTGCTACCTCTAATCGTATTACAGATTCTTTATTTCATTTCTTTCATTTATTTATTTTTCTACACTTTTAATTTTCAGCAATGTTCGAATTCTTTTTTATTCTAGTTTAATTAATTAATTTCTATTTTTCTACAACTCCCTATTGTATTTTCTTTCATGGATCTAAGTAAATAACGATTTTCCCTCTCTTCCTTATGGATACAACCCGTTCACACCATTCACTGTGTTTGTAATTGTTTGAGAATTGGAAAAAAATTTATCAATATTAAAATTTGTGTTCCGAAGTGATTAACGACACACTTCCGGACACAACGCTAAGAGCCCATGTTGATGGACTCAGGGGTTCATTGTCTTCAGCAGTGAATTCGGCCAGGCCTTGTAACAGAGGTTGGGCTGAACCCATATGACTTTTGTGGAGATCAATGGTTGGGTCCCACACTATACAATGAGAACCAAACTGGCGAGCATTTAAAGGGAAAGTGAGCTAAGTGACTAAATGGGCCTAAAGCCCATTTCGAACTGGGCTTAAGTGAGTTAATTAAATGGGGCATATTCTGGTTTATAATCTAATTAGGATTAACTAAAGGATAAGGCAAGTCTTATCCATTTGAGAGTCCAAATCCAAATATCATATTTGAATCAATAAATTCTTTCCTAATTGGATTATGAAGATGATCCAAAGAAGGCTATAAATAGGGGGCAAATTCACCAGTTTTATGCACTCAACAATCTGCAGAATTCTCCTCCAGTTCTTGTCGCCCCTACCCAGTTCGATTTTCACCTTTGGATCTGATCAATAATAGTTCTTGATATTGTTTCTTACTAGAAGAAATAATTTAAAGTCGTGCTCACCAGCCCTTTGCATGATTCTTATTGAAGAACCACTTTGTTGATCTTGCCTCACCATAAGCTTTGTCATCTTCAGTGGAGGCAGGTTTTGGTCACCTCTTTGGGCATGAACACTTACATTGGGAGGAGCTTCTTGTGTGGATTCCATATCAGGTATTCCTCTCCCTAATCTTGGTTTCGGATTTGGTCCGGTTTGTTTCAAGAGAAAACCTTGAAAAATGCAGCTTTTCTAAATCAAGGAATAGGATTCCTGATGAGAATAAAAAGTATCATATTTTTATCCCCAAATATTCTCTATTTTACATTAAATTAACACTTAATTGGACTCATTACTCCTGTATTTCGATTCAGGGCAAGCAAGAACGCAACTGGAGGAAAATAAGGCTAATCGGATGATTTTGCACAGTTTTGGCACTGTTAAGTAATCAGGGCATAACTCTCAATTCCAGATTCTGATTAGGATGATCCAAGATGCACTAGAAAGATAAGAGAGAACTCCACAACTCCCATGTTTTGGGTTTGGACATATTCAATCTGCATCGAGGTCAAAATTGGGTTTGAAGTTGGAGCAAGTTCATAGTAAGCCCAGTTCGCAGTTGAAGCTCAATTCGCAGGAAAGCCTTGTAACGGCCCAAGTTATTAAAGAAGCCCAACTTGAATTCAAGAATGAAGAGTCCTATCATATTTAAATTACAATTATAATCGTAGGAAGATAAGAGATTAAGATTACTAGGTAGGATAGGATTAAATCTAATTAGGACTTTCTAATTTTGAGGATAATCTCCTAATGGGAGTTGGAAAACAGCCCTCCTCCTAAAGCTATATAAAGGGGGGAGACTAGCTTCCATCAATCAATCACTGAAGCACTCAATCAATTCAGAAGATCAGCCCATCCATTTGGGAAGCAGAGCAAGAGGGAGTCGACAACGATGAGTGGCTAAGCTTCTCTTTTCTGATTCAAGGGGGATTTTCGATTCAATTGTGTCATCGTGAGGTTCTATGTTCAATATAAATTCTTGGTTTTAATTCAAGTATTCGTGATTCTTGTGCATGTTCTTATGGATGTTAATATTAATTAGTCTGACAAATTAATTAATGTTGATCTTCCTACTGCTATCCATGGTTCGATGATCCATAATTGTCACGAATAGTGGTATAAGTAGCAATTAGGTTATTATTCTACATGGGTAAATTGTTCGTGACAGCCTTTGACCAATATATGGGTATGTTTTAACCTAAGGGGAATCAACGGAACAAGATTCGATAATTGCAGCTATCTCAATTATTGTTATTTTGGTTTAACTGTTTTCACAATGGTTATTGGTATCATTAATTGATATGGAACGCTATCGTACCCAGTCGGTTAATGATAAGTGTTAATCGAATGCTGGGTTTGGTCAACTAATCTAGGAAAATATGAGGTTTATTATGGTTATCCTAATAAATCCTAAGGTTAAATACTTGAATTGCAAGACTGTTGAAGTTTACCTATGATTGATGACCAATTGACTCAATCCAAACCCTTGGATCAGAATTCGGTAAGACTATATTTTCCTTGTTAATTGTTATTTGCTATTCTGCGTTAATTGTTATTTTAGAAATTTAATCATTTGAATTTCCCACTCTTTAAATTGCGCATTCGGCTGAGAAATTTCTATCTCCCTACGGGATTCGACCTGGTACAATTGTTACTACAAATTTATTGTAGGGTGGGACTAGCATTAATTTTGAGGGCTTTGACAACCCATCAAAATTTTGGCACCGTTGCCGAGGAGCTATTTTAATTTCTTAGCTTTGTAGCTTTTGTTTGTGTTAACCTCCTTTGTTTTATGACTCATGCTTCTCACCAAGGTGAACTAGAATATAACCCTAAAATTGAGAAAACCACCCGTCGATTGGGAAAGGAGGCGAAACAAAGGAAGGACCGTTCACCTCCAAGGGTGAATTTTGATATTGATTTGGCAACTTGTGATCGACCCATTTTTGAATTGGAAGAAAGGATGGCTGATAGAGAAAGAATGCTAAGAGAGTTGGATGCGCCAATCATGAATCAACAACCTTTATGCATAATCTATCCCACTCTCAAGGTATCTTTTGAACTTAAATCGGGTTTGATTCAATTGCTTCCTGTTTTTCATGGCTTTCCAGGTGAGGACCCTCATAAGCATCTTAAAGAGTTCCATGTCATCTATTCGAGCATGAAACCACGGGGCATGATTGAGGATCAAGTAAAACTTATAGCTTTTCCTTTTACTTTACGAGATAAAGCAAAGGACTTGTATATATTCTTCCTCCTGGTTCAATACATACATGGGATGAGATGAATAGGATGTTTTTAGATAAATATTTCCCTACATCATGAGCTGCAAATATTAGAAAGGAGATTTGTGGGGTTCGGCAGTTTAGTGGTGGGACACTATACGAGTATTGGGAAAGGTTTAAACAACTCTGTGCTAGCTGCCCACACCACCAAATACCTGAACAGCTATTAATCCAATACTTCTATGAAGGACTCCAACCTATGGATAGAAGTATGGTAGATGCAGCTAGTGGAGGAGCCTTTGTCAATAAAACACCCGAAGCGGCTAAGGAATTGATTTCCAAACATGGCCAAAAATTCCCAACAATTTGGAGCAAGAACAGATGGTGCTATCAGAGGTGTTAATGAGGTAAGCCATTCTAATTTGGAAAGTCAAATATCTGATCTAACTGGTTTGGTTTGTCAATTGGCTATTGGGCAACTACCAATGGCAAGGGTTTGTGGCATATGCTCGATTCCTGGGCATCCTACGGATATGTGCCCATCATTACAAGATGGTTCGATGTAGCAAGTCAGTGCCGTAGGAGGATTTCTGGGCCAACCTCAATGCAAGTGTGATCCCTATTCCAACTATTACTATCCTGGGTGGAGGGATCATCCCAATCTGAGCTATGGAAATCAATGAGGACCACAAGAGATTCCAGCCCCAAGCTTTCAACAGACAACCTCCAATTCCAACACATACCCAAGCTCAAAATCAACCCTAAATGTTCAGGTATGTCTTTAGATGAGATCGTTAAGGCTCTTGTGACTAACACTCAGCAATTCCAACAGGAAACAAGGGCTAGCATCCAGAACATAGGGAACCAAATCAGTCAACTTGCTATTTCTATTAGCATGTTGGAGGTGCAGAACTCTGGAAAGCTACCATCACGGACGGTAGTCAATCGCAAGGAGAATGCGAGTGCAGTAGTGCTGAGAAGTGGGAAGGAATTATAGTCACAACCTACTTCACCAAGGAAAGATGATAAAGATCAGAAAGAAGAAGAGGAACACGTATCACATGAGAACTCCCATAAGGTAAAACCCGACCCCCCTCTACCTAAGATGTCTAATGCCATTGTGCCACCATTTCCTAGTAGGTTGGAAAAATCTAAGAAAGAAGAGTACGAGTAAGAAATCTTGGAGACCTTTAGGAAGGTGGAAATAAATATTCCCTTGTTAGATTCCATCAAGCAAATCCCCAAATATGCAAAATTTCTGAAGGAGTTGTGCACTAACAAAAGGAAGCTGAGAGGAGATGAGAAGGTAAAGGTTGGGGAGAATGTGTCAGCTATCATCAAGAGGACCCTACCGGAAAAGTGTGCTGATCCAGGTATGTTTACTTTACCTTGCGTGATTGGCAATAAAAGAATTGAGCGTGCCATGCTAGATTTAGGTGCATCCATCAATGTCATGCCATACTCAATTTATTGTGCTTTGAATTTAGGTCCTTTGAATGAAACTAGGGCTGTTATTCAGTTAGCTGACCGTTATAACGCTTACCCTGAAGGGATTGTTGAGGATGTTTTGGTGCAGGTTAATGACCTTATATTTCCAGCCGACTTTTACATCTTGAAGATGGAGGAGGATACTATCACAAGTTCAGCCCCACTTCTATTAGGTAGGCCATTTATGAAAACGGCCAAAACCAAAATAGATGTGGATGAGGGTACCTTCTCCATTGAGTTTGACGGCGAGATTGTTAAATTTAATATATTCGAAGCAATGAAGTACCCCAATGAATGTCCTTCGATTTGTTCAGTTGACATTGTTGACTCAATTGTGCAGGAAATTTTTGGGGAAGAGGGATATGAATGCAGAACTCGAATGCGGATATGAATGCGGAACTCGAATTAGGTGCACAATTGGATATGGAGGAAGAATTAGATACATCCTGTGAAGCTTCAAAGCTGATAGTAGAACAAAAGGTAACAAATTCTAACATTCCATCATCATTTCTTCATAAGAAATTGTTGCCTTCTGTTTTGCAGGCTCCGTAGTTAGAGCTGAAGACCTTGCCAGATCTCCTTAAGTATGCTTACTTGGGTGACAAAGAAACATTGCCAGTAATCATTGCAAAAGGGTTGAATGATGATCAAGAGACACGACTCATCAAGGTTCTGAAAGAGCACAAGGCGGCGATTGCTTGGACCTTAGCCGATATAAAAGGGGTCAGCCCCTCAATCTGCATGCACAGAATTCTCTTAGAAGATGGTGCCAAGCCAGTCAGAGAATCACAAAGGAAGCTCAACCTGGCAATGAAAGAAGTGGTAAAGAAAGAAGTGCTTAAGTTACTAGATGAAGGGATAATCTATCCGATTTTGGATAGTAAGTGGGTGAGTCCAATACATCTTGTACCCAAGAAAACTGGGATCACTGTGGTAAGAAATCAAAATAACGAATTGGTCCCAATGAGGGTACAAAATGGCTGGCGTATGGTGATTGACTTTCCGAAACTTAAATTAGCTACTATAAAATACCATTTCCCCTTGACATTCATAGATCAAAAGTTAGACAGGTTAGCCGACAAGGCATTCTTTTTTTTTTCTTGATGGATTTTCAGATTATTTTCAAATCGTTATTGCTCAAGAGGACCAAGATAAAATGACTTTTACTTGCCCATTCGGCACTTTCACCTACAGACGGATGCCTTTTGGTCTACGCAACGCTCCAGGTACTTTTCAAAGGTGCATGATTAGTATATTTTCTAATTTTATTGAGAAGTGCATTGAAGTGTTCATGGATGATTTTACTGTCTATGGTGATTTGTTTGATGATTGTTTAGATAATTGGAGTAAAATTTTGTGGATAGATGTGTTGAAACTAATTTGGTTTTGAATTATGAAAAATGCCACTTTATGGTAAAGGAAGGCATTGTGTTGGGACATGTTATCTCTACAAGAGGCATAGAGGTCCCTAACATTTGTAGGGTAAGGTAAGCTCACAATTAAATCAACCTTTGTGTACTTTTCTTAGACATGCAGGTTTTTATCATAGGTTTGTCAAGGACTTTTCAAAAATTTCCTTGCCATTGTCCAAATTGCTTCAAAAAGATGTGCCTTTCAACTTTGGGAATTAATGCAAGGAAGCATTTGATAAGCTCAATAATTTGCTGACAATTGCACCCGTTATTCAACCACCGGATTGGAACTTGCCCTTTGAAATCATGAGCGATGCAAGAAACTATGTGGTAGGAGCTATTCTAGGTCAACGGATTGATGGGAAGAGTCATGTCATTTACTATGCTTCGAGGACATTGAATGCTGCACAATGCAACTACACAACCACCGAAAAGGAGCTATTAGCAATTGTTTTTGCTTTAGATAAATTTTGATCATATTTGCTTGGCTCTAAAGTGATTGTATTTTCTGATCATACAACTTTGAAATACTTACTGGTGAAAAAGGAGTCAAAGCCAAGGATGATACAGTGGATACTTTTGCTCCAAGAGTTCGATTTAGAAATCAAGGATCGAAGGGGAGCTGAAAATTCGATGGCGGACTATCTAAGTAGGTTGGTAAAAGATGAAGACTCCTCACCCATCTCTGAGCTTTTTCCTAATGAGAAACTATTCCAAATAAAAGGTATGGTCCCTTGGTATGTTGATATTGTGAATTATTTTGTTATTGGAATTTTGCCTAATTATCTTAGCAAGTAAATGAAGAATAAAATTAGATATGAGGCAAAATATTATGTTTGGGATGAACCTTATTTGTGGAAATTCTTCTCCGATCAAGTGATTAGGAGGTGTGTCCCTGAAGTTGAACATATGTCGATTTTAAATTTTTGTCATAATTATGCTTGTGGTGGTCATTTTGGGCCAAAAAGAGCTGCTAGGAAGATTTTAGATGGTGGGTTGTATTGGGCAACTTTATTTAAAGATGCATACTTGTTCTGTAAAAATTGTGAAAGATGCCAACGAACAGGTGCATTGTCTCGCAGAAATGAGATGCCCCAAACCCCCATTCTTATTTGTGAAATTTGTTATGTTTGGGGTATTGATTTTATGGGACCCTTTTCCTTCCTCTTGTGGTTTTTGTTTACATACTTCTGGCAGTTGATTATGTCTCAAAATGGGTGGAAGCAAAATCCACCAAAACTGATGATTCTAAGTGTGTTGTAGGTTTTATCAAATCTAACATTTTCAGTAGGTTTGGTATTCCTCGAGCCATCATAAGTGATCAAGGGACCCACTTCTGCAATAAAGCCATTGAAGCCTTATTGAAAAAGTATGGGGTGCATCATCGAGTCACCACTACCTATCACCCCCAGACAAATGGACAAGTTGAGGTTTCCAATTGCGAAGTCAAGTCCATTTTAGAAAAGACAGTGAGCCCGGGCAGAAAGGGTTGGAGTCTACGTCTAGATGACACACTTTGGGCATACCGAACCGCATATAAAACACCAACAGGGATGTCTCCCTATAGGTTAGTTTTTGGCAAATCTTGTCATTTACCGGTTGAAATCGAGCATAAGGCATATTGGGCGATCAAACATTGCAATATGGACATAGAAGAAGCTTGCAAGGCATGAAAAGCTCTAATTACAAGAATTGGAGGAGTTGCGATTAGAAGCATATGAGAATTCAAGATTCTACAAAGAAAAGACCAAGTTGTTCCATGATAATTTGCTTTTAAGGAAACCGTTTATGGTTGGTCAAAAGGTGTTATTATATAATTCTCGACTCCAACTCATGACAGATAAGTTGCATTGTAGGTGGATGGGTCCATTTGTTGTTACTAATGTGTTTCCTTATAGTGTAGTGGAGATCAAAAGTTTTGATACAAATAAGGTTTTCATGGTGAATGGGCATAGATTAAAGTTGTTCCATGAGGATGCAATCATCTCCTTCTTAGAAGACATATCGTTGGATCTTCCTCATTATTCATCGAATTAAGAAAGCAAGGAAGGACGTCGAGCATAACGACGTTAAACAATTGCGCTTATGGGAGGCAACCATTGTGTTTAGTTATTTTTGTTCAATTATTTTTATTATTTTCAATTTTAGGAACATGGTCGTGTTTAGCAGCTGATTTCACACCATAAGGATCTCAACAAGGCATTCAGGGAAGTTCCCTTAAATCCTTTTATCGTACACATAATCATATACATCGGGGACAATGTATACCTTAAGTGTGGGGGGATTAGGAGAATTTGACAATTTCTGGGGTAACCCTAGCATGCTTCGATCATCACTTTTTAACCTTACTTTTTGAAGTTTCTGCTCCCTAGAAACTTATCTTTGAATAATTTCAAACTATCACGAATTATGTGCTTAGGTTGAATAGACAAGACAGGATGCAAGCATGACTAACTGAATTTTTTTGACTACATAAGGCACCTCATTATTTTGGAATAAGCAAGATTACAAATGTAACCTTTATGCCTAAAGGCCTGTCAAAAGCTTGTCAAACATGGTTTGATTATTCTAGAACTTGCCTTGTAGTCATGTTGAGACCACATCAATGAGTTCATGGATCGGAATGAAAATGGTGATGTCGATTCTTGTGCAAAAAAAAAAAATTGTGACAAATGTGAGGTGGAGCATAAAATGCACTCACATTTAGAAGCGAAAGACAAATGTGAGATGGAGCATAAAATGCACTCACATAAAATGAACTCATGCTTAGTGGTGGAGATGTGATACATAAGCAAGCTTATGGTGATTACATACCTTGTTTTGACCCTGAAAACTAATGATACCTCAAAAACAAAGAGAGATATTTGAATATGGCTGCATTTGATTGTTAAAACAATGAGTGCCTATTTTAGTCCAAGAATGTTCAGACGATGGAATGCTTGTTTTTCTTGACTGTTGATTTAACTTGGGTTCATGAGGAATGGTGAGTTGAGATTACTCTTTGACAAGTTAAAGAGGATAAGGAAGTGGAAAATGAAAATATTATTAAGTCTGGATTGAAGCATGCGAGAGGCCAAGCATCATGTTGAGAGAGAGAGTTTTAAAAATCAGTAGGTAGCTAGATTGTTTTTGCTTGAGTTTTGTCTTGCCCGAGGACGGGCAAGGTTTAAGTGTGGGGGGTTTGATGGGAATAAAAAGTATCATATTTTTATCCCAAACATTCATTCTCTTACATTAAATTAGCACTTAATTGGACTCATTACTCTTGTATTTTGATTTAGGGCAAACAATAAGGCAACTGGAAGAAAACAAGGCTAATCGGATGATTTTGCACAGTTTTGACACCGTTTAGTAATGGGGGCATAACTGTCAACTCCGGATTTGGATTCAGATGATCCAAGATGCACTAGAAAGATAAGAGAGAACTCCACAACTCCCATGTTTTGGGTTTGGACATATTCAATCTGCATCGAGGTCAAAATTGGGCCCGAATTGGAGAAAATTCACAGCTGAATGAAGAGTCTTATCAGATTTAAATTCCAATTGTAATCCTAGGAAGATAAGATATTAAGATTACTAGATAGGATAGGATAGGATTAGATCTAATTAGGACTTTCTAATTTTGAGGATAATCTCCTAATGGTAGTTGGAAAACAGCCCTCCTCCTAAAGCTATATAAAGGGGGGAAGGACTAGCTTCCAGCACTCAATCATTGAAGCACTCAATCAATTCAGAAGATCAGTCCAGCCATCTAGAAAGTAGAGCAAGAAGGAGTCGACAACCATGAGCGGCTAAGCTTTTCTTTTCTGATTCAAGGGAGATTTTCGATTCAATTGTGTCATCGTGAGGTTCTGTGTTTAATTTAAATCTTGCTTTTAATTTAAGTATTCATTGATTACTGTGCATGTTCTTATGGATGTTAATGTTAATTAGTCTAACAAATTAATTAATGTTGATCTTCCTACTGCTATCCGTGGTTCGATGATCTGTAATTGTCATGAATAGTGATACAAGTAGCAATTAGGTTATTATCCTACATGGGTCAATTGTTCGTGACAACCTTTGACCAATGTATGGGTATGTTTTAACCTAAGGGGAATCAACTGAACAAGATTCGATAATTGCAGCTAGATCAATTATTGTTATTTTGGTTTAACTATTTTCACAAAGGTTATTGCTATCCTTAATTGATATGGAACACTATCGTACCTAGTCGGTTAATGATAAGTGTTGATCGAATGCTGGGTTTGCTCAACTAATTCAGGAAAACACGAGGTTTATCGTGGTCTCAACATGCCTAACAAAACAAGTTCTAGAATAATCAACCCCTGTTTGTTTGTTAGAAACCAAATGCTCACAAGGGTCAAATCTGTATTGCATCTTTCTCGTTGATCACTCAAACTACTGAGATACCTTCCATAGCCAAAAATTTCAGCTAGATTTGCCTGCATCATTTCCTGTCTATCCCACCTAAGTACATGATTCAAGGTGGTTTGCAATCATTCAAAAATAAGTCTCTAAGGAGCAGAAATTTCAAAAGGAAAGGTTAAAAAGTGATGATCAAAGCATGCTAGAGTTCTAAAAAATTTATCAACCCCTTACTCCTCCCCCACACTTAAGATATACATTGTCCTCAATGTATGGAATATGCATGATAAGAACAAGGAGAGAGATTTAAGAGGACTTCCCCGAATGCCTCGTTGAGATCCTGCAGATGTGAGATACGAAAAAGAGAAAAACACACTCATAAGAAAGAAGAAAAAAAACTGAACCAACAAGTAACTAAACTTAATGGGTTGCCTCCCACAAGCGCTCGTTTTAAGTCATGAGCTTGACTTTCACCTTTCCTTCACGGCGGTTTCAAGGAGAGAACGAACCCATGGTGGGTGGGTTGTTCTCTTTCGATGTAATGCTTCAACCGCTGTCCATTTACCTTGAATGTATTCCCATCATCATTATGTATTTCAATCGCTCCATGAGTGAATACTTTAGCCCCTTTAAAGGGTCCACCCCACTTGGTTTTTAACTTCCGATGTTCTCGCTTTTCATCCTTCATAGGTGGGTTTAAACCTGGAATGTGGACCTGCACAATAGATGAGTGGGGTTTTGTGTGAGATGGAGGTAAAGATGCATTATGAATTGTAATTTCAAAAGAATCCGGCTAAGAAGTCAATTTTCACAATTCTGATTTCAGTACAAACTTCTGCTCTACTTGTTGCAATTGATTAGGACTATTGTTAAGTGCAACTTTCAGCATATCTTCTGATTTAGATGTATCTACTTCAGCTGCACCAACATCAATGCTATCGATTGCATAAATCTCGTGTTCAATTGTGTTGGGATGTTCCATGGTTTTAAATACTTTGAACACCATTAATTCACCATTGATTCTAAGGGTAAGTAGACATTTTCGCACTTCAATTAAAGCATCACTAGTAGCAAGAAAAGGTCTCCCTAAAATCAAAGGCATTGTCCTATCTTCCTCCATATCTAACACAATGAAATCGGCAGGAATAATAAAATCGCCCGATTTGACCAGAACATCTTCTACTATTCCCCTAGGATATTTAATGCTTCTATCAGCTAATTGCAGGATAATAGTTGTAGATGTTAGTTCATGCAGTCCAAGTTTTTCAAAAATAGAATAAGGCATTAAATTTATACTAGCACCTAAATAATATAATGCTTTTTCAAATTCAATATTCCCTATGGTGCAAGGTATAGAAAAACTCCCTGGATCCTTAAGCTTTGGGGGAAATTTCTTTTGAAGAATGGCTGAACATTCTTCATTTAGTTTTACCATCTCACCATCCTCCCACTTTCTTTTATTATACATAACTTCCTACAGGAATTTGGCATACCTTGGCATCTGTGAAAATACATCAAGAAGAGTAAGGTTAATATGGATCTTTTTAAACACTACAAAAAATTAATCAAATTGACTATATAATTTATTCTTCAAGACTCTTCCAGGGTAGGGTATAGGAAGTTTAATTTCATGCAAATTCAGTTTAGGGGTGCTTCCCTCGTTGTCCTTTTGTAAATCGGCCATTTCAGCTTTCTTGTCATCTTCTGGGGCTTCGCCGACTATCTTCTCGCTTCTTAAGGCTATGGCGTTCACATGCTCTATGGGATTCATTTCTGTGTTGCTGGGCAACCTTCCTTCTTTCCTCTCTGATAACATGCTCACAACCTGCCCCATTTGAACTTTTAAGTTCTTAATCGATGCTTCATGGCTTTGGAATCTTGCTTCAGTAGCATTGATGAACTTAGAAATCATCTCTTCCAAATTACTCTTTTTTTCTTGTGGGGGCGGCTGTGGTTGGAATCCCATGGGTGCCTTTTGATGATTGTTGCTCCAAGAGAAGTTGGGATGACTCCTCCATCTTGGGTTGTATGTATTTGAATATGGGTTGTAATTTGTTCTGCCAGCATGAAAGATAAAATTAGCATTCTCATGAGAAATAAAAGGACTATTTAATTGACAATCAGAATTGGCATGTCCTATTTGTCCACATAAATCGCATGAGATGCTAGGTATTGTATTAATGGCTGCAATACTAAAATTATCCAGTCTTTTATTTAAATTGGCTATATGCGCAAATAAGGATGCAAAGGAATCAATGGTGTACTCCCCTCTGATTGGTTCGATCATTGCTCCACTGGTAGCTGTTTGATGCCATCTCCTCCACTAAGTCATATGCTTCCTCTGGAGTTTTTCTCATGATTGTACCAGTTGCGGCTGCATCAATAATGGATCGATTAGAGGGGGTGACACCATTATAAAAAGTCTGTATTTGTCGCCAAATTGGTATCCCATGGTGAGGACACCTCCTAAGCATCTCTTTGAATCTTTTCCATGCTTCATATAGGGACTCCATCTCAAATTGAGCAAAAGTGGTAATATCATTAATTAATTTTGTTGTTTTAGAGGGTGGGAAATATTTAGCCAAAAATTTCTGTGTTAAATAATTCTAAGTGGTGATGCTTCCTGCAGGGAGTGAGTTGAGCCAATCTTTAGCTTTATCACGCAATGAAAAATGAAATAATCTTAGCCTAATTGCATCATCACTAACTCCATTGTGTTTAAATGTATCACATATTTCAAGGAATTTAACAATGTGTGCATTAGGGTCATCACTTGGTAACCCACTAAACTTAATGCTTATTTGGATCATTTGAATTATTGCAGTTTTTATTTCAAAATTGTTTGCATGGATTGTGGGCTTGCAAATGCTGGATGTCACCCCATCAATGTTTGGACAAGCATAATCCAAGAAGGTGCAATTTCCTTTTGCCATCTCTCCTTCTATCTCTATGGCTGGTTCACAAATAACAACATCTTCTCTTGATTTTCCTTTATTGGCCCTTTGCAACAAGCGAATGGTCCTTTCAATTTCTGGATCGAATTCAGCTAACCTTCCTATCTAGTGCGTGTCATGCACTAGTAAATCTGAACCAACAAAAATTCAAACAAACAAATAAAAATAAAAATAAAAACAGAAATAGAAAGAAATAAAAGGAAAAAAACAGAAATAAAAGGTCCAATTAATCAAGGTTAAAAAATTCTAATATTATTTTAGGATTAAATCTCTGGCAACGGCGCCAAAAGCTGGATAGCTATAAATATATAACCCTAGCAAGTGCACTAGTTATCAAGTAGTATAATAATATCATTCCCACAGGGATTTAACAAAATAAGTATTAGAATCATAGTCTTCCCTAATTATTTGGACAATCGAAATTCAAATTTTAGGAAGCAAGAACTACTGAAAATAAAACTGGAAAAAGAAAATAAAAGCAAGGGTGATCACTAATCGAATATGCAAATGAAGAAATCGCTAGGACTTTTGGTCCACCTAACCAATGTAATGAATATTGATGGGTCCAATTATCCAAGACTAATTGTTATTCCCATAAGCTGAGATTTTCACAATTTTATTTAATATTCTCTCTCGGGATATACTAAACCTACTCCCATCAGGTAACCCTTCGATCTCTCGAGTAGAGCTCTCAAGATGGAAGTGCATTAAGTCCAAGAAAACCATTAAATTTAGATGAATCATGTATATATATCTCTATATACCATTCAATTCACACTATGAATTATTCTATCAATTATGTGAATTTCTCTCTCAATTCATTCACATAACCCAAATCAATTAAGAGGTGGCCAAGCTCTTAATTGCATTAAGCACAATAATTCATAGACTAGAAATCACAATCTTGGATAAATCAAGAAAATAAAAATATATTCATTAACATGGTTAGGCTTTCCATAGCCCTAGCAAGAAACAAATCAGTTCATAATAGAAGAATTAAAGCAAACAAAGGGAAAGAAAGAACTCTTGAATTCGCCCATAGTGCTGAGATCTCCTCTTCTTGAAGTTTCTTGAATTCTTGAACTTTTCTTGAATCCTTCTTGACTGATTGCTCCTTGCTTCTTGATTCAAATCAGAAGTTGAATGATTGAATGATTCAGTGATCAAGTGATACCTAAAGCTGGTCCACCCCCTCCTTTATATAGATTAAAGGGGGGGGGTCTCCTACTTCCTCTTGAAGTTTATCTTACAAGAATAGAAAGTCCTATCTTAATTCAAACCTTATCTCTTTATCTCTTGAACTCAATCCCTTTTTCACTCTAAGATTACATCAAGAATTTATATATAGAAGGATTCTTTTTAGTTTCTTATTCTTGGATTCGTAATAGACCTCCTCTGCGAATTGGGCTTCAGCCAGACTTTTCTACGAGTTGGGCTTTAGCTGCGGATTGGGCCTTCCTGTGAATTTGCCATGAATTCGGGCCCGGAATTGTCTTCGATGCATGATGAATCTGCGAAAGCCCAAAACATGAAAGTTGTGGATTTTTCTCTTATCTTTCCAGTGGATCTTGAATCAGCCCATTCGGAGTTCGGAAACGCGACTTAGGCCCAGATCACTGAACGATGTCGAAACTTTGAAAAATCATCCGATTTGTCTTTCTTTGCTCTTGATGCCTTCTTTCATACTCTGGACTAAAATACAAGAGATATGAGTCCAATTAGATGCTAATTTAGTAGAAAAGATAGAATAATTGGGGATAAAAATATGATAAATTCTACTCTCATCAAACCGGGTGTACGCCGTGCCAGTCAAAGACCTTGAAAACTCCCAGACTTTGAGATCCCCATCCAGAGCGAAGGATTTGAGGATGTCTTCAAATTTGCTTATGTGCTCTTATGGGCTGCCTTTTTGGCCATCATATTGTAGCCACTACTACGGAGGGATGCATCCGGTGGGGTAAGGTTTGTATAGGATCCGGTCATAGTAGGTTTTCTACAAGATGGTGGAATCTTGTGCTCGGTTGCAACTTTCCACCACTAGTCCTTGAACATACTCCCCCAACTTGTTTTGGCTGAGTGGAGTCTCTACAACCAGATCCGCTTGGGGGAAGGTCCAAGGTTGGTTGATTGGTTGTTGGCCTATCTGCACAGGTGTGGGGTTGGTTCTGTTGGGCTGCTCCTGGATGTCGTGGATTGGATTGGAGGGGTGACAGCTGGTAGGGATGCCAACGGGAGCGGCGGCTGGGATGAAGGGAGAGTGCTCAGCTTGGGCCGATCATTAGAGGAGGATCTAAAGGGCATTCCTCATTTCTTCTTGCATCTGCTCGATTTTTTCGAATCGAGCTTCAAAACAGGCCTCAAACTCATACACCTTGTTCGAGAGTATTTTGATGTCAACTTGATTGGTTGGATCCATTTCAAATTGGTTTTCCACCCCTGGGTTGGTATTCTCGTGGAGGTTGTCATGCTCTTCAGAGATAGGTGTGAGGTTGATTATACAGGCAACCATTCTTTGTGATCAAAGATGGAACCAGAGATTCTACTATAGGTAAGGTGATGGCTAGGGAGATGGTCTCTTTGGAAGACAAAGAAAGGCCGAGGACTAGGAATCAATCAGGAGGCTAGGGCAAGAGGGAATGGTGATGGGGTTAGCTGGAAAGTCAATGATAAGGGTGAAGGGATTAGATATCCATCATATGGATGCCTGGATCTTGTGGAATAGAATGGGCGAATTTCAAAAATTTCTCTCCATCCTACTGGGAATCGTATTCCCTATTTTAGGAAAATCATATTTTTCAATGATCAATCTTGAACCATAAACTGAACCAGATCTGAACAAAACCAATAGGAGAGGGTTATACCTGATATGGAGAAATAATATCTCCCAACGAAAGTGTTCACGCCCAAGGAAGGATCCAAAGACTGCTCCCACTGAATATGGTGCAGTGCAGGATGGAGCAGAATCAACAGTGTTCTTCCAAAGAACCTAATCCTTCGCAAGAATTAGCAGGATGGCACGTGAGCACAACTTCCTAATAGTCCCTTCACAAGGAACTGATGTCAAGATCCAATCTTGATTTCTCCCACTAAACTGGAGATTGAACTAACAGGTAAGGCGGCGGCAAGAAAGAGGCGGCAAGAGAGAATTTTCACAGATATGCTGAATTCTCTCTTCTGTGATTTCAGCTATGAAGACAAGTGATCAACTTGTGTGTCTTAAGGTTGCCGCCCCCTCCTTCTTTTATAACCTTAAAAGGATCAGCTCATAATCCCATTAGAAGTTACTGATCCCAATCATATTTGGATCAGAATTCCCTTTAAATGATAAGGGTAGACCCTTATCTTATCTACAGATTAGATCAACCTTCTCCCAATCTTATTAGGAGGTTTCCAGATCTGAATCACATTTAGATCTGGACTCTCTGAGTTGATAGGGTTAAGACCCTATCCTATTTGCTAATCCAATCTCAGAATTTGCCCCTTATTTAACTGATCAAATCAGCCCAGTTCGAAATGGGCTTTAGGCCCAATAAGGTTATGTGCTCACTTAGCCTTCCAAATTGCTGCCCAATTGGGTTTCCTTGTATGGCTTGGGACCCAAACATTGATCTACACATCAGCCACATGGGTTCAAACCAGCCTTTGTTACAAGGCCTGGCCGAATACACTGTATTGGATAGAGCACCCCCTAAAACCCATCACATGGGCTCTATGGGCCCAATACTTACCCTAAGTGGTCCCTGGGCCAAGCCACCTTGTAACACCGAGGGACTGTGGGCAGATGCAAGGTTATCCCATCAGGTATTACCCTCAATGGTCTTACACTTAACCTCTCAGCCCATAATGATCTAACACTGCCCGACAAGAGAGGACCTCTCCCTCGGCTGCAAGGAACAATGCTGCACTCTCTACTCACATGGATCCCGGGAATTAAAACCTTTTACAGACATTTGGAAACCATAATATATATACTTTTATATCTCATATAAAATATATTTTGCAAAACAAATCTCAACGATTGAAATCAGTTGCCGACAGTCTTGGTTTCCATCAGAGAGAGTGCATCCCCGATCATTACCTTTGTCCAACAAAGGGGCTGATCTTGTCACTATGATCACCCACTCAAATGAATTCTCGGACTGTCCCAACATACATAGTTTTGACCCCCGCTAAGGAACTCACTGATTGGCATATCAAAGACAGCCCAATCCAACACCTAGTGCAGTATCATAATTGAGTCTAGAGGTCAAGTGTAACTTTCCAGTTTTGCCCATCAATCTCCAAGGTCTAGGGCAATACTGAAAATCTGGTCCAGTTTAAAGATTCAATTGATCCCACACTGCATGTGCCTTGGGTCTCACCCTGGCGGCTGAGACAGGCCACCCCAACAATTGGTAGCACACTAGTGTCAGCCTTGACAGGATAAATCTCCCAGACTTATCCAATGGCTGTGAACATTCTAAACTAACACGAGTCTCATAAGTGTCCAGTTTAAGGGTATTACACAAAAACACACCATAGGAACATGATTAAAAAATGTACTCTATTCATTTATAATAAATTCATAATGTACATCATTCTGATTGAAGCTAAGGGCATACAACTGTCTAACAAAGGGTAATCAAGGATTGAGCGAGTGACCTTTGTTATGAGAAGGATTCTCTATTTATGGTGGAAGCTTCCAAGATCCTAAAAGGAGGAGGTAAAGGTGTTTGTTTTCTACTAGGAAAGAGAATATTAGATTTGTTGTCAATCATTAAGGTGCATTGCTAGGGTGTTGCCATGTCTCCCTATGGGAATCTTTCCGAGGATTGGCTTTCCTTTCACTCAGAGATCCTCATAACCCACGTATGCTACTGCCCTTATGTGCCTTAGTTAATTGATGTGGCATTAATGACACACTATTTGGAAGATGACATCTTATTAGACCAACGCGGTGCCTTATTACATTCATTACTTCAAAGTTACGTGTGTAGGTAAGATTTAGTCTCGATTCTTAACGAACCGGGACCTCGCGGTGATTACGGATTTATTGCAAGGCCGGGTGTGTGATGAAGCATGAGTTCATCATAGACCTGTGATGCACTATAGGTTCTTCGCAGACCTGCAATGCACTATAGGTTCATCAGATAGGAAAGATTGGCTACATGCCAATTACAAGTGCCAATATGGTATCTATCTAGTGTTTATTGTGCTCTTGGATACTGATCGAGCACTATGTACCTACAATAGTATTTGGGATTGCTAGGATATGTTATCATACTTTGGATTGCCAAGGGCTCCCTGTTGCCAGGGTGTGTCATCGCACCTTGGGCTGCCATGGTATGTCATCGCTATTACGGTTTCTAGGGGATATGTTATCGCACTCGGGGCTACCAAGGCCTTCCTGGGGTTGCCAGGGGATATGTCATCGCACTCGGGGCTGCCAAGGCCTTCCTGGGGTTGCCAGGGGATATGTCATCACAGTTGGGGTTGCCAAGGCCTTCCTAGGGTTTCCAGAGAATATGTCATCGCACTTGGGGTTGCCAAGGAATATGTCATTGCACTTGGGGTTTCCAAGGCCTTCTTGGGGTTGCCAGGGAATATGTCATCGCACTTGGGGTTGCCAAGGCCTTCCTGGGGTTTCCAAGGAATATGTCATTGCACCTAGGGTTGCTAGGGCCTTCCCGGGGTTGTATTCATTTGAAATCAGTCGTATGTACAAAAGTAAGATAATATGATTCTTTGACTTCATATTCAAAGGAGCATAGTATAATCTGACAGAAATTACATGTATCATTCATTATACAATTTCAACTAGTGACCATTCACCATTTCATCTTGTTCATTTGTGTTTACATCTTTTAATACATAGTACCCTGTTGGGTGAACTTCTCAGATGACATATGGTCTGACCCAGTTGGGAGCAATCTTTCTAGTTGATTTACCTTGTCTTACATGGAGTGCTGTTTTTAGTATCTTGTTGCCTTCTTTGATTTTTCGAGGCTTTACTAGTTTGTTGAAGTTGGAAGACATGAGTTGTTTCTATTTGATTCGCATTTGAAGAGATCATTCTTAGGCTTCTTTTATACATTCTAGTTTATCACTAAGCATCTGGTTCATCTTGTCTGTCTAAAAGTGCTTTCCCATTGCGTAGGATACTCTAGTGGACATTGTTTGTATCAATTACCAGTAAGTCCTATCTATATACCAAAGAATATGGAGTTGCTTGTATGCTCTACCTAATCATTGCGCGATAGGCCCAAAGTGTTTCAGAAAACTTATCGGCCTAGTCTTTTTGGTTCTCGACTACCATCTTGCTTAGCATCTTTAACAAGGTTTTGTTGGTTACCTCTTCTTGCCCATTCCCTTGTGGCTAATAGGTTGTCGGTGTTCCCAGCCGTGCACCATATTGTCCCAATAGGTCCCGAACTTCCTGGTTTTTTATTGATAACCCATTGTTTGTGAGGATCCACTGGGACCCCAAATTGATGGACTATGTGCTGCCTTAAGAAGTTTGCAACATTCTCTACATAAATTCTTCTCAAGGGTATGGCCTCTACCCATTTTGTATAGTAACCTGTGGCCACAATGACGAAGCAATAACCTCTGGAGGGTGGGTGTATCTTGCTTATCAGGTCTACCCCCTAGGTATGGAAAGGCCATGGTGTGATGATAGGGTGGAGATCATTGGCTGGTCAGTGTATCCATTTGCCATGTACTTGGCATTTGTTGCACCTATGTACATACTTTTGGGTATCTTCTAGCATTATCAGCCAGTAGAAGCCAAAGTGCAGGATGTGGTTATGTAGGCCATTTGTCCTTGGTGTGGAGCTAGTTTAGAGCTATGGGCTGCATCCAGTTCTTCTTCTATTTCCTCACTGGCTAGGTAGCACAGAGGATTCCTTGTATAGGACTTTTTGTATAACACCCCGTCATGCAAGTAGAATCTTTTGGCTTTTGCTAAGAGTTTCCTTCGCAAAATTGGGTTGACTAGCGTAATGTCATTCTGGATATAATCTATGTACATGACTCGCCAATCCACATCACCCACTGTGAGGAATTAATTTTTATCTACCTCTGGTATGCATCTCTCACAGTCATTTTGTAACTTAGTCGAGTCTACTTTCATCTCTGTTCAGTAATATCCCAACCTTTGCAATCTCCTATAGAGTGTTGTAGTCACATCTCCATAATATGTTTTGTGAGTTTTGCTTAGAACTACTGTTACTTCTTTGGGCCCTAGGCATCTTTCCCTTACTTCATTTGCCATTTTCTTATATAATACTCCATTTACCAAATGAAACCTTAAAAGGATCTTGCCATCTTGCATCGCCACCGCCGGGTTACTCAATTTCTATATTATATTGTATCTCTAGTCATCTTCTTTAACTTAATTTCTGGATTGTTATGGTGATTAGGTTCTCATTTAGATCTAAGGTGGCTAGTGCATCAACATACCTATTTTTTGGCTCTATTCTAGTGCTCATAGGTTATCTCCAGGTCTTTGGTCAACCTCTGGATCAATGTTCTATAAGGTAGAATTGTCAACTCTTCTACTGTTGTGTTGCCCTCCATTTGTCCAATCACTAATTTGGAATCCTCTATTACCTTTACCTTCTTTGCCCCGGAGTCCTTTGCTACCATCAAACCTAGCACTAGTGCCTCATAATCTTTGATGTTGTGCAAGCATGGTAACTATAGTTTAAATGAGTAGGCTGGCATTTCCTCGGCAAGTAAAGTTAATGTGACTCTGGCTCCTGTGGAGGAATTTGTACTACTTCTCCTAAGTTTGATGCTATGTACATCCTAAATTCTCAGTGATTTTATGGAGGGTACATGGTTGGGGTTTTGGGCAGTGTTGGCTTCAATTGGTCAAAAGCATGCTGATGCTATATTAACCATTTGTATTCTATGGACTTCTTGATTAGCTTAAGTAGAGGCATTACTGTGTGTGTCGGACCAGGGATGAACCTTCTAAGGTAGGAGAGTTTCCATAAGAAGGTTTTTAGTTTTGACTCAGTGCTTGGGGGAGGTAAGTCCAGGACTGCTTTTACATTTATCTCATTTTGGTGGATCTTGGTATGGTCAACTTGATACCCCAAAAATTTTCTTGATTGTACTTTGAATGCACACTATATCATCCACATAGCACTTCGGAGTGGTCCTCTCTTTTTTTTCACCATCACTACTATATCATCCACCATAGCACTCGATTTCTTTGTGCAATCATATCATGAAAGACGTTCACCATCACTCTCTGGTATGTGGCTCCAACATTCTTCAGACCAAAGGGCATCATTTTGTAGTAAAAATTCCCAATTGGTGTTTTGAATGTTGTGTGGGGTGCATCTACGGGGTCCATGTATATCTGATTGTATCCACTATATGCATCTAATAAAGAAAACAATTGGTTCCTGACTGTTGAATTAGTAAGGATGTCCATGTTTGGCAATGAGAATTCATCTTTGAGAAAGGCTCTATTCAGGTCCCTGAAGTCGACACAACACCTAAGGTAGGGGTGGGAAAAGATAGTGCACTAGTCCTTTTTTGATAGTCATGAACTAGTGTGTTAGGATCCGAGTACTAACCTTAGTTGGCTAACCACTATGGGTGAGCAATTGGTTTGATGAAGCCACTTTTAGGAGTCGTTTGACCTCCTCTTTAATCTTCAGGGATATCTCTGGCTTGAAAACCCTCTGTGGTTGTTTCGTGGGTTTGAACTTAGGATCGATGCAAAGTGAGTGCTTGACTAGTGCTAAGTCCAATCTAAGCATTTGGTCGTACGACTAGGTGAAGACGTCCTAGAATTCTGTTGATATGAGAGAAAACATAGTTTAGTTTTGCTTGACATGTATTCTAACTTTGGAATAGGGGAAGAGAAGGTTTTTGTACCTCTTAAGAGATTCAACAACTTCTATCTTTCTTTTGGTTCTAATTTGGCTGAGACATACAATGGCCTTTTCACTACTCCTTCAGTGGCCATATTGATTTCCTCTAGGGGTTCTTCCACGACGTCATTATGGTCTTGCATATGCCTAGAGGGCGCGTAGACTTCGTCATAATATTCCACTGTATCTTTGTTTGATATTGATGTAATTTTAGTATTTTTCTTGTTGCTAATTGTATGTATAAATAGGTTATGTTGTACCTTTAGTCCTGTTTTGTCTATTAAGAGTCCGTTTGTGATGAGATCATCGCGATGTCCTTGTGTGGAGATGGCATGGTGTAATAGTTCTGATGGAGACAAAATTTAGAACATGTATACTTTTCTTTTCTTTCATGTTTATATATAAATTACAATAATTACCTAATTTTTGAGGGATATATCATGTAATAGCAAATCAACTCGTACCTCAGGGATGGCTGTTTTGGTGGCTGACGTGTTGGCATTCTCATATTCCTCTACCATTGTGTAATAACTCTCCCTGTCCTCATCAGTGACTTGGACACATCTGGACCGCTTCTTCCTTTCTGGTGATGACGAAGGCTCACTTGCTAGGCTCGGTAGCTGGACGCTTTCCACCTTAGCTACTCTGGTCCCTCCCTCCTCGGCTAGCTCTGTTTAGTAGATCACATCTTGGAGGTGGGTCTCTATTCTATCGAACGGGACGCAGGTAGCTAAGATTCTCACATTGCGAGTTTTGTGCTTGGCCTTGAGGCACTGGTGGTATGTAGATGGGACCAATGCCAAACCATGTATTAGTGGTCACCCCAACAAGACGTGATATGTTGTTCTCCCCAAAATCACATGGAATTCCTGGTTGATGGAGAATAGGCAAATAGCCACCGACAACTCAATTGACCCCTCTATGACGAATGCATTACCGTTAAAATCTATTACTTCCATGGGCATCCCTTTAATGGTTTCCTTCTATATGTTCATCAACTTCAGGGTGTGGAGGGAGATCAAGTTTATAGAGCTACCCTGATCAATCAATAAGCATCACACCTCATATCCCTATCTTGGTCATGATGTATAGAGGCTGGTTGTAGTGGCGGTCCGTTGCTAGCATGTTGTCTGGGGTGAACTCCATGTGGGAATTGTCCATGCAATGGGATTCGAGTGGCCTCTTGAATGCCTCTACTAGCGCTCGATGGCAAGTTGTCGCGTTGCAGTGCTAGCTCCCTGCTTATCGAGGAACTGTTGCAATTTTGGACTTTGCTCAAATCGTTGGATCAACATATCCAGACGGTTGCCTCTTGGTGTTCCTACCACATTGATTCTACCTCATTAGGTATGTCTAGGGAGGGGACTGGTTTCTACTTGGGTTGGATTTCTTTTGATGGAGTCATCTAGTTTCACCTTCTGCATGAATAGCGCCAAAGGGGAAGCAGTCCATAAGATCGTGGTTTGGTGACTGGTGGTAATTACACCACCTCAGCCTATGCCTTTCTTTCTCTAGGTCAACTCTAGGTGGTGGCAACAACAAGTTGATTACATGATCTTCCACCAGGTTATTCATTATCATAATTACTTCACTTTTGCTGTAGGCGAAAGGGGGAAGGGGTGGATGTAGTAGGCCATTACGCCAGTTCTGGTTGCTGCCATGATAGTAGGGTCCCTGGTTAGGCCCTCTGTTGTTCTGAGGCTTTTAGTCGATGGCATACGCTTCATTCCTCGCATACTGTGATGCTGTCGGGGCTGACTAAGGCATGGTATTTTTGATAGTGCATGCTATCCTTCTACACACTTCCACAACTGACTAAAGGTCTCGATCTCAATGTTCTCAATGCCTATTCTGTAGGCCAGATGCATTCCTTGCACACACTATTCAACAAAGCTTTTCTGAGTAGCATGCTCATCGAAGACCGAATGAATCAATTTTTGGAGCCTCATGACATAAGCTAGGAGGTCCTCCCCGGTGCGTTGCTCTATGTTGCACAGGTCTTCCATTGTTAATCATCGCTCCTGGGTGAACCACTTAGAAAGGAACCTTCTCACAAACTCTGCCCATGAGTCTATACTTCCTACAGTCAAGTTGATGAACCATGTGTATGTTGGTCTGGTCAAGGATTTTGAGATCTCCCGAACCTTTTAGTCTCCATCCAAGGCAAACAATCCCAATGCATCTTCGAATTTGTTAACATGTTCCTATGGGCTTCCCTTTTGCCCATCATATTGTGGCCACTATTGTAGTGGGACGTAGCTAGAGGAGTATGGTTTGTATAGGATGTAGTCATAATAGGGCTTTTGTAGTATAAGTGCAGATTGGGCTCTATTTTGGCTCTCCTCCATTATGCCCTAGACGTACTCTTTCAGTTCAGTGCGACTAATGGGTTCTTCCATTGCCAAGTTGTCTTGTGGGACTACATGGGGTTGCTTTGCGGCGGAGAAGTTGGTTTTTGCCATTTCTTGTGCAGACACAGGGGTAGTCTTGGAAGGGTGCTTGCTTACATTGGTGTTCAAGTTTATGAGATAGCTAACAGGGGCAAATGTAGAAGGGTTGGCAGGGGTGAATAGGGAATGCTCCGTAGCAAGTGTCCTTTAGAAAAGTAATTGCAAGGCGCTTCTCAGGTCGACCTACAACTATTCTAGCTGGTTGAAACAAGCTTCAATGTCATACACCTTGCTAGAGAGGATTTCAATGTCAACTTGTTCAGTCAGCTCTTGGCCGATCTAGTCTCAGATCTCCGGGTTCATGTTCTCATGCTCGTTGGATTGCTCTTCTGGGACAATGGAAAGATTGATCCTACGAGTGGTCATCCTTCGTGATTAAGGGATTGACCAGAGATTCTAATGTGAGTGGTGTGGTAAGGCTACATGCGGTGGTATCCTTGAAAGACGAAGGAAGGCAAAGGGCAAAGGGTAGGCTAAGGGTCTGATTGACGAAGTGTGTGTGTTCGTTATGATTTGCATATCCCTTTATAGGGAAAGATCCTGAGGTCCCAAAAGGAAGGAGCCAAAGGAGTTTCATTTCCACATGGAAATGGAATTGCTGATTCAGTGTCAGTTGTCAGGGGGACACTGTTAAGGGTTCGCCATGTGTCTTATGAGATCTCTCTAGGACAAGGTTTCCTTTCATTTGAGAATTCTCATAATACACGTATGGTACTTCCTTTTATGGGTTTCTTAGACTAACGTGGCATGGATGATGTCAGCACTAGTCTTGCATATCTCTTCTTATACTATTGGGCATCTTGTTGTGAGTGACATCAGCTAGTCATCGTGTTTCTTTGGTCGTCACTAATTTGCGATAGCTGTGAGCTCATTGTAGGTTCATGATGGCTCTGAGCTCATCGTAGGTTTGCAATGGCTTTGAGCTCGTTGTAGGCTTGTGATGGCTTTGTGCTTATCGTAGATCCCTGGTGACTTTGGGTCCATCTTCAATACCACAACTTATAGTCTTTTGCAGGTCCATGGTGACTTTGAGCTCATCGCAGTTTTGTGCAAGCTTTAAGCTCATCGCAGATTTGTGCCGAGTTGTGAACTCATCATGGGTATCTCTATAGCATTGGTTTTGCACCTTCTACGCTATTGCGGTTGTGGTGATCAACATGTACCTACACCTGGACTGGGCCCGAGGTCAGGTCCAATTTTCCCTACTTGAGCCCAACCCTCATTGTAATTTGATGCACTTGGGTTGGGCTCAGGCTGGTAATGAACCCAATCAAAAATTATACACATATTTATGCATTTATGTAAATATATATGTATATATATACATATGTATTTTTTTTGGTAAAACATGTATGTATATATGTAAATATGTATGCAAAAATTCACATATACACATATGTATGTATGAATGTGTATAATTGGGCCGAGTTCGGGCTACCTAAGGTTTAGGCCTGAACCCGACCCGAAAAATAAAAATCCTGAATGCTTAGGCCCGAGACCAGCCCAAGGACCAAATCCAAGCCCAACCCATGTAAAATTTTGGGCTAGGTCGGTTCGGGCTCGAGTTGGGCCCACCCAAGTTGCACCCATACTGATGTCAACCGATATGGCCCACCATAAGAGTATTTTCCAACCAAAGCAAAACAACATAGAAACAGAAAATTTTTGATTTCTTCATTAGAGAAAAGTACTACAAGTTCCCCTACTTAATTGAATGAACCATCAACGGGATATGCACCATTGGTGGATCAAGGATGGCCGGGAATGGATTTGAACTTGGCACCAAAACTGAGGCAAAGGTAAGTTTTCTTGTAAATCTCCTAGCGGCTCCCCCATCTCCTTCTGCATGCATGCTTATAGCAAGCAAACATATCAAAACAATATTATTTTATAGAAGAAATAAATTCGAATTATTTAGATCATATGCCCACTTAATATGAAAATCGAATTGCCAAAACAATATCAAAACTAGCCAAATCTTCTAGAATTATTCTAGACAATTTGGTCCAAGAATCAAATTGGACTGAATCCAATCCAAGATCAAAACAATATGCTTTGATACCACTATTGGAAGGACTGGTTTTGCCCAAGAAGATCAGACATGCTGGGTACAAGGTGGGAATGTTAAAACTTGAATCAGTCCAACAAATGTGAAATTGATTTTTCATGCTGGGTATCAGGTTTTAGCCCAAAAAACTTGCTCTCAACCTCTTAACCCATAATATCAATACACTGCCCACAAGGAATGACCTCTTCTCTGACTGGAAGATGTAGTGTTACACTCCCTACTCAGAAGGGATTTGGGATTAAAACCTTTTGTAAAATGTTTTTAAAAGAAAAACTATTTATAAATATAAATACATTTTTCAAATCAACTTCAAAAACATGTTGAAATTTGCCGCCAATTTTAGGTTTCCTCTAGAGAGAATGTATTCCACGATATTCTCTTTGTTTGGCAAAGTGACTAATCCTGTCACAATGATAACCCACTCAAGTGCTATTCCAAACCTTTCCAACATACCCAGTTATTAGACCCTAAGTGGACCTCACTATGGTTGGCATATTAAAAGCAACTTAGTCCAACACCTAATGTAATATCATTATCAAGTTTATGGGTTAAGTGCAACTTTCTAGTTTTGCCATCTATTTTCAAGGAATAAGACATAAGTGGAATTGGCCCTTGTTTAGTGTTTCACAAAAATATCCACTTACTTTACCTTAGGTCAAACCGATCACTTAATACAAATTACTCCACCAATTTGACAATACATGAATATCAACCTTATCATGATAAACTCCCAAAGTTTATCAAATGACTAAGAACATTCTAAACTAGCATTAGTCTCCCAAAGTTTACCAAATACATATGAAATAAATGTTATGCTTTTATTCAATAACAAATATTTAGTTGCATAAGTATGATTGGAATTGAGGGTATACACTATGTAACAACTCCCACTTACAATCAAGTGCATTCAGGTACAAGTCATAGCCCCATACTATCCACATGTCTTTCCAAATGCTACCTTTTGAATTTAGATGTCTCATCTTCCAACTATCTCCTGCAAGATGTGAAACTTTTGCTTGATGTGTTTAGACTTCGAGTGGGCTCTTAGCTTCTTGGATTGAGCAATGACTCTAGTGTAGTCATGCAACAGTGGAATGGGTAAAATGATAGAAGGTACAACTCCCACACTTTGATGAATTTCCTCACCTATACCGTTTCCTTAGCAGCTTCACTTACAGTAATGTACTAGGCCTTGATTGTTGAATCCTTTATGGAACCCTGTTTGCAATTGTATGTACAACTCACTCAAACCCTCAAAGAGCACCCAGATGCTAAGAGTAACAACACAGAAGTACTTATGAGTAGCTTACAATTAAACTCCACGCTGCAATGAACCCACGGTTCATCCCCATCTCTGCGATGAACCCGCAACATGTTAAGCAAAGCCACGATAAACCGTGGCCTACCAAATCCAGTCAACACCCAAACCTAAACAACCTTAGAAAGACTTATCCAAAAGACCAAGCACACTTGAGTGCGTGGTGAAGCCACACCTGTGAACTCATTCTAGATAACTGGTCAGGGAGGACAGTAGGCAAGCCCATAGCGAGGCCCGCGTGTGCCCAGACACACGCGAACCCACGATAGCAAAGCAATTTGCGAATTGCCATGAGGTAATGACGAAATACTGGCCTTTGGACGGTGATGCCATCATTGCCACATAGGATTAGTCATGGTGCGCAAAAGGGTAGTAGTACATGTGAGTAATGAGAGATCTTGAGGATAAGGAAAGCTGATCCTTGAGAATATCTTCATGAGACACATCGTGATACCCCAGTAGTGTATCCAATAATTGCTAGCGAGCCAAATATTCCCTTTCTCGATATGGAGCGAATATCCTCCTCTCCTGCCTTTTAGGATCTCGGGACCTTCTCCATAAATAGAGGGTCCCCCTCGTGTTAGACATCATTGGATCCAAGCATTTGTTACTGAAAATCTCGAGTTCCCATGACTCTCTCACCTCTTAACCCCTTTTACCAAAAGACCTTCACTCCTCTCAGAGGCTTCTTCTTAGTCTTTCAAAGAGACCACTTCTCAACCAAGCCTTACCCCCATCCTATAGTTGAATCTCTGGTTTGTCTTTGGTCATGGAGAATGGCCTCAAGAAGAATTAATCTCGCTACCATCCTCGAGGAACATAGCAACATTCAAGAAAATACTAACCCGGGGCCAAAAATAAGCCTGAGATGGAAACACCCATCCAAGCCGATATTGAGATCTTGTCAAACAAGGTCTACGGGTTCGAGGCCTCCCTTCCACTTTTTGAAGAGCGATTTAGGAGGATCGAGCAGAACATGGAGGAAACGAGAAGTGCTCTCTAGATCTTGCTTAACTAATTAGCCTAAGCTGAGTATACCCCTACTGCCACTATCCATGGCATCCTGAATTCTAACCCTAATCCTAGTCATCATACTTCTAACACCATGCACACCATCCCGGAACAAACCCACAGGGTCGACCCGGTCCCTTCCCAAGCAGTTCTATACCTACCCGCCAGTTTCGCGGTCTCCCCTATACTAACCCAGTATCAGAAGTACCTCTCAGCATAAATGAGTTAAGGAGTACGTTTAGGGACTCGTGGTCGAAAACCCATAGTCGAGCCTAGGATTTGGCAGTCTTGCAGAAGCCTTGTTCCGATCGTATCTTGTACATGCCTTACCCTGCTGGGTACACTTCTCCCCAGCAATGGCCTTAATACGACGAACAGAGGGGCAGCCCGTAGGAACACATCAGCAAGTTTGAAGATGCCCTCGGTTCCTTCGCCCTCAACGGAGACCTCAAAGTATGGGAGTTCTCAAAGTCATTAACCGGCCTGGCATACATGTGGTTCGTGAGTCTCACCCTAGGCGTATTGATTCATGGGGTGAATTTGCCAAGAAGTTCCTTTCGAAATGGTTCTCTTTGGAAAGGAAACTGACGATGGCCGATCTGCGAAATGTAGAACAGGGACCAAGAGAAGACCTCCTAGCTTACATCATGAGGTTTCAGAAGCTCATTCCTTCTTTCTTCGATGAGCATGCCACTGAGAGGAACTTTGTCGAGCAGTGCATTCAGGGTATGCACCCTATGGAGCAAATTGTCAAAGACACATTCCCATACAACACGAATGAGGCATATGTGGTCGATAGGAGACCCAGAAAGAATGGAGGAACCATGTCGGGGCCATACCAGAGAGGTAGCGCCCAAGGTAAGAGAGACGCACCAACACCTCCTCCCTTCCCCTGCACCAGGGAAGAGGTAATCATGATTATGAATAAGTTAGTAGAGGACAGAGTCATTAGCTTGCCACCCCCCCCCCCCAAGAGTAGTCCTAGAAAAAGACAAGCGCGGCGGCAGGTGGTGCAATTATCATCAAACACCGCATCACGAGTTGATGGATTTCTTTACCCTTAGAAGAATATTTCCAACAGAAGGTAAAATTGGATCAGTTTCGTAACAATGGAGCCAACCCACGTAGAAACTGATCCCCTCCCAGCCCATGCCCAAAGAGGTAGTGTTAACGTAGTTAGGCAGCCGGGCAATACCAAGCTGACGCCTTGATTGAAAAGCTAGAATAGAGCGAAGAATTGCACTAGTTCTTCACTAAACAGGGTGCCAACACAACAACACAGAGGTTGGCCATCAGGGCAATGGCAGAAGTATTCTGATACCCCTTGCAACCTTATAGCTGTGATCGTAGCAACGTGGAGTTTAGGGAAGATGACATGCTAGCTGCTGATCCCCTTCACAACCAGCCCTTGTATATCATGAAGGGAAGGGAGATCCATCATATGGATGGATGAACCTTGCTGGGAGGTTGGGCTAAATTTCAAAAATTTTCTTTCTCCCTTTTGGGAATCTTATTCCTTGATTTAGAAAAATTGCATTTTTCAAGGTTCATTCTTGAAACAAACTAGACCAGATCTAAAACCAAAATTAAGCAAGTAGGGAAATACCTGATACGGAATAATAGTAACTCCCAACATAGGTGTTCACACCTAAAGAGTTGACCAAAACCCACCTCCACTGAAGATGACACAGCTTATGGTGAGGCAGGATCAGCAGGATGGTTCTTTAGCAAGAACCTTGGTTCTCCAGCAAGAATCTAGCAAGGGGGTGGTGAGCATGACTTTAAATTATTTCTTCTAGCAAGAAATAATATCAAGAACTATTCTTGATCAGATCCAAGAGTTGAGATCGAACTGGGTAGGGGCGGCAAGAGCTGAGTGAGAAAACTGCAAAATGCTGAATGCATAAATTGGTGAATTCGCCCCTATTTATAGTCTTCTTTGGATCAGCTTCCTAATCCAATTAGGAAAGAGTTTCTTGATCCAAATCTGATATTTGGATCTGGACTCTTATATGGACAAGACTTATCGTATCCTTTAGGTAATCCTAGAAACAAGAATTCGCCCCCTTTTATTTAACTTACTTAAGCCCAGTTCAAAATGGGCCTTAGGCCCATTAAGTCACACTACTCACTTTACCTTTTCAATGCTGGCTAGTTTGGCTCTCATTGTATGGTGTGGGACCCTAGCATTGATCTATACATCAGCCAAATGGGTTCAGCCTAGCCTCTATTACAAGGTCTTGCTGAATTCACTACAGAACACAATGAACCCCTAAGTCCATTAGTATGGGCTCTTAATGGGCCCAACATTTACACTAAATGTGCATTGGGTCCAACCATTTTATGAAGGCCTAAGGTCTGTGGGTAGATGCAAGATTATCATATCAGGTATAATCTTTAATGGTCTTACACTTAACCTCTCATCCCATAATGATCAAACATTGCCCGACAAGGGAGGACCTCTCCCTCGGCTGCAAAGTGCAGTGTTGCACTCTCTTCTCTCATTGATCCCATGAATTAAAACCTTTTGCAAACAATTTGTGAAACCATAGTATATAAGTATATCTCTATATAAATATATTTTGCAAAAACAAATTTCAAACAAATTTGAAATCCACTGCCGACAATTTAGGTTTCCATCAAAGAGAGTGCATTCCCCGATCATTCACTTTATCCAACAAAGGGGCTGATCCTATCATTATGATCACCCACTCAGATGAATTCTCGAACTATCCCAACATACCCAAGTTTTGACCCCCTCTAAGGATCTCACTGATTGGCATATCAAAGACAGCCCAATCCGACACCTAGTGAAGTACCATAATCGAGTCTAAGGGTCATGTGTAATATTCCAGTTTTGCCCATCTATCTCCAAGGTCCAAGGCAATATTGGAATTTGGTCTAGTTCAGGGTTTCGAGAAACCTACATTGCATGTACTTCAGGTCTCACCTTGGCAGCTGAGACAAGCCACCCCAAACAACTTGGCGACACATTAGTGTCAGCCATGGCAGGATAAATCTCCCCAGATTTATCTAATGGATGTGAGGATTCTAAACTAACATGAATCTCATAAGTATCCAGTTTAAGAGTATTACAGAGAAATACACCAAATCACATGAATCAATTATGTAGTTTATTCATTTACAATAAATGACATAATGTACCTCAATTTGATTGGAGCAAGGGCATACACTATTTAACAGCTCCCACTTGCACTTAGGTCCAATTGGGTACAAGTCGGAGTCCCTTACGCTCCACGTGTTTCTCAAACAATTTTTGTGTTAGTATCTTAGTCCCATAGGGAACCTTTCTCATGCCCCCAATCTCCTTGGGAGTCTTGGGAGACATACCCTTGGAAAGAGTGACTCCGTGCCTGAAAGGAACATTTCCTTTCTTGGAGTTCTCCATGCTATATCTCTTGACAATCTTGTCAGTGTAAGCAGATTGGGATAATCCTATTATCCTCTTCGATCTATCTCTATAGAGTCAAAGTCCTAAGATGTAAGAGGCATCTCCAAGATCTTTCATGGAGAATTGCTGTGAAAGCCATACTTTCATCGTAGTTAACATTCCTATATCATTTCCAATGAGTAGAATGTCATCTACATACAGAACCGGGAACATAACCTTATCTCCCACTGTCTTTCGAAAAGAGGAAATCAAGGGACTGCCGTTAGAGGTATCGGACTTCAATGGTAACCCATCGATTATCGAAGGGTCCATAGAGCTGCAAGTGACGATCGGGTCATTCAGCATAATGCAAGAGTTCCAAGTGATCCGAGGGAAGACTTCCTTCCACGCACTCCTGGGCGACCTTTGATACACAACCTAGTCCTTGTCCCTTTAACATATCACTAGGGCTTCAAAGCCAAGTACCGAGGGAGGTCGATAAGGATCTCGGCTACTAGGGCTCCATTTGACAAGTCCGAGACACACCTCCAAGATGTCATCTACTTCACAAAGTTGGTGGAGGACATCGAAACAAAGATAGCCAAAGTTAAGGGGATGAAGCTGCCACATCCACCCAACAGTGAATTTGTAGGGACGATGGAACGTTGGAAGAGGAGTAGATGCATACGCATGATGGGAGACGACATGAAGGAATAGTACATCATCATCGAACACTGGTGTGTTCGGAAGTGCGTCGTTAAACACTCTAGGACACCAGTTTAAACATTTATAGAATTTTACTGATTCTCAAACAAATACCAACGTAGTAAATGGGTGAGAACCAGTCATATGCATAGGGAAGTGAAGGAAAAATTAATATTTCCTTAGATTCGGACAAGAGAACACAAGAGGAAGAGTCCCAGAAATATAAAAAAAATAATTATTTAAACAAAAAAAAGGTAGAATTCGAATATTGAAGAAATTAAAAGTGCTGAAAGTAAATACAAAAAATAAACAAATGGAAAAAACAAAATAGAAAAATCTGTAATCTGGTAAAAAGGTAGCAGTGCTCGGATCTCTCCTTCAACCCTCAAACTTCTCGAGCTAGGCCTTCCGTCTTACTTGGCTGAATTTTAGATCTGTAGAAGAGAAAACGAAAATCAGACTAAATGAAAATAAATTGCAGAAAGAAAGAAACAAAACTGTAAATGAAAGAACATAAATTAAAGCTAAACTGTAAACGAAAATACAATTCCAGAGGTGATAGTAGTGGTGTTGGTGAACTGCAAGTTGGAACCCCTCCTCTTGCTTGGGCGTCTTCCTCTTCCTCTACCCTTAAACTTCCCAAGATCAACCTTCCTTCTTACCTGGGGGCAGAATCCAACCCCTTCTACAGGGCCCCTGGGACCCTTTTATATAGAAGGGTGGACACAACTGGAAATAGGGAGAAAGATAGGGGGCGGCAGTTGTGATTTAGCAAAGTTAGGGATGCCCTAGGGTTTCTAATGGATGGCTAAGATAGTTTTGGGGTGATCCTATGGCTAAGAATATGAGGAGAGGGCATCCAATATTATGTAGGGATGAGATCTGGGTGCGCAAAAATGGAATGTGTAGATTAGAACATCTAGGGTTGAAGGGTTAAGATTAAAAGAATAGGTGGCGCCCTAGATTGAATGGTTGGGATATAAGATGGAGGGAGTGGCTGAGATTCAATAGTAGGGAAGCTAAATGGTGAGGATTAGCAAAATAGGTGGTGCCCTAGGGTTTAAAAGCTACAAAGGAGAGCCCTAGAATGGATGGTGGAGATTAGAAGGAGTTGATGGTGGAGATCACATAACTGGAGCTGCTAGGGTTAGCTAAGGAGGAAAAGAATGGGTTAAAAAGGCTCCCTAGGATTTGCTAAGGAGAGGGGAGCATGGTAATACAGTAGGATGGGCACTAACTGGGTTTAGCAGATAAGAGGCACATTCCTGTTCTTAGTTCTTTACAAAAACACCCCCTCTCTCAGCTGATCTTCACACCAGCTTCCCAAAAACTACACTTCAGCCATGAAAACTTCCCAATTTTCTACATAATTTGCACAGAGACCCTCAGAAGTCACATAATTAATTTTAACTGGGAAAAGGGTACACTTTGACTACTCTAAGGCCGAAAATACCCCTGAATTGATGCCCTTAACGCATCAAAATGCAGGGTTATCATCCCTACCAGAATTAATCAAGCATCCTGATTCTAGCATTCTCAAACTCTGTACAGATCGGTATTGGGCATTAGGGGTAAAATTGTCTTGTTTTGAATATTACAGAAACTTGGCTTAAAAAAATCTTATTTACCCTTTCATTTTCAAACTGTCTTTATAAGAAGAGGTTGATTTTAAAATCAGTCAGGTATTCTTCTTATTATTTCTAATAGCGGATTTCTACCCTGAACTTATTTTTATTGTTACCTTTCACCGTTATACGCGAATCCCGACACTTGCCTTAGGTGAAAAGACCGATTACCAAGTGTTAGGTAAGTGTCTTTGGCATTCCCTTTTCCATTCGACGCGATTCTTGACAATTGACTTAGGTGAAGAGACCCGGTTACTAAGTCTAAGGTATCCATTGACCTTTCATCCCCTCTTTTTTTTTGCAACTTTGTTTAGGGTAGTCCACTGTCTCTTAACAATTTGAAGAATTTTGTCTAATTTCTCAATCTTTCTCTTCCTATCTTGACAGGGGCAAACTTGGGAGTATTTTTTAATTTCCAAATGGGTTCGACAATATTCAAACAAGGCGAATTTTTACTCCTATCACTTGCTACCAATTTCTATAGAATTCAATATTCTTTTATTAATTTCCTTAACTTTTTTGTGTTTCAAAATCTCTTTTGATGGAAAATTTTAAAAATTTCAGTGAAATTTTAATTCTCCATCTTTAAAGGCTTAGCTTTACAATTATTTTTTCTCTCTCTTTCTTCATCCCCAACTTAAATGCCATTGTCCCTAATGGCATGACTAGAATGATGCAAAGAAAAATTGGGCCAAAGGGAACAATGAGTAAGGTTTTCCTGAGGGGTTCAAGGTATGCCACCTGGTCTTGAATCAAGAAAATAAAAATAACTCTAATCCTAAAATTAACTGGAAAAAATTATGATGGGTTGCCTCCCAACCAGTGCTATGCTTAACGTCTTCAGCCGGACACAACTATTCATCTCTCTCATCCAAACTCTCGTACTCACTTTCATTTTCATACCAACCAGGACCAGATTGGGCTAACCAAGGGGTGGATAGGTCATTCACAAGATTGTCCACTATGTCCACACTGCCTTCATCTTCCCCTAGGTTTGGATACTTAGAGGCATTTAAAACATTCAATTGGACCTTCTGCTCCCCAAATGAGATGTCCATTTCCCCCAATTTACAGTTGATATTTGCATTAGCCGTTGCTAAAAACGGTCGTCCTAAGATTATCAGGTTGTGGTTCAGTTCTTCGGTTGGAGTCATGTCTAGGACAATAAAATCTACAGGGAAATAACAGTTTTCTATCCTGACAAAGACATCCTTGATGACACCTCGAGGAGTCTTGACCGACCGATCAGCAAGTTGCAGAATTACTGGGTAGGTTTCAACTCGCTGACCTTGAACCTTTCATAAATAATGGATGGAAGCAGGTTCACACTAGCCCCTAGATCCAATAGGTCCCTATCAAAGGTGATTCCAGAGATTTTACAGCTAATAAGAGGAGCACCTAGGTCTTTCATTTTCTGGGGAAGTTGGTTCAGGAGGACCACACTCACATCTGCTGAGAGCATCACTTTTTGTCTGGCCAATCGTGGCTCCCTCTCTTGGGTGCATAGCTCTTTCAGAAGCTTTGCATAAGCCGAGAAATGTTGAATCGCATCAAGGAGTGGGCTGTTAATGTATACTTGTTTGAAAAGTTCCCTGATCTCCCCATTGCCAATCTCTTTCTTTTTCCATGACGGCCCAGCTATGAGTGCGGTAGGAAAGGTGACTATAGACTAGTTTACTTTAGGCGCTTTTTCTAAGTTTTCCCTTTTCTTCTTCTTCCCCCCCAACTTAGGGTTTTCTGACTCCTTTTCTTCTTCTTTACTTTCTTTCTCATACGGGTCTTCTGAAATTCTCCCACTCCTTAATATTGTTATAGCTTTAGCATTTTCAAATTAGGGATTCTGAGGAGGTGGTTGAATTTGTTGAGAGAAACCCGGTGGCTGATTCCTAGGGTTTGCAACCGGTTGAATCGGTAGTTGCCCCACTGCCCTCCTTGCATTAGCTTCAGCTAGTTGTCCTATTTGGCTTTCTAACCTAGCAATGGACTACTATTGATTTAGGATCAACAACTACAACTGCATAAATTGATCGTTTACTTATCAGGATTGAGGGGGTTGTGGGTTGCCTTGATATGGTTGGGTCAGTTGACTCCTAGGGTACACCTGCTAGAACTAATTTTGTACTACTAGCCTCTAAAACTGTTGGGCCATGGAGTTGGACGGATGCTGATGGGACTGTACATTGGGTTGATGTGTCCTCCAAGAAAAGTTAGGATGGTTTCTCCACCCAGGGTTATAAGCATTAAAATATGGATCATTATTGGGCCTTGAGAAACTCTGGGCCGTCTGAACTTGTTCTTGGATAAATGGTGGAAACTGGGGAGTAGTAAGACAGTCATCAACCTGGTGGGTCGGGCTGGCACAAATGGAACATACTTTGGCATAAGAGGTAGATGGGCCGATTGCTGGTTAAGAGTGAAAAACTGGTCGAGTTTCTAGGCTTGAAGGTCTACACTATCCAACTTTCTAGAAATGGCATTCAAGTCTATTTTTTCCTCGGGCTCTATATTATTTCTGACCTCATAGAGCCCTACCTCTTTGACGGTCCCATCGACCTTTCATAGGAATACAACGACGCATTATTGATAGAATTCTCACTCAGGGTTTTGAAAAGATTATAAGCTTCATCCTTTCTCTTGCTCATAAATTCCCCCCACACGATGCATCTACCATCTGCTTGTATTGATCTATTAGGCCTTCATAGAAGGCCTGGACAATTTGCCACTGGGACATGCCATGGTGTGGGCATTTTCTCATTAACTCTTTCATCCTCTCCCAAGCCTCATGAATTTGTTCACCCGATGTTTGGGTGAATCTTGTGATAGCTCTCCTCATGGTATTGGTTCTACCTATAGGATAGAACTTCCTAAGGAATTCTTGTTGCATTTCTGCCCAAGTCCTAATGAGTTTCCTTGTAGTCCCTAACCAATGCTTGGCCTTAGCCTTCAAGAAGAAGGGGAAAAGAGTCAATCTAAGGGCATCATCATTGAAATTCTGAATCCTTATAGTTGAACATATTTCCAAGAATTCATCTATGTGCTTGTTTGGGTCCTCACTTGGGTTCCTATAGAAGGATGGGAGCATCTGGATTGTACTTGACTTAATTTCGTACTGTAAGGCTTGAGTATCAGGTAACTGGATGCATGATGAAGGGTTGTATTGTGTTGGAGTGAAGTATTCCTTCAACTTTCTAGGTTGGGCATCATTGATTTTGGCCATTTGATTTTAGTGTTGATAATGGAGGTATCTCTCTATTTCAGGTATAGGTTCTACAGTTTCTCTCCTTAAAGATCTCCTTCCCAACATACAACATAAAAGTCCCTTTTCTTCTTATTTGAATTTAAAATTTTGAGTTGAATTTCAAATGAAATTTAAATTCTAAAATTTAAATTCAACTTTTGAAATTTTCTCCTTTTTTATTATTTTTGTTTTTCTCTTTCTTTTTAATTCAAAATTTAAATTCAAATTCAGATTTTTAAATTTAAATTCTTGAAATTTAAATTCAATTTTGAATTTTTAAACTTTCAAAGAAATTGCAAACAAATCAACCACACGACCTAGGGCTAACCTTGGGTTTCCTAAACTAGTGGTTCAACCAATGGAAATCCTTTTAGGTTCACTTGGAATTGCACCACTTTCTTTGGTTAGCCAGGTAAGAGGTGGGGATGTGGGAGGCTTCCTTGCTCTCACAAGGACCTAATTAAGTAACCACAAAACCCGCTCAGGCTTAGCTGTTTAACCTTTTTCCTTAGACAACCAACCGCCAGTTTCGGAAAATAATTTCAAGCTCTCCTAAAATTCAACACACCTTTGAACCAAATGTTAGGCTTCCCTAAAGGATCTTTTTATCCAAATTTTAAATTAGGGTTAGGGTGAACTGCATGTGAATGGTGGTGATTTTTTGGCCAAGGAAGGGTGATGAAATCCCCACCTTATCTTATTTAGGTTGGATGCTCTTAAATTAATCAATGGAAAGACAAAATAAACACAATAAAATGCAACTAATTACAGTGCATGAACAATTATTTCTAAGATGCAATTCAGCAATTAAACCTAAAAGAATAAAGAAAACAACTAAGCAAAAAGGAACAATGAAAATAATAAAAAGAGCACCTAACACATTGATGGGTTGTCGAAGCCCTCAAAATTAATTCTAGTCCCACCTTACTATAAACTTGTAGTAACTATGGTACCAGGTCAAATCCCACAGGGAGCCAGTAATTAATTTCTCAACCGAATGCACAATATAAAGAGTGGGCAATTAAATTTCTAAAATAACTATTAACGCAAAATAGCAAATAACAATTAACAAGGAAAATATAGTCTTACCGAATTCTGATCCAAGGGTTTGGATTGAGTCAATTGGTCATCAATCATAGGTAAACTTCAACAGTCTTGCAATTCAAGTATTTAACCTTAGGATTTATTAGGATAACCATAATAAACCTCATATTTTCCTAGATTAGTTGACCAAACCCAGCATTCGATTAACACTTATCATTAACCGACTGGGTACGATAGTGTTCCATATCAATTAATGATAGCAATAACCTTTGTGAAAATAGTTAAACCAAAATAACAATAATTGAGATAGCTGCAATTATCGAATCTTGTTCCGTTGATTCCCCTTAGGTTAAAACATGCCCCTACATTGGTCAAAGGATGTCATGAACAATTGACCCAAAAAGATAATAACATAATTGCTACTTGTACCACTATTCGTGACAATTATGGATCATCGAACCATGGATAGCAGTAGGAAGATCAACATTAATTAAAATTAACATCCATAAGAACATGCACAAGAATCAATGAGTACTTGAATTAAAAGCAAGAATTTAAATTAAACACAGAACCTCACGATGACACAATTGAATAAAAAATCCCCCTTGAATAAGAAAATAAAAGGTTAGCCGCTCATGGTTGTCGACTCCTTCTTGCTCTATTTCCCTAATGGTTGGACTGATCTTCTGAATTGATTGAGTGCTTCAGTGATTGATTGATGCCTAAAGCTGATCCCCCCCTCCTTTATATACCTTTAGGAGGAGGAGCTCTCTCCAACTCCTCTTAGGAGATTATCCTCAAAAATAGAAAGTCCTAATCCGTTTTGATATAATCCTATCCCATCTCTTATCTAATAATCTCTCTTATCTAGTAATCTAATCTCAATCATCTTATCCTTCTAGGATTACATTTGAAATTTGAATCTGATGGGACTCTTTATTCTTAAATTTGAGTTTGGCTCTTTAATAACTTGGGCCGCTACAAGGCTTTCCTGTGAATTGGGCTTCAGCTGTGAACTGGGCTTTACTATGAATATTTTCCGAATTCAGGCCCAATTTTGACCTCGATGCAGACTGAATCTGTCAAAACCCAAAACACGAGAGTTGTGGAGTTCTCCCTTATCTTGCCAGTGCATCTTGAATCATCCCAATCGGATTCCGGAGTTGAGCATTATGCCCCGATTACTCAACGGTGCTGAAATTATGCAAAATCATCCGATTAGCCTTGTTTTCCTCCATCTGCCTTCTTGCTTGCCCTGAATCAAAATACAAGAGTAATGAGTCCAATTAAGTACTAAAATAAAGAAAAGGAATGAATATTTGGGGATAAAAATATTATACTTTTTATTCCCATCAAATCCCCCCACACTTAAACCTTGCTCGTCCTCGGGCAAGACAAAACTCAAGCAAATATAGAATAAGAACAAACTAACTATCCTACCGATTTTTAAACTCAACTCTCTTTCATCTTTTTCCCCAAATATTATAGGTTAAATATTGTGAACCATTAAATCAACACAACCAAGTCATACACGACTCATTCATCAATCAATCCAATTTTTGCTACTGCAAACCAGGTAGTAAATCAGGGAAAACCTTTTTAACTTCTCTCTCTTTTAATTTTATATTTATCTCCTCTAAAGAAGTGAGTGCATTTTATACTCCATCTCACTTTTGGATTACTTGGTTAGTAGGTGCATTTTATGTTCCATCCTACTATTGGAATTGCTAGCTAGTAGGTGCATTTTATGCTCCGTACTACTATCAGATGACTTGGTTGGTAGGTGCATTTTATGCTCCATCCTACCATCGGATGACTTGGCTGGTAGGTGCATTTTATGCTCCATCCTACCATCGGATTACTTGACTGTTTGGTGCATTTTATACTCCATCCTACCAATTGTGGCAATGGTGAAGTATTTCCCCTGTTTACTTAAACCTGAATTTAGGACTAGCTTGACTGGAAATGGCTTCAGATAAGTCATGTACTCCTTCATCGTACCTCATTATTAGGTTCACAAGAATCTTCCTAGAACACTGTTTCAATTGATTCCAAAAGAGTTGAGTTTTTTTTTTTGAAAAGCAAATGCAAAAAAACACAACCTAAATCAAATTTTATAATGTAACCAAAATTCCAACCTAAATCCCCTCCCCCACACTTAAAACTTACATTGTTCCCAATGTGAGGTTAAATGCAAAGAAAGGGCAAAAAAACTAAACTAGAAATGTAAAAACAAAAAGAAAAAAGGAAAAACAAACTTCCCTATTTTTAATAATCATGAATCAGATCCTCTAACTCTCGTGGTTGCAACTTTCTGTGTTTTCCCCTTTCATCCATCATGGGTGGGTTCAAATCTGGAATAGGGGCCTACAAAACAGAGGGTGACAATTTCTTCATATCCAATTGTGCACTCAATTCGAGCTCCTCATTCAAATCTTTTTCTTCAAACATTTCCTGCACAATTGAAACAACAATGTCAATTGAACAAATTGAATGACATTCATTGGAGTACTTCATTGCTTAAAAAATATTAAATTTAACAATCTCGCTGTCAAATTCGACGGAGAGGGTACCCTTATCCACATCTATTTTGGTCTTGGCCATTTTCATAAATGACCTACCTAATAGAAGTTGGACTGAACTTGTGATAGTGTCTTCCTCCATCTTCAAGATGTAAAAGTTAGTTGGAAATATTAGGTCATTAACTTGCACCAAAACATCTTCAACAATCCCTTCAGGGTAAGCGTTAGAACGGTCAGCTAATTGAATGACTACCCTAGTCTCCTTTAATGGACCCAAATTCAAAGCACAATAAATTGAGTATGGCATGGCATTAATGGATGCACCTAAATCTAGCATGGCACGCTCAATTCTTTTGTGGCCAATCACGCAAGGTAAAGTAAACATACTTGGATTAGCATGCTTTTCCAGCAGGGTCCTCTTGATGACAGCTGACACATTTTCCCCAACCTTTACCTTCTCATCTCCTCTCAGCTTTCTTTTGTTAGTGCACAACTCCTTTAGAAATTTTGCATATTTGGGGATTTTCTCGATGGCATCTAACAAGGGAATATTTATTTCCACCTTCCTAAAGGTCTCCAAGAATTCTTGCTTGTACTCTTCTTTCTTAGATTTTTCCAACCTACTAGGGAATGGTGGCACAATGACATTAGACATCTTAGGTAGAGGGGGGTTGGGTTTTACCTCATGTAATACTTGTTCTTCCTCTTCTTTCTACTCTTTATCTTCTTTCCTTGGTGAAGTAGGTTGTGACTGTAATTCCTTCCCACTTCTTAGCACCACTACACTCGCATTCTCCTTGGGATTGACTACCGTCTGTAATGGTAGCAAGTTGACTGATTTGGTTCCCTAAGTTCTGGATGCTGGCCCTTGTTTCCTTTTGGAATTGCTGAGTGTTAGTCGCAAGAGCCTTAACGATCTCATCTAAAGACATACTTGAACTTGAGGGTTGAATTTGAGCTTGGGTAGGTGCCGGAATTGGATGATGTCTGTTGAAAGCTTGGGGCTGGAATCTCTGTGGCCCTCCTTGATTTCCGTAGCTTAGATTGGGATGATCCTCCACCCAAGATTGTAATAGTTGGAATAGGGGTCATACTTGCATTGAGGTTGGCCCGGTAATCCTCCTACGACACTGACTTGTTGCATCAAACCATCTTGTAATGATGGGCACATATCCGTATGAGGCCCAGGAATCGAGCATATGCGACAAACCTTAGCTGCTTGTAATTGCCCTATAGCCAATTGACAAACCAAAGCAGTTAGATCAGAAATTTGACTTTCCAAATTAGAATGGCTTACCTCATTAACACGTTTGATAGCACCATCTGTTCTTGCTCCAAATTGTTGGGAGTTTTCGGCCATGTTGGAAATCAATTCCCTAGTCGCCTTAGGTGTTTTATTGACCAAGGCTCCTCCACTAGCTGCATACCATACTTCTATCCATAGGTTGGAGTCCTTGTAGAAGTATTGGATTAAGAGCTGCTCGGGTATTTGGTGGTGTGGGCAGCTAGCACAGAGTTGTTTAAACCTTTCCCAATACTCATATAGTGTCTCACCACTAAACTGCCTTACCCCACAAATCTCTTTTATAATATTTGCAGCTCGTGATGCAGGGAAATATTTATCTAAAAACATCCTATTCATCTCATCCCATGTACGTATTGAACCAGGAGGAAGAATGTATAACCAATCCTTTGCTTTGTCTCATAAAGTAAAAGGAAAAGCTATAAGTTTTACCTGATCCTCAGTCATACCCTGTGGTTTCATGCTCGAACAGACGACATGGAACTCCTTAAGATGTTTATGAGGGTCCTCACCTAGAAAGCCATGAAAAACAGGAAGCAATTGAATCAAACCCGATTTAAGTTCAAAAGCTATCTCGAGAGTGGGATAGATTATGCAAAAAGGCTGTTGATTCATGATTGGCGCAGCTAATTCTCTTAGCGTTCTTTCTCTATCAGCCATCCTTTCTTCCTCTTCAAAAATGGGTTGATCACAAGTTGTCAAATCAATATCAGAATTCACCCTTGGGGGTGAATGGCCCTTCCTTTGCTTCACCTCCTTTCTCAACCGACGGGTGAGAAGCACGAGTCATAAAATAGAAGGTACAAAGCTAAGAAATTAAAGTAGCTCCCCGACAACGGCACCAAAATTCTGACGGGTTGTCGAAGCCTTCAAAATTAATTCTAGTCCCACCTTACAATAAAATTGTAGTAACAGTGGTACTAGGTCGAATCCCATAGGGAGCCAGTAATTAATTTCTCAGCCGAATGCACAATTTAAAGAGTGGGAAATTAATTTCTAAAATAACTATTAACGCAAAATAGCAAATAACAATTAACGGAAAATTCAATCTTACTGAATTCTGATCTAAGGGTTCGGATTAAGTCAATTGGTCATCAATCATAGGTAAACTTCAGCAGTCTTGCAATTCAAGTATTTAACCTTAGGATTTATTAGGATAGCCATAATAAACCTCGTCTTTTCCTGAATTAGTTGACCAAACCCAACATTCGATCAACACTTATCATTAACCGACTGGGTACGATAGTGTTCCATATCAATTAATGATAGCAATAACCTTTGTGAAAATAGTTAAACCAAAATAACAATAATTGAGATAGCTGCAATTATCGAATCTTGTTCCGTTGATTCCCCTTAGGTTAAAACATGCCCCTACATTGGTCAAAGGATGTCATGAACAATTGACCCAAAAAGATAATAACATAATTGCTACTTGTACCACTATTCGTGACAATTACGGATCATCGAACCATGGGTGGTGCCCTAGATTGAATGGTTGGGATATAAGATGAAGGGAGTGGCTGAGATTTAATGGTAGGGGAGTTGAATGTTGAGGATTAGCAGAATAGGTGGCACCCTAGGGTTTAAAAGCTACAAAGGAGAGCTCTAAAATGGATGGTGGAGATTACACAGTTAGGGCGGCTAGGGTTAGCTAAGAAGGAAAAGAATGGGTTAAAAAGGCTCCCTAAGGTTTGCTAAGGAGAGGGGAGCATGGTAATAGAGTAGGATGGGCGCCAACTGGGTTTAGCAAATAGGAGGAGCCCTCATGTTCTCAATTCTTTACAAAAATACCCCCTCCCTCAGCTGGTCTTCACACCAACTTCCCAAAAATTGAACTTCAGCCATGAAAATTTCTCAGTTTTTTACATAATTTACACAGAGACCCTTAGAGGTCACATAATTAATTTTCACTAGGAAAATTGTACACTTCGACTACTCTAAGACTGAAAATACCCCTGAATTGATGCTCTTAAGGCATCAAAATGCAGGGTTATCAAGGACCATGAGAGCGATGGACCTCCCACGGCTAAAAAGATCATCCCCGAGGTATAATTTTTTTTAGAATACTTAGCATAGACTTATCACAACATGTACTGGATCGAAATCTATTTTCAAACAAAAAAGGGAGTCTCAACCTTCATCTCTTATCGATGTTTTTTTTTTCAAAATAAGACACATATTTGTTACATCTTCTAACTAAAGACTCTAAGTAATGTTTCAACCAGCACTATTTCAATACATCGCAATATGATATCGCTATGATCATACCATCAAATGATGATCTAACTAGTGAATCGGGCACAAAAGTACAATGTTCAAACCATAGACCTCTATAAACATAAAACACCCATGACTCAAGATAGATAATTACTTAAACAACTTCAGGAATCGAAAGAGGATGCATTGGAATATTGCGATGAGGTCAGGACACCCCCAAAGTGCATGATGTACTCCATCGACATAGTTGAGGAACCTTTAGAAGAAATTGACTTAATAGCTGATGGACCTGACAAGCGACCCTTATACATATTCGCCAAATTAGTGACAGAGGACAGGGAAAACCTCATCTCACTTCTAAAAGGTAAGGAAACACCTTATCGCAAAAACCTTAGAGCCTAGAGCTAACCTAATCCATGTTTCTCTCACAGAGTTTTAGGATGTATTCGCCTGGTCATACGAACAGATGCTAGGACTCGATCTAGAACTTGTCCACCATTCTCTTTGCATAGACCCAAAATTCTGGCCGGTGAAGCAGCCGTAAAGGATCTTTAGGCCGGAAGTGACATTAAAGATTAAGGAGGAAGTAGAGTGTCTTCTAAAAGTAGGGTTCATCAAACCTATAGCACATCCTTAATGGTTGGCCATTGTGGTCCCAGTGAAGAAGAAGAATGGACTACTAAGGTTAGCGCTTCCTACCCAACTCTTTAGCAATAACACATACCCAGATACTAACGTCACCTTATCGCAGATGTTGCATCGACTTTAAGGATTTAAACAAGACCTGTCCAAAGGACGAGTTCCCCCTTCTTAATATGGAGGTATTGATATACTCGACCGCAGGACATGAACTCTTCTCTTTCCTAGATGCCCATAGTGGGTACAATCAAATATTCATGGACCCTGCAGATGCACCCCACACGGCCTTCAGGACACCTATAGGGAATTTCTATTAAAAAATTATGCCCTTCAGGATTGAAGAGTGCTGGAGCCACATATCAGAGAGCCATGACTAGTGTTTTCCCCGACATGATCCACAAGGAAATAGAGTATTACGTGGATGACATAGTCGTCAAAGCCAAGGAGAAAGAAGGGCACCCCGATGTCTTAAGGAAGGTCTTTACCCGATGCAGGAAATTCAAGCTAAGGCTAAACCCACTAAAATGTGCATTTGGAGTGTAGTCAGGCAAGTTCTTAGGCTACAAAGTAGATCAGACTGGAATACACCTAGATGAAAATAAGGTTAGAGCCATCTTAGATTTGCCACCACCAGTGAATGAGTTGCAGTTGAAGACATTCCTAGGAAAAGTCTCCTATTTAAGGAGGTTTGTTTCTGGCCTCGCGCACACAACCCTGCCATTAATGAAATTAGTCAAGAAAGACGTCAAGTTTGGATGGACCCGGAGCATCAGGACACCTTTAAGCGGCTGAAGCAAGCATTGGCTAAGGTGCCTATGATGTCACCACCCAAAGACAGATGAGAATTCAGGATATACATTGCAACAGGGACAGAGGCTATAGGATGTCCATTGGCACAGGAAGATGAGAGTAAAGTAGAAACCCCCATTTATTACACTAGTGGGACCATCAAAGTAATAGAGAAGAATTATTCTCACAAGGAGCAATAGTGCCTGACCTTAGTCTTTGCCACACAAAAATTTATGCACTACATCCTAGGGTGAAAGGTGCGGCTCATCGCACAAAGTGACCCAATCAAGTTCTTCATGGACAGACCTCCCTCTCTGGTAGACTCATGAAGTTGATGATGTAGCTCAATGAGTACGCGATAGAATACACACAACCTAAAGCCATCAAATGTTAGGCAACAGTAGACTTACTGGCCACCTTTCCATCAAGCTCCGACTTCCCTATATCGGAAGAGGTCCTTGGAGACATACCCATGGTTGCCCTAGCGGAAAGTAGAGAATGGATCCTAACCTTTGATGGGAGTAGAACAAACACTTCGGCAGGCACTAGGGTGACCCTAACTTCCCCTGATGGGAAGACCTCCACGTATTCATTCAAGCTTCAGTTCCCCTATTCCCATAATACAACAGAATATGAAGCACTAGTCCTTGGCTTGATAAAAGCAATAGAAACCGGCACAAAAAAGATAAAGGTGATTGGTGATGCCAAGCTGGTGATTGGGCAGCTCAACGGTAGTACGACGGTGAAGGAGCTAACCATCTTACCCTATAGGACCCTAATCCAAAAACTGGTCCATGACTTGGATGTAGATTTCAAACACTAGAATAGGTTCACCGATGCGTTAGCTACCCTAGGGTCTAAGATACAAACCAGCTCAGAACCTATAGAGATTACCATCTGGATGGTCAACAAGCACTCAACTCTCACCTTAAAAGACCAGGTGGAAGATGAGAGACAAATAGCGGCTGACAATTGGAGGCACGAAGTGATATAGAAGCTGAAAGGCCAAACCATGGGACACAGGACATTAGGTTGATCGCAAAGTTCCAGTTGGTAAATGGGATACTATATCATAGAGAGTCAGATGGTGTGAGGACAAGGTGCTTAGGCTTGCAGGAGGCAGAAGTGGTACTGGACAAAGTTAACAAAGCCAACTGCAGAGACATCACATGTACCCTGTTCCGCAAACTACAACGGTTGGAATATTGTTGGCCCATGATGAAGTGAGACTCCACTAAGGTGTAGAGAGAATGCGATAAATGCATCCCATAGACAGACATCAGAGAATGCTTAGTAGTCTACGATGAAGATTGGAGGAAGATGTACATAGGGTACCTGCGAGAACGCACACTCCCCATTGATATCCAGGTGTGGAGGAGGCTACTGTCCAAAATCAAAAGATTCTACCTCCAAGATGGGGCGCTCTACAAGAAAATCTCACATGGGAAAACCTCTACAATGCTTAGCCGATGAGGAAATTGATGACATATTTGAGGCATCCCACAGTTCTGAACCCGCAGCCCATCAAGGCCAGATTGCCCTGCATAACCACATCCTACACCTCGGCTTTTATTGGCCAACTATGATGGAAGACACACAACGGCATGTGTGCCGGTGCCACAAATGCAAAATCCATGGTGATAGAATCCCCAAACCCGTGAATAACCTACATCTAGTTATCACGCCCTAGACCTTCCACACTTGGGGGTAGACCTCATAGGAAAAATACATCCACCCTCTAGGGGGTACTGTTTCATCATTGTGGCAATAGACTACTTCACTAAGTGGACAGAAGCCATTCCCTTGCGACGAATTTGTGTAGCCAACATAGCAAACTTCCTAAGACAAAACATAGTCCACAGATTCGTGGTACCAATGCGGATATTGACTGATAACGGCCTGTCCATCAAAAATCAAGAAGTCTACGACCTTTTAGGGTAATATGGTGCAAAATTAGGCACATCTACAACATAATACCCCAGGGCAACAGTCAAGTGGAGGCCACAAACAAGACATTGCTAAGGATGATGAGAAAGATAGTGGCCGATAATAAGAAAGATTAGGTAGATAAACTATCGGAAACACTGTGGGCTTATTGCACATCTATCAGGAAAAGTACATAGGCAACACCCTATTCTTTAGTCTACGGTCAAGAAGTCGTACTACCAGTTGAAATAAAAGTTGTATCTGTAACGATAGCCTTCACAATGGGTAAGAAAATCAAGTCATAAGACTTGGACATTTTACTCACATACAAGCTCGAGGTAGTGGACGAAATTAGAGATCGGGCTGTAGAAAAGCAAAGTACATACAAACAGGCTCTAGCTAACAACTTCAACTGGCACTTATGGCCTTGAAGCTTTAAAGAAGGGGAAAAAGTATTGAAGACAACTCAAAGTGTCAGGCAAGGAAAATCTGCAGGAAAGTTCACACCAATGTGGGAAGGACCCTATGTGATAAAGGAAGCCCATCGATCGGGTTATTATGAATTAAAAATTGTGGACACAGGTGAAGAGAATGAAATCATAAATGGTTATTGGTTGAAACCTTACTTCGAATAGTCATATATCTCTACAATCATACAAATGTTCATTTTTTTATCCATTTTGAGTACCTTTAGACCATTTTCTTTGATTTGCGATATGGTCTCACATTATGATAACGATAAAAGATGATTTCTTCCTTTCAATTAAGCATATATGCACCTGTCTTGTTCTCATATATGCTACAAACCTGTTTATATATGTCTAGCTTATCATGCTCTCAAAGCCCCAAACACCCTAGGAAATCTGGCACCCCAAGCACACATACAAAGCCCTAGACACCCTAAGCATCTCAGTAAGCCCCAACACCCCAAGCACCCATACAAAGCCCCGGACACCCTAGGAAATCTGGCACTCCAAGCACACATAAAAAACCCTGGACACCCCAGGCATCTTAGTAAGCCCCATCACCCTAGGCACCCATACAAATCCCTGGACACCCTAGGAAATCTGGCACCCCAGGCACACATACAAAGCCCTGGACACCCCAACCATCTCAGTAAGCCCTAGCAACCCCAGGCACCCATACAAAGCCCCAAACACCCTAGGAAATCTGGCACCCCAAGCACACATACAAAGCCTTGGACACCCCAGGCATCTCAGTAAGCCCTAGCACCCCAGGCACCCATATAAAGACCCAGACACCCCAAGAAATCTAGCACCCTGGGAACACATACAAAAGCCCTGGACACCCCGAGCATCTCAGTAAACCCCATTACCCTAGGCAGCCATACAAAGCCTCGAACACCCTAGGAAATTTGGCACCCCGAGCACACATACAACGCCCTGGACACCCAGGGCATCTCAGTAAGCCCTGTCACCCCAGGCACCCATACAAAGCCCCGAACACCCCAGGAAATCTGGCACCCCGAGCACACATAGAAAGCCTTGGACACCCCGGGCATCTCAATAAGCCCCGTTACCCCAGGCAGCCATACAAAGCCTCGAACACCCTAGCACTCTACTAAGCCCTAGCACCCTGGGCACATCAGTAAGCCCCACTACCCCAGGCACAGATAAATCCCTGAAAACCCCAAGCATAGATAAAGCCCTAGAAACCCCAGACATAGACAAGCCTTGACAACCCCAGGCACAGACAAGCCCTGGCAACCCTAGGCACAGGCAAAGCCCTGGTAACCTTAGGAACAGAGAAAGCCTTGGCAACCCTAGGCATAGAGAAAGCCCTAGAAACCCTGGGCATAGAGAAAGCCCTAGCAACCCCAAGCACTGACAAAGCCCTGGCAACCCCAGGCACCACCAAAGCCTTAGCAACCCTAAGCACAGCCATACCTCCATGTAACTATTGGGGGCTCCGTCAATAGTAGGTATGGCTCCTGAAGGGGATGAGAGATCAATCCCATGGACGCCCAAAGATTGTGGAATAAGGGGCGAATTTCAAAAAATTTTCTCTCCCTTCAACTGGGAATCACATTCCCTATTTAGAAAATCATATTTTCAAGGATCTTTCCTGAACCTTAAACTGAATCAGATCTGAACCAAAAGGAATAGGTGAGAATTATACCTGATACAGAGAAGTAGAATCTCCCAACGAAGGTGTTCACGCCCAAGGAATGATCCAAAGACTGCTCCCATTGAAGATGGCATAGTGCAGGTAGAGCAGAATCAGTAGTGTTCTTCTCCAAGAACTCTGTCCTTCGCAAGAATCAGCAAGATGGTACGTGAGCACAGCTTCCTTTCAATCCTTTCTCAAAAGAACTGATGTCGAGATCCAATCTTGACTTCTCCCACAACTGGAGATCGAACTGGCAAACAGGGCAGCAAGAACAGGGAGGCGGCAAGAGAGTATTCGCAGGGTGTAGAGTTCTCTCTTCTTGATTTCAGCACTAGAGAAAATCTGTTGTCTGTTTAAAGGCAGCTGCCCCTTTCTTCTTTCATAATCTTAAAGGGATCAACTCCTAATCAGATTAGGAGTTGCTAATCCAAATCATATTTGGGTTAGAAGTCCCTTTAAGTGATAAGGGATAATCCTTATCTTATCTACAGATCAGATCAGCCATCTCCTAATCTAATTAGGAGGTTTCCAGATCTAAATCACATTTAGATCTTGGACTCTCTATGTGGATAGGGTCTAATCCTAATCCTATTAGCTGATCCACTTTAGAATTCGCCCCTTTATTAACTAAATAAACAGCCCAGTTCGAAATGGGCTTTAGGCCCATCAAGCTTATGTGCTCACTTAACCTTCCTAACTGCTGCCCAGTTGGGCTTCCTTGTATGGCGTGGGACCCAAGCTTTGATCTACACATCAGCCACATAGGTTCGGCCCAACCTTTGTTACAAGACCTGGCCGAATACACTGTTAAAGATAGTGCACCCTATGAAATCCATCAAATGGGCTCTATGGGCCCAACACTTACCCAAAGTGGTCCCTGGGCCAAGCCACCTTGTAACACCCAGGGACTGTGGGCAGATGCAAGATTAGCCCATCAGGTATTATCCTCAATGGTCTTACACTTAACCTCTCAGCCCATAATGATCATACACTGCCCGACAAGAGAGGACCTCTCCCTTGGCTGCAAGGAACAGTGTTGCACTCTCCACTTTTATGGATCCCGGGAATTAAAACCTTTTGCAAACATTTTAGAAACCATAATATATATACTTTTATATCTCATATAAAATATACTTTGCAAAACAAATCTCAACGGTTGAAATCGGCTGCCGGCAGTCTTGGTTTCCATCAGTGAGAGTGCATCCCCGATCATTACCTTTGTTCGACAAAGGGGCTGATCTGTCACTATGATCACCCACTCAGATGAATTCTCAGATTATCCCAACATACCTAGGTTTTGACCCTTGGTAAGGATCTCATTGATTAGTATATCAAAGATAGCCCAATCTGACACCTAGTGCAGTATCATAATCGAGTCTAGGGGTCGGGTGTAACTTTCCAGTTTTGCCCATCAATCTCCAAGGTCCAGGGCAATACTAGAAATCTGGTCCAATTCATAGGTTCAATTAATCCTACATTGTATGTGCTTAGGGTCTCACCCTGGTAGCTGAGACAAGCCACCCCAACCGACTTGGGGTCACCACAGTGTCAGCCTTATCAGGATAGGTCTCCCCAGACCGACCCACTGGCTGTGAACATTCTAAACTAATACGAGTCTCATTAAGTGTCCAGTTTAAGGGTATACACAGAAACATACCAAGGGTACATGAATCAAATATGCAGTTTTACTCATTTACAATAAATTCATAAAGTACATCATTTTGATTGAAGCTTAGGGCATACAAAACTGTCTAACAGCTCCTACCTAATTTATAAACACAAATACTTTGTCCAACTACGATGGAATAAGGTAGGACAAACTTCACCCATCCTAGCATTGACAACAACACTTCCTCTACCCAAACATAGTTGCGATGGATTGAACCCCAACCGTATAGGCCATGAAGGGCCTTACCTCCTCAAAGTATGACAACATGCGGTCCTCGCAGGAGTAGCAAAAACTGCATTTCCCCACAAAGAGGCCCAAGATCATATCTCCAAATATAGGCATCAATACGTACTCCACATATCGCTCTTTTTCTTACACATTATTAGATATGGAATAACCCCTTAATTAACTAGCTTACTTGTATAATGTTATTGGGTCAACCCCTTCACACCCAATACCATGTCAAATGATAAGACTAACACTGTTTGAGTTGTGGTAAACGTTTCTATGCTTGTGCTAATACTTGATCGTGATAGAGTCCAACAAGCACTTGAATCCTAACGAGTGATGATAGAGGATGATGACTTGCTAAGAATAACATTTGTTCTGGTGTTTTTTTCTCATGTGTTGACAAAACTTCATCGCAAAAGGTAATGAAGAATTCAGTCTCAAGCCCTAACCATATCACACATACAGAGACTCATTTTCCTTAGGCACAACAACACTTATCTAGTTTAGGGGGAAGGGTTCAATTCCCCTTTCCAACGTGCGTGCTAAGTTGGTTTGCAGATCAGTTTATTGCACTTAGCGATGTTTTGAGAATCAGAACAACACTCAATTTTCTTCTTTCACTATGCACGTTGGGGGGGCTTCACTAATGGCAGAAGAATTTTCTGCCCAACCCATACAAACGCTCTAGCTAATCGCCATAAATTAATGAAAATAATTCCCAACACTTTGTTCCTTCGATCATTGCAAGCAACACTTTGTTCCTCATGATCGAGCCCAGCCCATAATAAAGCTGGAGCTATACAAGATACTAGTGAAGGGGACATGTGCACGCAGTCATGTGAGAGGAAGTTCTATCGATAGAATGCATAAACCTCTCCTACCGAAATTGACAAACACAGATATTTGTTTCCTTAGCAGAAGAGGGGACCAAATCTTGCCACGCAACATTAAAATTAATTTGCCATCTGCACTAACGACAACAACCGACTTAGCACAACTCATCAACCATTTGCAATGAAGCGACAACCCACTTAAGAAAAATCGCTAACCTACAACCGCTACTATGTCTCTATTGCATAATAAGCACAAACACAAGAGTAGCATATCACGTTGCCCACATATCCGAACTATGGACATCCTATAAATGCACTAATAGCCTCACGATAATCATGAAGACCAAATGCACACAAACAGGGTTGGGGATCGAAAAGCTGAGAGCAGATGATTTCCTTACAGTTCATAACAACATAGGTAGCAAAATCAATCAAACTGGGTAACATTTAACAAAATATTATACAATATTTGGGGCATCCCCAACACTGTCAAGTACAAATACAACACAAGATAATCACTTGGCCCATTCCTCCTGAATTGTGGCTATAGTCTATAATACATGGTTGGTTTCTTCAAATTGCTTCAAACCCTCCAGTTCTGCCTTGTAGTCATCCAGGATCCACTCTTGCCGCGCACACTCTTCCTTCAGATCCTTGAGCTTGCCTGTTGTTGTGTGATTTATGCACAGTTATTTCAGGCAAGTGTACCTTAGTCAAATGTGCATATAATGATGAAAAAAGTGTCGATCCCACATAGACTAGATCACAGTACCAAATCAATTTTAAACTAACCTAAGTTGAACTTGTGAATCGATTTAATGAATAAAAACTAAGAAGAATTAATGCAAATCCAAAACATAATAAAAACTGAATCGATGAATGAATGAAGCTAGGGTTTAGATTTCATTGAATGAAGGTTATATAATTAACCTATTTAATCCAACTCAAGACCTAAATTACCCTAAGCTATATTAAAGTTACTTGCATGTGATGGTGGATTTCCCTAAATTAATTAATAATCTTTCTCAAGTCATATTAATCCTTTATTAATCCAATTCTCCCATCAAACTTCTAAGTGGTTGTCAACTCATTAAGATTCCTTGATTCCCACACATGAGCTAATCATCTTTCAATATCATAGTCTATCATGCGATTTTTATTTCCTAGGGATCTAATTTTTAACAATCCTTTCGTCAGTCATGCATGAATCATCAAATCGTTAAAAGATTGGCCAATTCTTTTAAAACATTAAGCACAACAATAAAAATTCCTCATGCAAATAATAAAGGTCTTGAATTGAATTAAATAAATAACTATATAATCTTAAGATCAAAATCCATCTAAACCCTAGCTAAGAGAATTTAGATAGACATCATTAAATTCAACATACTCAAGAAAATTAAAGGGAAACACAGTAAGAACACATCAAAGAATGAATAGAATAACAAGAAAACTTTAGCCTTTTGAGGTTGAAGACAAGTGCCGCAACTAAACCTTCGTCCCACTTGGATTTGGATTCTTCCCCTCCTTCTCTAGCGTGCTAAAACTGCTTCCTCTTTTCTTTTCTGCCAAATTCTCTCTAAGGATGTGCCCCTTTGCTTTGAGCCTATGGTCCTTTTTATAGTACAGTTTCCCCTCAATTTCTTCTCAATGCAGACTCCTAATTCAACACAAATTAGGTCTCCTAGTCTTTATCTCAATTGAATTTTCATCTCTTTTGCACTATCAACTGCCAGATCTAAAACTTGTAGCTCGACTTTAATTTGGTTCACGGTGGAATTAGGTTGAGTAATAAACACAAGAGTTGTAGCCCTATCTCTTAGCTTTAATTAGCCATTTGAATCACCTCAATCCGAGTTGTAGATATAGAGTTATGCCCAAAATACGGAAACTATATCAAAATAGGAAATTCCCCGATTTTTGTGCATACATATCAAATCTGATTTCAATGGATTCTCTCCTTCATGGCTGCTTCATGGAGTATCATTGTTGCATGGTCATCCTCTATGATTATCTTGATCAATTAAGTCAAATTCCTCTTTAAAATTGCACAACTATGCTCCAAGTAATCTTGCAAGACAATTCCATCATAATTAGTGCAATATCATGCTAATTCCAAAAAACATTATTACCAAAATCATCAAGTTAGAGGTATGAAAATATGTACAAATATATGCTTATCACCTGCCACCCTGACAACGCCTGCCTCGGAAATCTTTCGATGCCCACGAACGTCCTTCATGGAACAGATCAAGTCATTCTGTGGAATGTCCCAGCTCGCCTTCCAAAAGGC
>JAKGHH010000001.1:224355505-224400365 GCA_022828595.1 Nelumbo lutea
TTGGGTCAACCCCTTCACACCCAATACCATGTCAATGAGTAAAGACTAAACACTGTTTGAGTTGTGGTATACCGTTTCTAATGCTTGGTTGACTAATTACTTGATCGATGGATAGAGTCCAACAAGCACTTGAAAATCCATAACGAGTGATGAAAGACGATTGAATGATCTTTGCTAAAGAAATAACATTTGTTCTGGTGTTCGTTTTCTCATACGTGTGTTGACAAACATCTTCATCACAAAAGGTAACGAAGGAACTTTAATCTCTGAGGCGCCTAACCAATATTGCACACACAGAGACTCATTTTTCTTTGAGGCACCACCAACATTTATCTCCATTTTGGGGCGAAAGGTTCAATTTCCCTTTCCTATTGCGCGCGTGCTAAGATTGCTTTGCCAATTATTATTAATGAATCAAATTTAATCGCAACTTAGCGATGTTTTAGGAATCGCGAACAACAACTCAAGTTTTTCTTCTTCTCTATGCACCCCCCTCAGTTGGGGGGGCCTTCAACTAATGGCAGAAGAATTTTCTGGCCGCAACCCATACAAACGCGTCTAGCTAATCGCCATAAATTAAATGAAAAATAATTCCCAACTACTTTGTTCTTCGCCATCATTTGCAAGCAACACTTTGTTCCTCATGATCCGAGGCCCAGCCCCATAATAAAGCTGGAGCTATTACAGATGACTAGTGAAAGGGACATGTGCACGCAGTCATGTTGAGAGGAAGTTTCTATCGATAGAATGCCATAAACCTCTTCCTACCGAAATTGACAAAACACAGGATATTTGTTTCCTTAGCAGAAGAGGGGGACCAAATCTTGCCAGCGGCAACATTAAAATTAATTTGCCATCTGCACTAACGACAACAACCGACTTAGCACAAACTCATCAACCATTTTGCACATGAACGCGACAACCCACTTAAGAAAAAAATCGCTAACTGCTACAACCCGGCTTACTATGTCTGCATATTGCATAATAAGCACAAACACACAAAGAGTAGCACTTATCACGTTATTGCCCACATATCCGAACTATGGACATCCTATAGGAATGCATCTAATAGCCTCACGTATAGATCAATGAAACAAGACCATCAAAGTGCATCATCAAACAGGGTTTGCGAGATGCGAAAAGCTGAGAGCAGATGATTTCCTACAGTTCAATAACAACATAGGATAGCAACAATCAATCAAACTGAGGTTAACATTTAACAAAATATTATACAATATTTGGGGCATCCCCAACACTTGTCAAGTACACAATACAACACAAGATAATTCCACTTTGGCCCTATGTCCTCCTGAATTGTGGCTTATAGTCTATCAATAACAATGGTTGGTTTTCTTCAAATTGCTTCAGAACCCTGCCAGTTCTATTGCCCTTGTAGTTCATCCAGGATCCACTCTTTGCCGGCGCACACTCTTCCTTCAGATCCTTGAGCTTGCCTGTTGTTGTGTGATTTATGCACAGTTATTTCAGGCAAGTGTACCTTAGTCAAATGTGCAAATAATGATGAGAAATGTGTCGATCCCACAAAGACTAGATCACAGTACCAAATCAATTTTAACTAACCTAAGTTGAACTTGTGAATCAATTTAATGAATAAAAACTAAGAAGAATTAATGCAAATCCAAAACATAATAAAAACTGAATCGATGAATGAATGAAGCTAGGGTTTAGATTTCATTGAATGAAGGTTATATAATTACCTATTTAATCCAAATCAAGACCGAAAATTACTCTAAGGTATTTTAAAGTTATTTGCAAGTGATGGTGGATTTCCCTAAATTAAATAATAAGCTTTCTCAAGTCATATTAATCCTTTATTAATCCAATTCTATCATCAAATTTCTAAGTGATTGTCAAAAGGAAAAATAAGCATTAATTTCTTTGAAAACCTCTAATTGTAGAAGGGGATTTGACTCACTAAGCTTCCTTGATTCCCACACAAGAGCTAATCATCTTTCGATATCATAGTCTATCAGGCGATTTTTATTGCCTAGGGATCTAACTCATAACAATCCTTTGGTCAATCATGCATAAATCATCAAATCATTAAAGGATTGGCTAATTCTTTTAAAGCATTAAGCATAGTAATAAAAATTCATCATGGAAATAATAAATGTCTTGAATTGAATTAAACAAATAACTATATAATCTTAAGATCAAAATCCATCTAAACCCTAGCTAAGAGAATTTAGCTAGACATCATTAAATTCAACATACTCGAGAGAATTAAAGGAGAAACACAATAAGAACACATCAAAGAATGAATAGAATAACAAGAAAACTTTAGCCTTTGAAGGTAGAAGACAAGTGCAGCAACTAAACCTTCGTCCCACTTGGATTTGGATTCTTCCCCTCCTTCTCTAGCGTGCTAAAACTGCTTCCTCTTCTCTTCTCTGCTGAATTCTCTCTAAGGATGTGCCCCTTTGCCCTGAGTCTATGGTCCTTTTTATAGTGCAGATTCCCCTCAATTGCTTCTTAATTTAGATTCCTAATTCAACACAAATTAGGTCTCTTAATCTTTATCTCAGTTGAATTTCTATCTCTTTTGCACTGCCAACTATCAGACCCAAAACTTGTAGCTCAATTTTCACTTGATTTTCGGCGGAATTTGGATGAGAAATAAACATAAGAGTTTGTAGCCCTATCTCTTAGCTTTAACTAGCTGTTTGCATCACCTCAATCCAAATTGTAGGCAGAAAGTTATGCCCAAAATACGGAACATATATCAAAACAGGAAATTTCCCGATTTTTGTGCATACATATCAAATCTGATTTCAATGGATTCTCTCCTTCATGGCTGCTTCATGGAGCATCAGTGTTGCATGGTCCTTCCTCCATGATTATCTTGATCAATTAAATCAAAGTCTTCCTTAAAATTTCACAATTAAGCTCCAAATTACCTTGCAAGACAATTTCATCATAATTAGTGCAATACCATGCTAATTCCAAAAACATTATTACCAAAATCATCAAGTTAGAGGGTATGAAAATATGTACAAATATAGGCTTATCACCTGCCACCCTGACAACGCCTGCCTCGGAAATCTTTCGATGCCCACGAACGTCCTTCATGGAACAGATCAAGTCATTCTGTGGAATGTCCCAGCTCGCCTTCCAAAAGGCAATGCGCTAATGTCACGACCCATCGATCGACTTGACTCATGAAGAAACCCATCGAGGAAAATGCCCGACATGCTTCCAACCAGCAGGCAAAGACAACCCACAATAATTCCTCTGGCGGGCGATGTTATCACGCAACTCATCAGGTAGCAATGGTGTTAAGGGCAGGACCCACAATGTCCAAATGCAGATTTCTGTCCGGTAACCACTCAGCACGGATTCACAGTTGATGCAAAACTGAGCAACCGCGTTAGAGATGCTGTACTACACTCCTCTACCTTGAACACGCACAAGATCCACCACTGGGAAGTGCAACAATGAGAGCATGGTGATTATCCCAGTACCCAATAATTACCATTGTATTTGGTCCAGTTCCTCCTCGTAAGTTAACTCCTCTAGAGGAAAAGCAAAACTCTGGTTCCGCGTCACCATTCCTCGAGCGGTGCTCCTAGTCACCTAAGATCTCAGGCACTGCAACTTCATCACAGTCAGGCTGTGAAAGGGCATCCCCAGAAGCATTTGCTAACGGCCACCGGAGGACCAGACTCTACACAAGATCTTCCCCCTGCATCCCCAAAAATGTCCATAGCAGCGACACGTTCCTCATACTGTGTTGCCGCCTCCGACCTCATTTCCGACTAACTAGCCTGGTATGCCTCCCGAACAGCGGAGTGCATTGTGTCATGGTCACTTTCAGTGCCCCAGCCACCGCGGGTTTAGATACAGGGACCTGCAATTTGTTAAGACAGTTATGCCCTTATCTCTAATTGGATTGATGTATCTTTTGACATTTATTGTAAATGAATAAAGTATATAATTGATTCATGTCATTGTGTTGTGTTTCTGTATAATACCCTTAAATTGGACACTTATGAGACTCGTATTAGTTTAGAATCTTCACAACCGTTTGATAGATATGGGGAGATTTATCCTACCAAGGCTAACACTGATGTGCCGCCAAGTTGGTTGGAGTGGCTTGTCTCAGCTGCTAGGGTGAGACTTGAGGTATATGTAGTGTGGATTTTCTTAAAACCCTGAACCGAACCAAATTTGAGTATTGCCCTAGACCTTAGAGATAGATGGGCAAACTGGAATGTTACACCTGACCCCTAGACTCGATTATGGTAAAGTACAAGGTGTCGGATTTGGCTATCTTTGATATGTCAATCAGTGAGATCCTAGGAGTTGGAACATCCAGTTTGACTATACTGTCAAACAGTTTGACTTTGAGTAAAATCTAGATGAACCATGTGTTTATAGGAAGACTAGTGGGGATAAGGTTATGTTCTTAGCTCTATATGTAAATAACATTCTACTCATTGGGAATGATGTATGAATGTTAACAATAGTGAAAGTATGAATTTCATAGTAATTCTCCATGAAAGATATTGGAAAAGCCACCTATATCTTGGGACTTCGGCTCTATAGAGATAGATCGAAGAGGATAATAGGATTATACCAGTTACATTGACAAAATAGTCAAGAGATACAGTATGGAGAACTCTAAGAAAGGAAATGTTCCTTTCAAGTACGAAGTCACTCTCTCCAAGGATATGTCTCCCAAGACTCCCGATGAGATTGAGGGCAAGAAGGAGATTCCCTATGCCTCAGCCAAAGGGAGCATCATGTATGCCATGTTGTGCACTCGTCCTGACATTGCTCAGGCAGTGAGTATGGTAAGTAGATACCAGTCTAACCTAGGACAGGAACACTGGACAATTGTGAAAAATATACTAAAATACCTTCGAAGGACAAAAGAGTTTTGTTTGGTATTCAGATGGTAGTTCACTACAGATCCAAGGTTATACTGATGCCGACTGCCAACTGGATCCAAATGGTAGAATGTCTACATCTGGTTACATCTTTATGATGGGGTCCTATGTAGTAAGAAAAAATGGCCCACAACCCAAGCCAAGCACATTACATAAGTGAGGCTACCTATGAATGAAGGTATTCATTAGGGAATTTGGAATTCAGCACATCACCCATTTCACAGTTGTGTGACAACACTAGATCCATGGGAAATTTGATGTTAAAAGGTAGCATCAACGAAGAATGTAGCAGACCCATTGACTAAGCCACTGATATAGAAAGTGTTTGAGAAACACGTAGAGTGTATAGGACTCCGGCTTGTACCCGATTGGACCTTAAGTGCAAGTGGGAGTTACTAGACAGTGTATGCCCTTAGTTCCAATCAGATTGATGTACTTAATGACATTTATTGTAAATGAAAAAAAGTACATAATTGATTCATGTATCATGGTGTGTTTCTATGTAATACCCTTAAACTGGACACTTATGAGACTCGTGTTAGTTTAGAATCTTCACAGCCGTTGGATAAATCTAGGGGATTTATCTTGCCAAGACTGACAATGATGTGCCGCCAAGTTGGTTGGGGTGGCTTGTTTCGGATACTAGGGTGAGACCTGAGGTACATGTAGTGTGGGTTTTCTTGAAATCTTGAACCGGACCAAATTCCAGTATTGCCCTAGACTCGATTATGTACTGCACTAGGCGTCGGATTGGGCTGTCTTTCATATGCCAATCAGTGATATCCTTAGAGGGGGTCAAAACCTAGGTATGTTGGGACAGTCCGAGAATTCATTTGAGGGGTGATCATAGTGGTAGGATTCGCCCCTTTGTCGAACAAAGTGAATGATCGGGTAATGCACTCTCTCTGATGGAAACCTAAATTGCTAGTAGTTGATTTCAACCATTGATATTTGTTTTTACAAAATATATTTATATAGAGATTATACTTATTATATTATGGTTTCAAAATGTTTGCAAAAGGTTTTAATTCCCGGGATCCATGTGAGTAGAGAGTGCAGCACTATGCGTTGCAGCCAAGGGAGAGGTCCTCTCTTATTAGGCAATTTATGTCTAAGAGGTTAAGTGTAAGACCATTGAGGGTAATACCTGATGGGATAATCTTGCATCTGTCCACAGTCCTGGGTTTTTTATAAGGTGGCTTGACCTAGGGACCATTTAGTATAAATGTTGGGCCCATTAAGAGACCATGGTGATGGACTCAGGGGTCCACTGTCTCCTACAATAAATTCGGCTAGGCCTTGTAACAGAGGCTGGGCTGAACCCATGTGGCTGATGTGTAGATCAATGTTTGGGTCTCACACCATACAAAGAGAACCAACTGGGCAACAGGTTATGAAGTTAAGTGAACACATAAGCTTAATAGGCCTAAAGCCCAATCCGAACTGGGCTTAAATTAGTTAATTAAAAGGAGGCAAGATAGGATTTATAATCAGATTAGGATTAGCTAAAGAATAAGATAAGTCTTATCCATTCAAGAGTCCAGATCCCAATATTAGATTTGGATTAAGGAACTCTCTCCTATTTAAATTAGGAGGCTGATCCTGAGAAAGTTATAAATAAAGGGGGCGAATTCCTGAGTTACACAACACAACCTGTAGATTTCTCTCTTATTCTTGCCATCCCTACCCAGTTCAATCTCCTCTTGAGGAATTAATCAAGAAAGGTTCTTGATATTGTTTCTTGGCTTAAGAAACAATCTAAAGTCGTGCTCACTAGCCTTTGTTCGACTCTTGCTAAAGGATCCTGATTCTTGCTAAAGAGCCATCTTGCTGATCCTGCTTCATTACACACACTGTGTCATCTTCAGTGGAAGTGGGTTTTGGTATTCTCCTTGGCTGTGAACACCTTCATTGGGAGTTACTGCTACTTCGTATTAGGTATATCCTTCTCCTCTCTTTTGGTTTCAGATCTGGTCCGGTTTTGGATTCAAGAACGATCATTAAAAATGCAGTTTTCTAAAATAGGGAATGCGATTCCTAGATGGGACAGTGAAATTTTTTTTGAAAATTTGCCCAACCTTCCTGCAAGGTTTGGCCATCCATATGATGGATCTCTCATCCCTTCAATGGTATCAGAGCCATGGTTTGATTCTTCAACTGAAGTTGAGCCAGATTTGATCTGCGCAAATCGGTAGAAACTGTTTTACCCGATTTTTCGCAGTTAGCAAATTTTCTGGGAAATCGGTTCCCAGTTTTGGGTGAATGATCTGAAAATATTCTTTACTATTCTGTTTTATATTTAGAATTGTTCTTTTTATATTTCTTGAATTTTTGGATGTTCGTATGGAGGAGATCGAAATCTTTTCTACAGCGCAAGAAAATCTACGTATCTGCATTTTTTCCTATTCATTTTTGGTTTGTAATTAATTTTATATATTTTTTTTAATTTTAGACGAAATGTATAGGAATTCGAATCTGATGTAATATTAATAGAAAAATTAGGTTTTCTATTTTATTTCATTTGAAGACAAAGCTGGAAGCGCGAAGGAGAAAATTTCACAGATTCGGGTTTAAACTGCGAACTGATCTTTGTTTTGCAGGGTAACAGCCTTATGAACAGTCCTCTTATTGATTTTTGATTGTCATGTATCAGTTTCTTTATTTTCAGATCATGTTTCTTGAATTGGATCTTGAATTAAACATTAAACCCTAGACCCATTCGAACCTGATTGGACCAAACTGGTTGGACCGAATTTGTGGTTTTGATGAGGACTGTTCTCAGCCCTAAAAATTGCTATATGGGCCAAGGAGTTGATGATTAATTGCAAGATGCAATTCGGCCCACATCTGTAAAACCCAGTTTTGGATTGTTAAAACTGCTTTAACCCAATTCAGCATAAATTCTATATGAGCCGAACTGCTCTTTGCAATTCAACCCATATACCTAGATAATATTATGGGCTTTAAATGGGCTGAAAGTTTTTTAAATTTAATTATGAGTTTTACAGTTATTTTGATTGGATCAATTATGGATTCCATGCATGTGATGTATGTGATGTTATGTGTTGCGTACATGGGCCATAAGTGTTTTGGCCCATGTTAATTCAATAGTGGCTCTTTCGGCACACCATGGCTGAATGCACATCATTGCCACAGTGTCCTTAAGATCATTGGATGATCTCCCTGTGTGATGGGCCCCACATCAGCTTTCTCCCCAAGAGGAACTGTGCGGAGCCCTAGCCGTTTAGGGCCCTTTTAAATCTATCTCTATGAAAGTCAGTGGGAGCCACTTTGGTTTGACCTAAATAAAACTAGGGCATAATTATTTGTTTCCCCCTAAAAGTATAAGTGCATGTGATTGGGAGATTCATATGGTGAACTCTTTAAAGGGCTTCCACCGTTAGCATGAAGAAGGGTCCTTCAGTAATGAGGAGATGCACCATAAAATTGGGCTATCAATTTGCTGTTGGATCTGTTGGATCATTTCAGAAGATGATAGGGGCATCATAGACCGATGTAGGAGGGGCCTATCCTAAAATGGAACTCTCTCATGGTACCTTGGCATTCACAAATATGATGGCTAAGAACTTACTCGACAGAAATGTTTAACCTAAAATGGCAATGAACCTTGTCTGACAGAGGCCAAAGGGAAAGCTCATCAGATGAATGGATATGATCCTTCACAGAAGGTGGAGGGGTTATGCAGCTGAAACAGTTGGCTTTGTGCATTGTATGTGGTTTCCCACATTTCTAGAGACATAGTTCACAGTTTCATCATTGAGATAGGAGGGAAATCTCAGAGATGCCCAAAATGGAAATGGAATATAGATAAAAAAGCCCTTTCTATGTGATGACATGAATCAATTAGTTTGTGGACTTATAAATTTGCCTTGCCTTTATCAGAAATGGCAAACGAAAGCTTCACCAAATTGTTGGATGATAACAAACTCAAGGGCCCTAACTATGCTGACTGGTTCCAAAATCTTATGTTGGTTCTGACGTTCGAGAAGTTGGACAAAACTGCTAAGAACCCTGCTCCGGATCATCCAGGTGATAGGGCTTCTGAGGCCCAAAGAAGAAAGTATCAAGAATGGAAAATGAAAATTTCTCTTGCCCGGTGTTATATTATAGCCTCTTTAGACAATCCGATACAATGACAATTTGATAAGATCAAAGTGTCTAAGGATATATTGGATAGTCTGAAGACTATTTATGAAGAGCAAAACCATTCTACTCGACAAAAGGTCTTAAAACTATTTATGACTGCACAGATGACCGAGAACCAATAGGTTCATGCCCGAAGAAGAAGAAAGTATCAAGAATGGAAAATGAAAATTTCTCTTGCCCGGTGTTATATTATAGCCTCTTTAGACAATCCGATACAATGACAATTTGATAAGATCAAAGTGTCTAAGGATATATTGGATAGTCTGAAGACTATTTATGAAGAGCAAAACCATTCTACTCGACAAAAGGTCTTAAAACTATTTATGACTGCACAGATGACCGAGAACCAATAGGTTCATGACCATTGTCTAAGGATGATGGGTTATATCAATGAACTGGAAGCTCTCGGGTCAGGGCTAGTTCATGACACCAAAATTGATGTTGTCCTCAATTCCTTGCCTCCATCCTTCAATCTTTTTATCATAAATTACAACATGAATAAGTTAAATGTTAGCCTTCAGGAACTCAACAATATTTTGCAGAGGGCTGAAGAACTGATCAAGAAGAATAAGCTTCTAGCCATGCTTGTTGAAGTTGGCAAATCAGGCAAAAAAATTTGAAAGGCTAAAAGGAAGGCTTAGAAGAAGGGTAGCAAAACTAAAAAGCAGAAGAAAGATAAGGCATCAGATACCTGTCACTTTTGCAAGCAAACCGGCCACTGTAAGAGGAATTGTCCTCAATACCTGGAGATTAAGAAATAAGGTACATTCGATTCTTTCATCATAGAGACCAAGCTGTTGGTCACTTCTGCTTCTTGGTGTATTGACTCCTAGACTTTGACTCGTGCATGTAACTCACTGCAAGGGTTCAAGATAAGCAAAAGACCGAGTGATGGAGAAGTGTACTTTACTTGGGGACTTCTGCAACTATTGCAGCTATGGCCATAGGCATTGTTGAATTAGTTTTCAAAGAAAGAATTATTGTACTGAAAGATTATCTTTTCATACCTAATTTAAGAAGAAATTTGATTTTTGTCTCAAAATTATGCATGAATGGTTATTCTATTTTCTTTAATAATGTGATTACTATTAAATGGAATAACAAATTCCTAGCATATGGGGAACTTGAGAATGGTCTCTATGTTCTCCATCCCTCTCTGGAAGCAAACATTATCGAAACTACATCAGAAATAATCCCCAAGAAAAGAAACCATGATACAGTTAGTCCCACGTGCCTGTGTCATTACCGACTTGGCCACATTAACAAGGATCATATCACAAGGTTGGTAAAGGATGGTGTTAGACAGTGTATGCCCTTAGCTCTAACTAGAATGATGTAAATTATGACATTTATTATAAATGAAAAAAGTACATATTTGATTCATGTTATTGTGGTGTGTTTCTGTGTAATACCCTTAAACTGGACACTTAATGAGACTCGTTTTAGTTTAGAATGTTCATAGCCAGTGGGTTGATCTGGGGAGATCTATCCTGATAAGGCTGACACTGATGCCACCAAGTTGGTTGGGATGGCCTATCTCAACCGCCAGGGTGAGACCCGAGGTACATGCAGTGTAGGTTTAACTTGAAACCTTGAACCGGACCAGAATTCCAGTGTTGCCCTGGACCTTAGTGATAAGTGGGCAAAATTGGAATGTTACACCTGACCCCTAGACTCGATTATGATACTACACTAGGTGTCGGATTGGGCTGCCTTTGATGTGCCAATCAACGAGATCCTTAGAGGGGGTCAAAACCTGGGTATGTTGGGACAGTCTGAGAATTCATCTGAGTGGGTGATCATAGTGACAGGATCAGCCCCTTTGTCAGACAAAGGTAATGATCGGGGATGCACTCTCTCTGATGGAAACCAAAACTGCCGGCAGTTGATTGCAATCGTTGAAATTTGTTTTTGCAAAATATATTTATATAAAGATATACATATATATATTACGGTTTCTAAACGTTTGCAAAAAGGTTTTAATTCCTAGGATCCATGTGAGTAGAGAGTGCAACACTGTTCCTTGCAACCGAGGGGGAGGTCCTCTCTTGTCAAGCAGTGTTTGATCATTATGGGCTGAGAGGTTAAGTGTAAGGCCATCGAGGGTTATACCTAATAGGCTAATCTTGCATCTGCCCACAGTCCCTGGGTTTTTATAAGGTGGCTTGGCCCAATGACCACTTAGTGTAAGTGTTGGGCCCATTAGGAGTCCATGTGATGGGCTTCAGGGGGTTCACTGTCTTTTCAGTGAATTCGGTCAGGCCTTATAACAGAGGCCGGGTTGAACCCATGTGGCTGATGCGTAAATCAATGTTTGGGTCCCACACTATACAAAGAAGCCCAACTAGGCAGCAGTTTGGAAGCATTCTGAGCACTTTGACTTATTAGGCCTAAAACCCATTTTGAACTGGCCTAATTTGATTAGTTAAATAAGGGGGTGGATATGGGATTAGATTAGCAGATAGGATAGGGTCTTATCCCTATCCACTCAGAGAGTCTAGATTCAAATAAGGATTTGAATATGGAAACCTCCTAATAAGATTAGGAGAGAGCTAATCTAATCTGTAGATAAGATAAGGACTTATCCTTACCTCTTAAACAGAACTCCTTATCCCAATACAAATTTGGATTATAAAACTCCTAATGAGATTAGCAGCTCTCTTTAAGGCTATTAAAGGAGGAGGGGGCGAACCATTCAACCCATCCTCAGCATCCAGAGATCATATCTCAAATCACTCAGAGAGAAGACAACAACAGTGTGACTGTGCCATCTTCTCCCTACGTTCTCCTCTAGTTGCCGCCACATTTCCAGTTCGATCTCCATTATAGGAGCGATCAAGAAGAGTCTTGATATCAGTAGAAAGGCTGATAAGAAGTCGTGCTCACTGCCTCCATTGGATTCTTGCTGAAGAATTTGGTTCGTTGGGCGGACCCTGTTGATTCTGCTCCACCATACGTTGTGTCATATTCAACGGGATCAATCTTTGGTGTTTTTCTTTGGGTGTGAACACCTTCATTGGGAGATACTGATTGTTTGTATCAGGTATATCCATCTCCAACTAATTTTGTTCATATCTGGTTTGGTTATTGGTTCAAGATTGATCATTGAAAAGCAGTTTTTTAAAACAGGGAATGTGATTTTCAAATGGGAGAGAGAAAAAATTTTGAAACTTTGCCCTAGCTTCCTGTATGTTTCGGCCATCCATATGATGGATCTTTCATCCCTTCAGTGGTATCAGAGCCATGGTTCAAATCTTGAACCAAAATTCACTAGATCTGAACCTGTGCAAATGGGCAGAAGGCGTTCTACCCGATTTGTGCAGTTTAGGGTTTTTCTGTGAAATCGGTTCCTAGTTAAAGGGCGAATGATCTGAAATTAATTTTTATAAATCTGGAATTTTTCTTTATTATTTTCTTGATTTATGGGCTGTTCGTACAAATGGAGATTGAAATCTTAATTGGCGTAGTGAACCTGCGATTTGCAGTTTTTCTTTTTTACATTCTGGTCTGTAAATAATTTTTTTTTATTTTTAGACCGAATGTATAGGTATTCGATCTGATGTAATATTAATAGAAAACTAGGGTTTTCTATTTTATTTCATTCATGATTGAAGTTGGCGGCGCAAAGGAGGAGATTTCGCAGGTATGAAAATTGATATCAGCGGTTTGCAGTTTATGAAGCTGCAAACTGAGATCTAACATTTGTTTTGCAGGATGGAGGCTGATTGGCAGCCATTTTTTTCCCACTCTTGGGTCAAGGGATTGATGGTTAATTATGAGATTTAATTCGGCCTACACCTGTAAGGCCTAGTTTTAAGGTGTTAAAACTGCAAAAGCGTACTAATTGCAGGAAAGCTATATGGGCCGAATTGCCTAACCCTATTCAGCCCATATACGTAGATAATATTAATGAGTAATACTATGGATTAAATTGGGCTTTAATAATGGGCTTTACAGATATTAATTGATTGGATCAAATCTATCCTTGCATGTGATGTATGGATGTGTGATGGGCTACGCACAAGGGCCATAAGTACTTGGCTCATGCAGATACGACAGTGGCTCTTGCGCACACCATGGCTGAATGCACATCATTGCCATGGTGACCCTAAAGATCATTGGATGATCTCCCTCAGTGGGGGGCCTCACACCCCTGAAAAGGATACGTGCGAAACCTTAGCCGTTTAGGGCCCACCAGAAATCTGGCTTTATGAAAGTCAATGGGAGCCACTGACGGGTTGTTGAAGCCCTCAAAATTAATGCAAGTCCCACCTAACAAAAAATTTGTAGTGACAGTCGTACCAGGTCGAATCCAACAGGGAGCTAGGAATATCTTAGCCGAATGCGCAATATAAAGAGTGGGCAATTTGAATAAATTAAAATTCTAAAATAACAAAAGAGCAATTAACAACTAACAAGGAAAATTCAGTCTTATCAAATTCTGATCCAAGGGTTCGGATTGAGTCAATTGGTCATCGATCATAGGTAAGCTTGCAATTCAAGTATTTAACCTTAGGATTTATTAGGATAGCCATAATAAACCTCGTCTTTTCCTGAATTAGTTGACCAAATTCAGCATTCGATCAACACTTATCATTAACCGATTGGGTATGGTAGCGTTCCATATCAATTAATGATAGTAATAACTTTTGTGAAAACAGTTAAACCAAAATAACAATAATTGAGATAGCTACAATTATCGAATCTTGTTCCATTGATTCCCCTTAGGTTAAAGCATACCCATACATTGGTCAAAGGCTGTCAGAACAAATGGCCCATGTAGGATAATAACCTAATTGCTACTTGTACCACTATTTGTGACAATTACAGATCATCAAATGATGGATAGCAGTAAGAAGATCAACATTAATTAATTTGTGAGACTAATTAACATTAACATCCATAAGAACATGCACAAGAATCAATGAATACTTGGATTAAAAGCAAGAATTTATATTGAACATAGAACCTCACGATGACACAATTGAATCGAAAATCCCCCTTGAATCAGAAAAGAGAAGCTTAGCCACTCATTGTTGTCGACTCCCTCTTGCTCTGCTTCCCAAATGGATGGGCTGATCTTCTGAATTGATTGAGTGCTTCAGTGATGCATAAAGCTGGTCCCCCCCCCCCCCTTTATATAGCTTTAGGAGGAGGGGCTCTCTCGAACTCCTCTTAAGAGATTATCCTCAAAAATAGAAAGTCCTAATCAGTTTTGATCTAATCCTATCTTATCTCTTATCTAGTGATCTAATCTCAATATTCTTATCCTTCTAGATTTACAATTAAAATTTAAATCTGATGGGACTCTTTATTCATGAATTCGAGTTGGGCTCTTTAATAACTTGGGCCGCTACAAGGCTTTCCTGTGAATTGGGTTTCAGCTGTGAACTGGGATTTACTATGAATTTTTCCGACTTCAGGCCCAATTTTGACTTTGATGCAGACCGAATATGTCAAAATCCAAAACACAAGAGTTGTGGATTTCTCTCTTAAATTTCCAGTGCATCTTGAATCATCCCAATCGGAGTCCGGAGTTGAGATGTATGCCCAGATTACTGAATAGTGCCGAAATTGTGCAAAATCATCCGATTAGCCTTGTTTTCCTCCATTTGCCTTCTTGCTTGCCCTGAATCGAAATACAAGAGTAATGAGTCCAATTAAATGCTAATTTAATGTAAAATAATGAATAATTGGGGATAAAAATATGTTACTTTTTATTCCTATCAAATCCCCCCACACTTAAACTTTGCCCGTCCTCGGGCAAGACAAAACTCAAGCAAAAACAATTTAACTACCTACTGATTTTAAAACTCTCTCTCTCAATATGATGCTTGCCCTCTCGTATGCTTCAATCCATATTTACTAATCTTTTCATTTTCCACTTCTTTCTCCTCTTTAACTTGTCAAAGAGTAATGTCAAATCACCATACCTCATGAACCCAAGTTAATTCAACAGTCAAGGAAACAAGCCTTCCACCGTCTAAACATTCTTGGACTAAAATAGGCACTCATTGTTTTAACAATCAAATGCAACCAAATTCAAACATCATCTCTCTGTTTTTGAAGTGTCCTTAGTCTCTCATGTCAGACAATGTATGATATTACCATAAGCTTGCTTATGTATCACATCTCCACCACTAAGCACGAGTTCAATGCACCAAAAGGTGAAATGGGGCTTGGGGTTCTAGGGGTGAGTACATTTTACGCTCCATCTCACCCTTTTCTTTCACTTCTAGATGTGAGTGCATTTTATGCTCCATCTCACCCTTTTCCTTCGCTTCTAAATGTGAGTGCATTTTATGCTCCATCTCACACTAGTCACGATTTTTTTAGCACAATAATCTCAAGGGCATCACCATTCCAATCCATGAACTCATTAATGTGGTCTCAACATGTCTAACACAGCAAGTTCTAGGATAATCAAACCATGTTTGACAGACATTTAGGCGAAAATTAATCAAACGTTCATAAGGGTTAAATTTGTATTGAATCTTGCCTATTGATCATTTAAAATAATGAGGTACCTTATGCAGCCAAAATTTTTAGTTAGTCATGCTTGCATCCTATCTTATCTATTCAACCTAAGCACATAATTCATGATAGTTTGAAATTATTCAAAAATAAATTTCTAGGGAGTAGAAACTTCAAAAAGCAAGATTAAAAAGTGACGATCAAAGCATGCTAGGTTTACCCCAGAAACTGTCAAATTCCCCTAATCCCCTCACACTTAATGTATACATTGTCCCCAAAGTATATGACTGTGTGTACGATAAAAGGATTTAAGGGAACTTCCCTGAATGCCTTGTTGAGATCCTTCTGGTGTGAAATCAACTGCTAAACACAACCATGTTCCTAAAATTGAAAACAATAAATAATGATTGAACAAAAATAACAAAACGCACTGGGTTGCCTCCTACAAGCGCAATTGTTTAACGTCGTTAAGCTTGATGTCCTTCTTGCTTTCTTAATTCGATGAATAATGAGGGAGATCCAACGAGATGTCTACCAAGGATGAGACATTTGCATCCTCATGGAATAGCTTTAATCTATGCCCATTCACTCTGAAAAACTTATTTGTATCAAAACTTTTGATCTCCACTGCATCATAAGGAAACACATTAGTAACAACAAATGGACCCATCCACCTAGAATGCAACTTACCTGGCATGAGTTGGAGTCGAGAATTATATAATAACACCTTTTGACCAACCGAAATTGTTTCCTTAAAAGAAAATTATCAATGAAACAACTTGGTCTTCTCTTTGTAGAATCTTGAATTCTCATATGCTTCTAATCGCAACTCCTCCAATTCTTGTAATTAGAGCTTTTCATGCCTTGCAAGCTTCTTCTATGTCCATATTGCAATGTTTGATCGCCCAATATGCCTTATGCTCGATTTCAACAAGTAAATGATAAGATTTGTCAAAAACTAACCTATAGGGAGACATCCATCCCTATTGGTATTTTATATGCGGTTTGGTATGCCCAGAGTGCGTCATCTAGATGTAGGCTCCAATCCTTTCTACCTGGATTCACCGTCTTCTCTAAAATGGACTTGACCTCTCGATTGGAAATCTCAACTTGTCCATTTGTCTGGGGGTGATAGGCAATGGCGACTCGGTGATGCACCCCATACTTTTTTAGCAAGGCTTCAATGGCTTTATTGCAGAAGTGGGTCCCTTGATCACTTATGATGGCTCGAGGAATACCAAACCTACTGAAAATGTTAGATTTGATAAAACCTACAACACACTTAGAATCATCAGTTTTGGTGGATTTTGCTTCCACCCATTTTGAAACATAATCAACCGCCAGAAGTATGTAAACAAAACCACAAGAGGAAGGAAAGGGTCCCATAAAATAAATACCCTAAACATCAAAAATTTTGCAAATAAGAATGGGGGTTTGGGGCATCTCATTTCTGTGAGACAAAGCACCTGTTCGTTAGCATCTTTCACAATTTTTACAGACAGGTATGCATCTTTAAATAAGGTTGCCCAATACAACCCACTACCTAAGACCTTCCTAGCAGTTACTTTTGGCCCAAAATGACCACCACTAGCATAACTATGACAAAAATTCAAAATCGACATATGTTCACTTTCAGGGATACATCTCCTAATCACTTGATCAGAGCAAAATTTCCACAAATAAGGTTCATCCCAAACATAATATTTTGCCTCATACCTGATTTTATCCTTCATCAACTTGCTAAGATAACTAGGCAAAATTCCAATAACTAAGTAATTCACGATATCAACATACCAAGGGACCATACCTTTTATTTAGAATAGTTGCTCATCAGAAAAAAGCTCAGAGATGGGTGAGGAGTCTTCATCTTTTACCAACCGGCTTAGATGGTCCGCCACCGAATTTTCAGCTTCCTTTCGATCCTTGATTTCTAAATCGAACTCTTGGAGCAAAACTATCTGCCTTATCAGCCTTGGCTTTGATTCCTTTTTTGCCAATAAGTATTTCAAAGCTGCATGATCAGAAAAAACAACCACTTTAGAGCCAAGAAAATATGATCAAAATTTGTCTAAAGCAAAAACAATTGCTAATAGCTCTTTTTCAGTGGTTGTGTAGTTGCATTGTGTAGCATTCAGCGTCCTCGAAGCATAGTAAATGACATGACTCTTCCCATCAATCCGTTGACCTAGAATAGCTCCTACCACATAGTTGCTTGCATCACTCATGATTTCAAAGGGCAAGTTCGAGTCCGGTAGTTGAATAACGGGTGCAATCGTCAACAAATTCTTGAGCTTATCAAATGCTTCCTTGCATTCATCCCCAAAGTCAAAAGGCACGTATTTTTGAAGCAATTTGGACAATGGCAGGGAATTTTTGAAAAGTCCTTGACAAACCTATGATAAAAACCTGCATGTCCAAGAAAAGCACACACTTCCTAACATTTGTAGGGTAAGGTAAGCTCACAATTAAATCAACCTTTGCCTTATTGACCTCTATGCCTCTTGTAGAGTGCCTTCCTTTACCATAAAGTGGCATTTTTCATAATTCAAAACCAAATTAGTTTCGACACATCTATCTATAATTTTACTCAAATTATCTAAACAATCATCAAACAAACCACCATAGACAGTAAAATCATCCATGAACACTTCAATTCACTTCTCAATAAAGTCAGAAAATATACTAATCATGCACCTTTGAAATGTACCTGGAGCATTGCACAGACCAAAAGGCATCCGTCTGTAGGCGAAAGTGCCGAATGGGCAAGTAAAATTTGTTTTCTCTTGGTCCTCTTGAGCAATAATGATTTGATGATAACCTAAAAATCCATCGAGAAAACAAAAGAATGCCTTGCCGGCTAACCTTTCTAACATTTGATCTATGAAGGGCAAGGGGAAATGGTCTTTTCTAGTGGCTAAATTAAGTTTCCGAAAGTCAATCACCATACGCCAGCTATTTTGTACCCTTATTGGGACCAGTTCATTATTTTGATTTCTTACCACAGTGATCCCAGCTTTCTTGGGAACAACATGTATAGGACTCACCCACTTACTATCCGAAATCGGATAGATTATCCCTTCATCTAGTAACTTAAGCACTTCTTTCTTTACCACTTCTTTCATTGCCGGGTTGAGCTTCCTTTGTGATTCTCTGACTGGCTTGGCACCACCTTCCAAAAGAATTTTGTGCATGCAGATTGAGGAGCTGACCCCTTTTATATCGGCTAAGGTCCAACCAATCACCACCTTGTGCTCTTTCAGAACCTTGATGAGTCGTGTCTCTTGATCATCATTCAACCCTTTTGCAATGATTACTGGCAATGTTTCTTTGTCACCCAAGTAAGCATACTTAAGGAGATCTGGCAAGGTCTTCAGCTCTAACTTCAGAGCCTACAAAACAGAAGGCAACAATTTCTTATGAGAAGACGATGATGGAATATTAGAATTTGTTACCTCTTGTTCCAATATCGGTTCTGAAGCTTCACAGGATGAATGTAGTTGTTCCTTCATATCCAATTGTGCACTCAATTCGGGCTCCTCATTCATATCCTCTTTGAAGGGATGAGAGATCCATCCCATGGATGCCCAAAGATTGCGGAATAAGGGGCGAATTTCAAAAATTTTTCCCTCCCTTCAACTGGGAATCATATTCCCTATTTAGAAAATCATATTTTCAAGGATCATTCTTGGACCTTAAACTGAACCAGATCTGAACCAAAAAGAAAAGGAGAGAATTATACCTGATATGGAGAAGTAGAATCTCCCAACGAAGGTGTTCACGCCCAAGGAAGGATCCAAAGACTGCTCCCATTGAAGATGACGCAGTGCAGGTGGAGCAGAATCAGCAGTGTTCTTCTCCAAGAACTCTGTCCTGCACAAGAATTAGCAAAATGGTACGTGAGCACAGCTTCCTTTCAATCCTTTCTCAAAGAACTGATGTCAATATCCAATCTTGACTTCTCCCACAGCTGGAGATCGAACTGGCAAACAGGGCGGCAAGAACAGGGAGGTGGCAAGAGAGTATTCGCAGGGTGCAGAATTCTCTCTTCTTTTCAGCACTAAAGAAAACCTGATAATCTATGTCAAAAGGCTGCCGCCCCCTTCTTCTTTTATAATCTTAAAGGTATCAGCTCCTAATCAGACCAGGAGTTACTAATCCAAATCACATTTGGGTTAGAAGTCCCTTTAAGTGATAAGGGATAATCCTTATCTTATCTGGAGATCAGATCAGTCATCTCCTAATCTAATTAGGAGGTTTCCAGATCTAAATCTTATTCAGATCTTGGACTCTCTAAGTGGATAGGGTCTAAGCCCAATCCTATTAGCTGATCCACTTCGGAATTCGCCCCTTTATTAACTAAATAAACAGCCCAATTCGAATTGGGCATTGGGCCCATTAAGCTTATGTGCTCACTTAACCCTCTTAACTGCTGCCTAGTTGGGCTTCCTTGTATGGCGTGGGACCCAAGCATTGATCTACACATCAGCTACATGGGTTCGGCCCAACCTTTGTTACAAGGCCTGGCCGAATACACTGTTATGGATAGTGCACGCCCTAAAACCCATCAAATGGGCTCTAGGGGCCCAACACTTACCCTAAGAGGTCCTTGGGCCAAGCCACCTTGTAACACCCAGGGACTGTGGGCAGATGCAAGATTAGCCCATCAGGTATTATCCTCAATGGTCTTACACTTAACCTCTCAGCCCATAATGATCAAACACTGCCCAACAAGAGAGGACCTCTCCCTCGGTTGCAAGAAACGGTGTTGCACTCTCCACTCATATGGATCCCGGGAATTAAAACCTTCTTAGAAACATTTCAAAACCATAATATATATACATTTTATATCTCATATAAAATATATTTTGCAAAACAAATCTCAACGATTGAAATCGGCTGCCGGCAGTCTTGGTTTCCATCAGTGAGATTGCATCCTTGATCATTACCTTTGTCCGACAATGGGGCTAATCCTGTCACTATGATCACCCACTCAGATGAATTCTTGGACTGTCCCAACATACCCAAGTTTTGACCCCTTCTAAGAATCTCATTGATTGGTACATCAAAGATGGCCCAATCCGACACCTAGTGCAGTATCATAATCGAGTCTAGGGGTCTGGTGTAACTTTCCAGTTTTGCCCATGCAAAACTGTCTAACAGCTCCCACTTGCACTTAGGTCCAATCAGGTACTAGCCGGAGTCCCATGCTTTCCACGTGTTTCTCAAACACTTTCTGTGATAGTGGCTTTGTCAATGGGTCTGCTACATTTTCCGCTGACGCTACCTTCTGAATTAGGACGTCCCCTCTACCAACAATCTTCCGCAGTACGTGGTACTTCCTCTCGATGTGTTTCGACTTCGAGTGGGCTTGTGGCTCCTTAGCCTGAGCAATGGCTCCATTGTTGTCACACAACAATGGGATGGGTGATGTGCTGGACGGAACTACTCCCAACTCGTGAACGAACTTCTTCATCCACACGGCTTCTTTGGCAGCCTCACTTGCGGCAATGTACTCAGCCTCGGTCGTGGAGTCTGCAGTGGACCCCTGTTTGCTGCTTTTCCAGCAAACAGCACACGATCCTATCGTGAAAACATATCCAGATGTAGACTTTCTATCATCTAGATCCGATTGGAAATCGGCATCTGTATACCCTTGGATCTATAGTGAGCTACCATCGAATACTAGACAAAACTCTTTTGTTCTTCAAAGGTACATAAGTATGTTTTTCACAGCAGTCCAATGCTCCTGCCCTGGGTTGGCCTGAAATTTGCTTACTACACTCACTACCTAAGCTATGTCAGGACGAGTGCACAGCGTGGCATACATGATACTCCCTATGGCAAAGGCATAGGGAACGTCTTTCATGCCATCAATCTCCTCAGAAGTCTTGGAAGACATTTTCTTGGAGAGAGTGACTCCGTGCCTGAAAGGAACATTTCCTTTCTTGGAGTTTTCCATGCTGTATCTTTTGACTATCTTGTCAATGTAAGTAGATTAGAAAAATCCTATTATCCTCTTCGATCTATCTCTATAGAGTCAAAGACCCAATATATAGGAAGCTTCTCTAAGATCTTTCATGGAGAATTGATGTGAAAACCATACTTTCACCGTAGTTAACATTTCTACATCATTCCCAATGAGTAGAATGTCATCTACATACAGAACCAAGAATGTAACCTTATCCCCACTGTACATCCTATAGACACAGGTTTCATCCGGTTTCTGCTCGAAGTCAAATGATTTGACAGCAGAGTTAAAACGGATGTTCCAACTTCTAGAAGCTTGCTTAAGTCCATAAATGGATTTGTTAAGTTTACATACCATGTTTTCCTGACCTGCAGCAATGAAGCCTTGCGGCTGCTGCATATAGATATCTTCAGTAAGATCTCCATTCAGGAATGTAGTTTTGACATCCATCTGCCAAATCTCATAATCATGGTATGTTGTTACAGCTAGCAGGATCCTGATGGATTTAAGCATGGCCACAGGCAAAAAGGTTTCTTCATAATCAATGCCCTCTTTCTGAGTGTACCCTTTCGCCACCAGACGAGCCTTGAAGGTCTCAACCTTACCATCGGGGCCCTTCATCCTCTTGTAAATCCATTTGCAACCGATTGCTTTTACCCCGGAGGCGGATCTACTAGAGTCCAGACTCCATTGGTCTCCATTGAGTTCATCTCTGCTCTCATGACCTCCACCCACTTCTGGGAATCTATGTCCAACATAGCATCCGCGTAAGTAACGGGATCCTCCTCACTAGTCAAGGTTTCCACCAGGTAACTATCCTGGTCATAACCGTAATGGACTGGTAGCCAGGATACCCGAGTCGATCTTCTAAGTTGGTCACTACTTGGAACTTGTGGGACATCTCCCACTGCTCCTGAGCTCTCCTCATCAAGAACAACTTCCTGACGATGGGTGTCCAGGATGTAATCGGTTTCCAAGAATTGTGCATTTCGACTGCAGAACACTATCTGCTCACCTAGGTCATAGAATAGGTAACCCACAGAGCCTTTTGGGTAGCCTACAAATAGGCAACGGCTGGTCTTGGATTCCAACTTGTCTGCACTCATTCTTTTAACATGTGCTGGACAACCCCAAATCTTCAAGTGTCTGACACTTGGTTTCTTTCTGGTCCAAAGTTCATATGGAGTATTCGGAACGGATTTGGTTGGAACCCTATTCAGCACATAAATCGCAGTCTCTAATGCGTAACCCCAAAAGGATGTGGGTAACTCTGAGTGTATGAGAAGCGTCCGGACCATATCTAATAAGGTCCTATTCCTCCTCTCTGAAACACCGTTAAGTTGTGGTGTAGCAGGAGGAGCCAATTGTGATACTATCCCATTTTGCCTTAAGTAGTCCCTGAATTCGTCAGAGAGATACTCGCCACCTCGATCTGATCGAAGGGCTTTAATTTCTCTCCCTAACTGTTTCTTGACCTCTTGTCTAAACTCTTTGAACTTTTCAAAGGATTCAGACTTGTGTCTCATTAGGTACACGTAACCATATCGTGAAAAATCATCTGTGAAGGTGATGAAATACACGTGTTGATTTCGTGTCCTAACACTCAGGGGACCACATACATCAGTATGTATTAGGTCAAGTGTGCCTGTACATCTTTCAGGCTTACCGTTAAATGGCCGTTTCGTCATCTTGCCTTGTAGGCAAGGCTCACAGGTGGGAAGATCTTCTACAGTTAGAAAATCCAAAGGACCATCCTTTACCAACCTTGTTATTCGGTCAACACCGATGTGGCCAAGTCGGTAATGCCACAGACACGTGGGATTAACTGTATCACAGGCTCTCTTTTTGGGGATTTCAACTGACATAGTTTCCGTTATGTTAGTTTCTAGAGAAGGATGTTGAACATAGAGACCATTCTCTAGTTCCCCGTATGCGATGAATATGTTATTTCTTTTAATAGTAATCATATTACTAAAGAAGACAGAATAACCATCTGCACACGGTTTTGAGACAGAAATCAAATTTCTTCTTAAATTTTGTACATAAAGACAATGTTTCAGTACAATTATTCCTTCTCTAAAACATAATTCCACGGTTCCTATGGCCGCGGCTGCAACAGTTGCAGTAGTCCCCAAGTAGAGTGTTACTTCTCCTTCACTCAGCCTTCTGCTTACCTTGAACCCCTGCAGTGAGTTACACGCATGAGTTGAAGCCCCGGAGTCAATACACTAGGACGTAGAAGCTACCAACAAATTGGTTTCTATAACACAAGTTTCGAAGTTACCTTTCATGGATTCCAGGAAGGCAGGACAATTCCTTTTCCAGTGGCTGGTCTTCTTGCAAAAATGACAGGCATCTGATGCCTTGTCCTTCCTCTGTTTCTTGGGTTTGGCAGCCTTCTTTTGGGGCTTTCTCTTTGCCTTCCTTTTCTTGCCCGATTTGCCAGTTTCAACAAGCCTGGCAATGGGCTCATCCTTTCTAATCAATTCTTCGGTCCTCTGCAACATATTGCTGAGTTTCTGCAAGCTGACGTTCAGCTTGTTCATGTTGTAGTTCATGATGAATGGATTAAATGATGGAGGCAGAGATTTGAGAATAGCATCAATCTGAGTTACCAGATCCAGCCCGGATCCAAGAGCCTCTAGTTCGTTGATATAGCCCATCATCCGGAGACAATGGTCGTGAACTTGTTGGCCCTTGGTCATTTGCACGGTCATGAACTGTTTCAAGACCTTCTGCCGAGTAGAACGATTCTGCTCTTCGTACATTGTCCTAAGACTGTCCAATACGTCCTTAGCAAGTTCGATCTGATCGAACTGCCTTTGAATCGGATTGTCTAAGGTGGCAATGATATAGCAGCGGGCAAGGGAGTTTTTCTCCTCCCATTCTTGGTATTCTCTCCTTCAGGCCTCAGAAGCCCTATCTCCCGGACGATCCGGGGCAGGATTCTTGGCTACTTTGTCCAATTTCTCAGAGGTTAAGACCAACATAAGGTTCTTGTACCAGTCAGCATAAATTGGGTCTTTCAACTTGTTGTCATCAAGTAGCTTTGCAAATGATCCGTTTGCCATTTTCTAATAAAAGAGAAAACATCAGTTGACAACCTATTTTGATTCATGTTCATTTCATAGATATGGATTTTAATCTATGATCCATTTCCATTTATTCATCTCTGAGATTTCCCACCTTTCTCAGTGACGGAGACTACGGGTTATCTCTGGAAATGTGGAAAATCACATAGGGTGCATGAGGCCAACTGTTTCAGCTGCATAACCCCACCACCTTTCTATGAAGGATCATATCCACTCATCATATGAGTTTTCCCTTTGGCCTCTATCTGACAAGGTTCAAAGCCGTTTTCAGGTAAACCTTTCTGTCCAGTGAGTGCTTACCCATCATATTCGTGAACGCCAAGGTACCGTGAGAGTCTCCCATTTTCTGGTGAGGTCCTCCCACATCGGTTTATGATGCCCCTATCATCTTATGAAACACTTAGACAAGCCCAACAGCAAATGGATAGCCCATTTTCTGGTACGTTTCCTCATTACTGAAGGACCCATCCTCGTGTTAATGATGGAAGGCCTTTAGAGAGTTCATCATATGAATCTCCCTATCAGATACACTCATATTAGTTGGAGGGAACAGATAATTACGCCCTAGTTCTATCTTTAAACCAAAGTGGCTCCCACTGACTTTCATAAAGCCAGATTTTGGTGGGCCTAAATCGGCTAGGGTTCCGCACGAGACCTCATGATGAGGTGTGGGGCCCACCACTGAGGGAGGTCATCCAATGACCAAAAGGGACACCATGGCAATGATGTGCATTCAGCCATGGTGTGCGCAAGAGCCACTGTCGATTGAGCATGGGCCAAGCACTTATGGCCCATGTACGTAGCACATCACACATCCACACATCTTATGTAGGGATAAATTGTTCCAATCAATTAATTATCTGTAAAGCCCATTCGCAGCCCATTTTAAAACCATAATATTAACCATTAATATTATTCAGGTATATGGGCCGAACGGTTCAACCCATATAGCTTTATGTGTTAAGTTGGCTTTTATTAGTTTTAACTATTTAAAACTGGGCCTTTACAGGTTGGGCCGAATTAACCATTTAATTAAATATCAATCCTTAAGCCCATTAGTGGGAAAATTAGGGCTGACTTTCAGCCTTGATTTAAACCCTAGATTCGGTCCAAACAGTTTGAACCAATCTTGGTTCGAATGGGTCTAGGGTTTGATCTTTAATTGAATCTTTAATTCAAGAAAATAATCTGAAATTAATTACTGATAAAAGAAAATCAAGAATTAGTCAAACAGGGCTGTTTGCACAATCCATCCTGCAAAACAGAGGTTAGATCACAGAATGCAGTTTCACAAACTGCAAATCGCAGATAGCGATTCTCCCATCTTCGATCCAAAATTAAAATAAATAGAAATCCTATTTCTATTAATAATTACATCAGATCAAATACCTATACATTGAGTCTAGAAAAAAAAATTATTTACAGACCAAATGTAATAAATAAATCAAGAAACTGCAAATCTTGCAGGTTCCCTGCGCAAACCAAGATTTCGATCTCCTCTTGTACGAACAGCCCATAAATCAAGAAAATCATAAAGAACAATTCTAAATAATAATCAGATTTATATAAAATTAATTTCAGATTATTCGCCCATTAATTTTGGGAACAAATTTCCCAAAACCCATATCTGCGCAAATCGGGTAGTACACCTTCTGCTCATTTGCGCAGGTTCAGATTTGAAACAAGATGGTTCAAGATTTGAACCATGGCTCTGATACTACTGAAGGGATGAGAGATCCATCCCATGGACGCCCAAAGATTGCGGAATAAGGGGCGAATTTCAAAAATTTTTCTCTCCCTTCAACTGGGATTCATATTCCCTATTTAGAAAAATCATATTTTCAAGGATCATTCTTGAACCTTAAACTGAACCAGATCTGAAAAAAGGAGTAGGAGAAAATTATACCTGATACGGAGAAGTAGAATCTCCCAACGAAGGTGTTCACGCCCAAGGAAGGATCCAAAGACTGCTCCCACTGAAGATGGCGCAGTGCAGGTGGAGCAGAATCAGCAGTGTTCTTCTCCAAGAACTCTGTCATTCGCAAGAATCAGCAAGATGGTACGTGAGCACAGCTTCCTTTCAATCCTTTCTCAAAGAACTGATGTCAAGATCCAATCTTGACTTCTCCCACAACTGGAGATCGAACTGGCAAACAGGGCAGCAAGAACAGGGAGGCGGCAACAGAGTATTTGCAGGGAGCAGAATTCTCTCTTCTTTTCAGCACTAAAGAAAACTTGATAATCTGTGTCTGTATCTAAAGGCTACCGCCCCCTTCTTCTTTTATAATCTTAAAGGTATCAGCTCCTAATCAGACCAGGAGTTACTAATCCAAATCACATTTGGGTTAGATGTCCCTTTAAGTGATAAGGGATAATCCTTATCATATCTGGAGATCAGATCAGTCATCTCCTAATCTAATTAGGAGGTTTCTAGATCTAAATCTTATTCAGATCTTGGACTCTCTAAGTGGATAGGGTCTAAGCCCAATCCTATTAGCTGATCCACTTCAGAATTCGCCCCTTTATTAACTAAATAAACAGCCCAGTTCGAATTGGGCTTTAGCACCATTAAGCTTATGTGCTCACTTAACACTCTTTACTGCTGCCCAGTTGGGCTTCCTTGTATGGCGTGTGACCCAAGCATTGATCTTACACATCAGCCACATGGGTTCGGCCCAGCCTTTATTACAAGGCCTGGCCGAATACACTGTTATGGATAGTGCACGCCCTAAAACCCATCAAATGGGCTCTACGGGCCCAACACTTACCCTAAGTGGTCCCTGGGCCAAGCCACCTTGTAACACCCAGGGACTGTGGGCAGATGCAAGATTAGCCCATCAAGTATTATCCTCAATGGACTTACACTTAACCTCTCAGCCCATAATGATCATACACTGCCCGACAAGAGAGTACCTCTCCCTCGGCTGCAAGGAACAATGTTGCACTCTCTGCTTACATGGATCATGGGAATTAAAACCTTCTTGCAAATATTTTGGAAACCATAATATATTAACTTTTATATCTCATATAAAATATATTTTTCAAAACAAATCTCAATGATTGAAATCGGCTGCCGGCAGTCTTGGTTTCCATCAGTGAGAGTGCATCCCCGATCATTACCTTTGTCTGACAAAGGGGCTGATCCTATCACTACGATCACCCACTCAGATGAATTCTCAGACTATCCCAACATACCCAGGTTTTGACCCCACTAAGGATCTCATTGATTGGTACATCAAAGACGGCCCAATCCGACACCTAGTGTAGTATCATAATCGAATCTAGGGGTTGGGTGTAACTTTCCAGTTTTGCCCACTAATCTCCAAGGTCCAGGGCAATATTGGAAATCTGGTCCGGTTCAAAGATTCAATTAATCCTACACTGCTTGTGCCTTGGGTCTCACCCTGGCGGCTGAGACAGGCCACCCCAACCGACTTGGTGGCACCACAGTGTCAGCTTTGTCAGGATAGGTCTCCCCAGACCGACCCACTGGCTGTGAACATTCTAAACTAACACGAGTCTCATTAAGTGTCCAGTTTAAGGGTATTACACAGAAACATACCAAGGGAACATGAATCAAATATGCACTTTTATTCATTTACAATAAACTCATAAAGTACATCATTTTAATTGAAGCTAAGGGCATACAAAACTGTCTAACACTCTTCCCCAAAAATTTCCTACACAATTGAATCAACAATGTCAACTGAACAAATCGAAGGACATTCATTGGGGTACTTCATTGCTTCGAATATATTAAATTTAACAATCTCGCCGTCAAACTCAATGGAGAAGGTACCCTCATCCACATCTATTTTGGTTTTGGCCGTTTTCATAAATGACCTATCTAATAGAAGTGGGGCTGAACTTGTGATAGTATCTTCCTCCATCTTCAAGATGTAAAAGTCGGCTAGAAATATAATGTCGTTAACCTGCACCAAAACATCTTCAACAATCCCTTCAGGGTAAGCGTTATAACGGTCAGCTAACTGAATAACAGCCCTAGTTTCATTCAAAGGACCTAAATTCAAAGCACAATAAATTGAGTATGGCATGACATTGATGGATGCAACTAAATCTAGCATGGCACGCTCAATTATTTTGTTGCCAATCACACAAGGTAAAGTAAACATACCTGGATCAGCACGCTTTTCCAACAGGGTCCTCTTGATGACAGCTAACACGTTCTCCCCAACCTTTACCTTCTCATCTCCTCTCATCTTCCTTTTGTTAGTGCACAACTCCTTCAGAAATTTTGCGTATTTGGGCATTTGCTTGATGGCATCTAACAAGGGAATATTTATTTCCACCTTCCTAAAGGTCTCCAAGATTTCTTACTCGTACTCTTCTTTCTTAGATTTTTCCAACCTACTAGGAAATGGTGGCACAATGGCATTAGACATCTTAGGTAGAGGGGGGTCGGGTTTTACCTTATGGGAGTTCTCATGTGATACGTGTTCCTCTTCTTCTTTCTGATCTTTATCATCTTTCCTTGGTGAAGTAGGTTGTGACTATAATTCCTTCCCACTTCTCAGCACTACTGCACTCGCATTCTCCTTGCGATTGACTACCGTCCGTGATGGTAGCTTTCCAGAGTTCTGCACCTCCAACATGCTAATAGAAATAGCAAGTTGACTGATTTGGTTCCCTATGTTCTGGATGCTAGCCCTTGTTTCCTGTTGGAATTGTTGAGTGTTAGTCATTGGAGCCTTAACTATCTCGTCGAAAGGCATACCTAAACTTGAGGGTTGATTTTGAACTTGCGTAGGTGTCGGAACTAGAGGTTTCCTGTTGAAAGCTTGGGGTTGGAATCTCTGTGGTCCTTCTTGATTTCCATAGCTCAGATTGGGATGATCCCTTCACCCAGGATTGTAATAGTTAGAATAGGGATCATACTTGCATTGAGGTTGGCTTGGAAATCCTCCTACGACACTGACTTGCTGCATCGAACCATCTTGTAATGATGGGCACATATCCATAAGATAACCAGGAATCGAGCATATGCCACAAACCCCTGTCGTTTGTAATTGTCCTACAACCAATTAACAAACTAAAGCAGTTAGATCAGATATTTGACTTTCCAAATTAGAATGGCGTACCCCATTAACACATCTGATAGCACCATCTGTTCTTGCCCCAAATTGTCGAGAATTTTCGGCCATGTTGGAAATCAATTCCCTAGCCACTTCGGGTGTTTTATTAACCAAGACTCCTCCACTAGCTGCATCTACCATACTTCTATCCATAGGTTGAAGTCCTTCATACAAGTATTGAATTAATAGCTATTTAGGTATTTGGTGGTGTGGGCAGTTAGCACAGAGTTGTTTAAACCTTTCCCAATACTCGTATAGTGTCTCACCACTAAACTTCCGAACCCCACAAATCTCCTTCCTAATATTTGCAGCTCGTGATGCAAGAAAATATTTATCTAAAAACATCATATTCATCTTATCACATGTATGTATTGAACCAGGAGAAAGAATATATAACCAGTCCTTTGCTTTATCTTGTAAAGTAAAAGGAAAAACTATAAGTTTTACCTAATCCTCAGTCATACCTCATGGTTTCATGCTCGAACAGGTGACATGGAACTCTTTAAGATGCTTATCAGGGTCCTCATTTGAAAAGCCATGAAAAACAAGAAGTGGTTGAATAAAACCCAATTTAAGTTCAAAAGCTACCTCGAGAGTGGGATAGATTATGCATAAAGGCTGCTAATTCATGATTGGTGCAGGTAACCGTCTTAACGTTCTTTCTCTATCAGCCATCCTTTCTTCCTCTTCAAAAATGGGTTGATCACAAGTTGTCAAATCAATATCAGAATTCACCCTTGGAGGTGAACGGTCCTTCCATTGTTTCGCCTCCTTTCTCAATCGATGGGTGGTCTTCTCAATTTTAGGGTTATATTCTAGTTCACCTTGGTGAGAAGCACGTGTCATAAAATAAAGGAGGTTAACACAAATAGAAGGTTCAAAGCTAAGAAATTAAAGTAGCTCCCTGGCAACGGCGCCAAAATTCGGACGGGTTGTCGAAGCCCTCAAAATTAATTCTCGTCCCACCTTACAATAATTTTGTAGTAATAATGGTATCAGGTCGAATCCAACAGGGAGCTAGTAATTTCTCAGCCAAATGTGCAATATAAAGAGTGGGCAATTTGAATAAATTAAAATTCTAAAATAACAAAAGAGCAATTAACAACTAACAAGGAAAATTTGGTCTTATCAAATTCTAATCCAAGGGTTCAGATTGAGTCAATTGGTCATCGATCATAGGTAAACTTGCAACTCAAGTATTTAACCTTAGGATTACTAGGATAGCCATAATAAACCTCATATTTTCCTGAATTAATTGACCAAACCTAGCATTCGATCAACACTTACCATTAACCAACTGGGTACGATAGCGTTCCATATCAATTAATGATAGCAATAACCTTTCTGAAAATAGTTCCAAAATAACAATAATTGAGATAGCTGCAATTATCGAATCTTGTTCCGTTGATTCCCCTTAGGTTAAAACATACCCATATATTGGTCAAAGGCTGTCACGAACAATTTACCCATGTAGAATAATAACCTAATTGCTACTTATACCACTATTCGTGACAATTATGGATCATCGAACCATGGATAGCAGTAGGAAGATAAACATTAATTAATTTGCCAGACTAATTAACATTATCATCTATAAGAACATGCATAAGAATCAACAAATACTTGAATAAGAAAGCAAGAATTTAAATTAAACACAAAACCTCATGATGACACAATTGAATCGAAAATCCCCTAAAATAAGAAAATAAAAGGTTAGCCGCTCATGGTTGTCGACTCCTTCTTGCTCTATTTCCCTAATGGTTGGACTGATCTTCTGAATTGATTGAGTGCTTCAGTGTTGCATAAAGCTGGTCCCCCCCCCCCCCCCTTTATATAGCTTTAGGAGGAGGGGCTCTCTCGAACTCCTCTTAAGAGATTATCCTCAAAAATAGAAAGTCCTAAATCAATTTTAATCTAATCCTATCCTATCTCTTATCTAGTAATCTCAATCTTCCTTATCTTTCTAGGATTACAATTGAAATTTAAATCTGATAAGACTCTTTATTCTTGAATTCGAAGTGGGCTTCTTTAATAACTTGGGCCACTACAAGGCTTTCCTGCGAATTGGGCTTTAGTGCGAATTTTCTCCAACATTGGGCCCAATTTTGACCTCGATGCAGATAGAATCTTTCAAAACCCAAAACACAAAAGTTGTAGAGTTCTCTATTATCTTACCAGTTCATCTTGTATAAGCCCAATCGGAGTTCGGATGTGAGAGTTATTCCTAGATTACTAAATGGTGCCGAAACTATGCAAAGTCGTCTGACTAGCCTTGTTTTCCTCCTTTCGCCTTCTTGCTTGCCCTGAATCGAAATACAAGAGTAATGAGTCCAATTAAGTGCTAATTTAATGTAAAAGAATGAATATTTGGGGATAAAAGTATGATACTTTTTATTCTCATCAGCCACTTTGGTTTGACCTAAATTAAAATAGGGTGTAACTTTTGTTCCCTCCTGAAATATGAGTGCATGTGATAGGGAGATTCATACGATGAACTCTCCAAAGGCCTTCCATCATTATCATGAAGATGGGTCCTTCAGTTATGAGGAGACGCACCATAAAATTGGGCTATCCAAGTGTTGTTGGGTCTGTTGGAGTGTTTCATAAGATGATAGGGGCATCATAGACTGATGTGGGAGGAATTCACCAGAAAATGGGAGACTCTCATGGTACCTTGGCGTTCACGAATGTGATGGATGAGCACTCACTGGACAGAAATGTTTAACATAAAATGGCTCTGAACCTTGTCTGATAGATGACAAAGAGAAAGCTCATATGATGAGTGGATATGATCATTCACAAAAAGGTGATGGGGTTAAGCAACTGAAACAGTTGGCTCCATGCACCCTATGTGATTTCCCACATTTCCAGAGACAATTCGTAGTCTCTGTCACTGAGATAGGAGGGAAATCTCAGATATGAATAAATGGGAATGGAACATAGATTAAAAGCCATATCTATGTGGTTAACATGAATCAGATTAGGTTGTGGGCTGATGTTCACTCTTTTATCAGAAAATGGCAAACAGACAATTTTCAGAGCTTCTTGATGATAACAAGCTTAAGGGCTAAAACTATGCCGACTGGTACCGTAACCTTATGCTAGTCTTAACCTCTGAAAAATTGGATAAGGTGGCCAAGAATCCTGCCCCGAAACATCCAAGAGATAGGGCTTCTGAGGCACGGAGAAGGGACTATCAAGAATGGGAGGAGAAAAACTTCCCTGCCCGGTGTTACATCATTGCCTCCCCGGACAATCCGATACAGAGGCAGTTCGATCAGATCGAACTAGCCAATGACATATTGGATAGTTTAAAGACAATGTATGAAGAGTAGAATCATTCTACATGATAGAAGCTGTTGAAATAGTTCATGACCGCACAGATGTCCAAGGGGTAACAAGTTCATGACCATTGTCTTCGGATGATGGGCTACATCAATGAGCTTGAGGCTCTTGGATCCGGGCTGGATCATACGACCCAGATAGATGCCATTCTCAACTCTTTGTCTCCGTCCTTCAATCTGTTCATTATGAATTATAATATGAACAAGCTGAATGTCATCGTTCAAGAACTCAACAATATGTTGCACAGGACCAAAGAATTAATCAAGAAGGATGAGCCCCTAGCCATGCTTGTTGAACCTGGCAAGAAGGGAAAGAAGAGGAGGGCAAAGAGAAAGCCCCAGAAGAAGGTCACTAAACCCAAGAAGCAGAGGAAAGACAAGGCATCAAATGCCTGTCACTTTTGCAAGCAGACCGACCACTGGATGAGGAACTATCCTCAATACCTGGAATTCAACCAATTTATTGGTGGCTTCTGCATCCTGGTGTATTGACTCTAGGGCTTCAACTCAAGCATGTAACTCACTACAGGGGTTCAAGGTAAGCAGAAGGTTGAGTGAAGGCGAAGTGACACTCTACTTGGGGACTTTTGCAAGTGTTGCAGCTACGGCGATAAGAACCATAGAGTTAATTTTTAGAGAAGGATCTATTGTACTTAAAGATTGTCTTTTTGTACAAAATTTAAGAAATTTGATTTCTGTCTCAAAACTGTGTTTAGATGGATATTCTAACAAATTCATCTTATACGGGGAACTGGAGAACGGTCTCTATGTTCATCCTTCTCTAGAAACTAACATAGCCGAAACTACGTCGGCTGATATTCTCAAGAAAAGAATCTGTGATACAGTTAATCCCACATGCCTGTGGCATTACCGACTTGGCCATATCAGCATTGGTCATATAACAAGGTTGGTAAAGGATGGTCCTTTGGATTTTCTAACTGTTGAAGATCTTCCCACTTGTGAGCCTTGCATTCAGGGTAAGATGATGAAACGGCCATTTAACGGTAAGCCTGAAAGATGTACAAGCACGCTACATACTGATGTATGTAGTCCCCTGAGTGTTAGGACTCGCAACCAACACGTGTATTTCATTACATTTACCGATGATTATTCTTGGTATAGTTACGTGTACTTAATGAAACAGAAGTCTAAATTCTTTGAAAAGTTCAAGGAGTTCAGACAAGAAGTCGAGAAACAGTTAGGGAGAGAAATTAAAGCCCTTCGATCAGATCGAAGTGGCGAGTATCTCTTTGACGAATTCAGGGACTACTTGAAGGGCAACGAGATAATATCATAGTTAGGTCCTCCTACTACACCACACCTTAACGGTGTTTTAGATAGGAGGAATATGACCTTATTGGATATGGTTCAATCACTTCTCGTACACTAAGAGTTACCCACATCCTTTTGGGGATATGCATTAGAGACTACTATCTACGTGCTGAATCGGGTTCCAACCAAATCGGTTCCGAAAATTCCATACAAACTTTGGACCAGAAATAAACCGAGTGTCAAACACTTAAAGATTTGGGGTTGTCCTGTGCACATTAAAAGAATGAGTGCAGACAAAATGGAATCCAAGACCAGCCGTTGCCTATTCGTAGGCTACCCCAAGGGCTCTACGGGTTTCCTATTCTATGACCCAAGTGAGTAGAAGGTGTTCTACAGTCGAAATTCACAGTTCTTGGAAAATTATTACATTCTGGACACCCATCATCAGGAAAATAGTTCTTGATGAGGAGAGCTTAGGAGCAGTGGGAGGTGTCCCACAGGTTCTAGGTATTGACCAACCTAGAAAATCTACCCAGGTATCCAAGCCTCCAATCCGTTTTGGCTATGACCAGGATAGTTACCTGGTTGAAACTACGACAAGTGAGGAGGATCCCGTGACTTATATGAAAGCTATGTTGGACATAGATTCTTTGAAGTGGATAGATGCCATGAGTGGTGAGATGGACTCAATGGAGACCAATGAAGTCTAGACTCTAGTAGATCTGCCCCCTGGGGTTAAAGAAATTGGTTGCAAATGGATCTATAAGAGGAAGAAGGGCCCCGATGGTAAGGTTGAGACCTACAAGACTCATCTGGTAGCAAAAGGGTATATTTAGAAAGAGGTCATTGATTGTGAGGAAACCTTTTCTCCTGGGGCCATGCTTAAATCCATTAAGATCCTACTAGCTGTAGCAGCATACCATGAGTACGAGATTTGGAAAACGGATGTCAAAACCGTGTTTCTGAATGAATCTTACTGAAAACATCTATATGTAGCAACCACAAGGTTTCATAGTTGTAGGTCAGGAACACATGGTAAGTAAATTAAATAGATCCATATATGGACTTAAGCAAGCTTCTAAAAGTTGGAACATCCGATTTGACTATACTGTCAAAAAGTTTGACTTTGAGCAGAATCCGGATGAGCCTTGTGTTTACAGGTAGTCCAGTGGGGACAAGGTTACACTCTTGGTTCTGTATGTAAACGACATTCTAATCATTGTGAATTGGAATGCTGACTACGGTGAAAGTATGGCTTTCACAACAATTCTCTATGAAAGATCTTGGAAAGGCCTCCTATATACTAGGTCTTTGACTCTATAGAGATAGATCGAAACGGATAATAGGATTATCCCAATCTGCCTACATTGACAAAATAGTCAAGATATATAGCATGGAGAACTCCAAGAAGAGAAATGTTCCTTTCAGGCACGAAGTCACTCTGTCCAAGAAGATGTCTCCCAAGACCTCTGAAGAGATTGAGGGCATGAAAGACGTTCCCTATGCCACAGTCGTAGGGAGAATCATGTATGCCATGTTGTGCAATCATCCTAACATTGCTCAGGCAGTGAGTATGGTAAGCAGATTCCAGGCCAACCCAGGGCAGGAGCACTGGGCTGTTGTAAAAAATATACTTAAGTACCTTCGGAGGACAAAAGAGTTTTGTATGGTATTCAATGGTAGCTCACTACAGAGCCAGGGGTATACTGATGCCGATTTCCAATCGGATCCAGATGATAGAAAGTCTACATCTGGATATGTTTTCACGATAGGATCGTGTGCTATTTGCTGAAAGTCAACAAACAAGGGTCCTGAGTAGAAAGAATAGTCCACAACCCAAGCCGAACACATTGCCATAAGCGAGGCTGCCTTATGAATGAAGGAGTTCATTCTGGAATTTGGAATTCCGCACATCACCCATTCCACTGTTGTATGACAACACTGAATCTATGAGAGATTGATGTTAAAAGGTAGCATCAGCGGAGAATGTTGCAGACCCATTGACTAAGCCACTTATGCAGAAAGTGTTTGAGAAACACATGGAAAGTATGGGACTCCGGCTTATACCAGATTGGACCTAAGTGCAAGTGGGAGCTGTTAGACAGTGTATGCCCTTAGCTTCAATCAGATTGATGTACATTATGTCATTTAATGTAAATGAATAAAAGTGCATATTTGATTCATGTTACAGTGGTGTGTTTCTGTGTGATACCCTTAAACCGGACACCTATGAGACTCGTGTTGGTTTAGAATGTCCACAGCCGGTGGGTCGATCTAGGGAGATCTATCCTGATAAGGCTAACACTGATGTACCACCAAGTTGGTTGGGGTGGCCTGTCTCAGCCACCAGGGTCAAACCCGAGGTGCACGCAATGTAGGTTTAACTTGAAACCTTGAGCCGGAACAGAATTCCAGTGTTGCCCTGGACCTTGGTGATAAGTGGACAAAACTGGAATGTTACACCTGACCCCTAGACTCGATTATGATACTACACTAAGTGTCGGATTGAGCTGTCTTTTATGTACCAATCAGTGAAATCCTTAAAGGGGGTCAAAACCTGGGTATGTTGGGACAATATGAGAATTCATCTGAGTGGGTGATCATAGTGACAGGATCAGCCCCTTTGTTGGACAAAGGTAATGATCGGGGATGCACTCTCTCTAATAGAAACCAAGACTACCGGCAGTCGATTTCAATTGTTGAAATTTATTTTGCAAAATATATTTATATAAAGATATACATATATCTATTACGGTTTCTGAACGTTTGCAAAATGTTTTAATTCCTAGGATCCATGTGAGTAGAGAGTGCAACACTGTTCCTTGCAACCGAGGGGGAGGTCCTCTCTTGTCGGGCAGTGTTTGATCATTATAGGCTAAGAGGTTAAGTGTAAGGCCATTGAGGGTTATACCTGATGGGCTAATCTTGCATCTGCCCATAGTCACTGGGTTTTCATAAGGTGGCTTGGCCCAGAGACCACTTAGTGTATGTGTTGGGCCCATTAGGAGTCCATGTGATGGGCTTCAGGGGGTTCACTATCTTTCCAGTGAATTCGGTCAAGCCTTGTAATAGAGGCTGGGTTGAACCCATGTGGCTGATGTATAGATCAATGTTTGGGTCCCACACCATACAAAGAAATCCAATTGGGCAGCAGGTTGGAAGCATTCTGAGCACTTAGACTTATTGGGCTTAAAGCCCATTTCAATCTAGCTTAATTTGATTAGTTAATTAAGGGGGCGGATCTGGGATTAAATCAATAGATAGGATAGGGTCTAATCCCTATCCACTCAGAGAGTCTAGGTCCAAATAAGGATTTGAATCTAGTAACCTCCTGATAAGATTAGGAGAGAGCTGATCTAATCTGCAAATAAGATAAGGACTTATCCTTACCTCTTAAAGAGAACTCCTTATCCCAATACAAATTTGAATTGGGAAACTCCTAATGAGATTAAGAGCTCTCTTTAAGGCTATAAAAGGAGGAGGGGGTGAACCATTCAGCCCATCCCCAGCATTCAGAGATCAGATCACAGATCACTTAGAGAGAAGACAACAACAGTGTGACTACGCCATCTTCTCCCTACGTTCTCCTCTAGTTGCCACCACACTACCAGTTCGATCTCCCTTATAGGAGCGATCAAGAAGAGTCTTGATATCAGTCTTTGAAGAAAGGTGAATCAGAAGTCGTGCTCACTGTCTCCATTATTGGATTCTTGCTGAAGAATTCGGTCAGTGGACGGACCCTATTGATTCTACTCCACCATACGTCATGTCATCTTCAGCGGGAGCAATCTTTGGTGTTTTTCTTTGTCCGTGAACACCTTCATTGGGAGATATTGCATCTTCGTATCAGGTATATCCTTCTCCTACTGAATTTGTCCAGATCTAGTTCAGTTCTTGGTTCAAGATTGATCATTGAAAAGCAGTTTTTTAAAACAGGGAATGTGATTTCCAGATGGGAGAGAGAAAATTTTTGAAATTTTGCCCTCCCTTCCTACAGGGTTCGACCATCCATATGATGGATCTCTCATCCCTTCAGATGATCCTTTGGATTTTCTAACCGTAGAAGATCTTTCAACCAGTGAACCTTGCCTTTAGGGTAAGATGATGAAACGACCATTTACCGGTAAGCTTGAAAGATCTACAGGCACACTTGAACTGATACATACTGATGTATGCGGTTCCGTGAATGTTAGGATGCGTAATCAGCATGTTTCTTTCATAATCTTTACCGATGATTATTCTGGGTATGGTTACATGTACCTAAAGAGACATAAGTCCAAATCCTTTGAAAGTTCAAGGAGTTTAGACAAGAAGTTGAGAAACAATTGGGGAGAGAATTTAAAACCCTTCGATAAGATCGAGGTGGTGAGTATCTCTCTGATGAATTCAGGGTATACTTAAAGGAGAATGGGATAGTATTACAATTAGCCCCTCCTGCTACACCACACTTAAATAGTGTTTTGAAGAGGAGGAACCGGACCCTATTGGATATGGTCTGATCACTTCTCATCCACTCAAAACTACCTACATCCTTTTGGGGATTTGCGTTGGAGACTACAATTTATGTGCTGAACTGGGTTCCAACCAAATCCGTTCCAAAGACTCCCTATGAGCTTTGGACCGGTAAGAAACCAAGTGTGAGACACTTGAAGATTTGGGGTTGTCCAGCACATGTTAAAAGAACTAATGCTGACAAATTGAAATCTAAGACCAAGCGTTGCCTATTTGTAGGTTACCCCAAAGGCTCTGTAGGTTACCTATTATATGATCCGACAGAACAAAAGGTGTTTTGCAGTCGAAATGCCTGTTTCTTAGAAGAAGATTACATCCTGGAGAATCTTCAACAATAAGTTATTTTTGATGAGGAGAGCCCAATAATAGTGGGAGATGTTCCACAAGCTCCAAATACTCAACCTAGAAGATCTACCCAAGTATCCAGGCCTCTAGTTCGTTACAATTATGACCAAGAAAGTTACTTGGTGGAAGCTGACAAGTGAGGAGGATCCCACAACTTATGCGGAAGCTATGTTGGACATAGATTCTTCTGAAGTGGGTAGATGCCTTAAAAGCCGAGATGGACTCGATGGAGACCAACAAGGTCTGGACTCTTGTGGACCCACCCTCTGGGGTGAAAAGCAATTGGTTGCAAGTGGATTTACAAGAGGAAGAAGGGCCCAGATGGTAACATTGAGACCTATAAAGCTCGTCTTGTGGCGAAAGGTACACTCAGAAAGAGGGAATCGACTATAAGGAAACCTTTTCGCCGGTGGCTATGCTGAAGTTTATTAGGATCTTGCTAGCTGTAGCAGCATACCATAACTACAATATTTGACAAATGGATGTCAAAACTACGTTCTTGAATCGAGATCTTGCTGAAGATATCTACATGCAGCAACCACAAGGATTCATTGTTGCAGGTCAAGAACACATGATATGCAAACTTAACCGATCCATATATGGAATGAAGCAGGATTCTAGAAGTTGAAACATCCGGTTTGACTCTGCTATCAAACAGTTTGACTTTGAGTAAAATCTAGATGAACCATGTGTTTATAGGAAGACTAGTGGGGATAAGGTTATGTTCTTGGTTCTATATGTAAATGGCATTCTCCTCATTGGGAATGATGTAGGAATGCTAACTATAGTGAAAGTGTGACTTTCACAGCAATTCTCCATGAAAGATCTTGGAGAAGCCACCTATATCTTGGGACTTCAACTCTATAGAGATAGATCAAAGAGGATAATAGGATTATGTCAATCTATTTACATTGACAAAATTGTCAAGAGATATAGTATGGAGAACTCCAAGAAAGGAAATGTTCCTTTCAGGCACGAAGTCACTCTCTCCTAGGGTATGTCTCCCAAGACTCCCAAGGAGATTGAGGGCATGAAGGAGATTCCCTAGGCCTCAGTCGTAGGAAGCATCATGTATGCCATGTTGTGCACTCATCCTAAGATTGCTTAGGCAGTGAGTGTGGTAAGTAGATACCAGTCTAACCTAGGACAGCAACACTAGACAGCTGTGAAAAAGATACTAAAATAACTTCGGGACAAAAAGAGTTGTGTCTGGTATTCGATGGTAGTTCACTACAGATCAAAGGGTATACTGATGTCGACAACCAATCAGATTCAAATGGTAGAATATCTACATCTTGTTACATCTTTACGATGGGGTCCTGTGTAGTAAGAAAATAGTCCACAACCCATGCCAAGCACATTGCCGTAAGTGAGGCTGCCTACAAATGAAGGTGTTCATTCTGGAATTTGGAATTTATCACATCGCCCATTCCATTGTAGTGTGACAATACTTGATCTATGGGAGATTGATGTTAAAAGGTAGCATCAGTGGAGAATGTGGCTGGCCCATTGACTAAGCCACTAACAAAGAAAGTGTTTGAGAAATGCATGGAAAGTATGGGACTCCGGCTTGTACCCGATTGCACAAAAGTCCAAGTGAGAGCTGTTAGACAGTTATGGCTTTAGCTCCAATTAGATTGATGTATCTTTTGACATTTACTGCAAATGAATAAAGTACATAATTGATTTATGTCATTGTTGTGTGTTTCTATGTAATACTCCTAAACTGGACACTTATGAGACTCGTGTTAGTTTAAAATCTTCACAGCCGTTGGATAGATCTGTGAAGATTTATCCTACCAAGGCTGACACTAATGTGCTGCCAAGTTGGTTGGGGTGGATTGCCTCGACTGCCAATGTGAGACCTGAGGTACATGTAGTGTGGGTTTTCTTGAAACCCTCAACCAGACCAAATTTCAGTATTGCCCTGGACCTTGGAGATAGATTGGCAAAACTAGAATGTTACACCAGACCTCTAGACTCGATTATGGTATTGTACTATGTGTCGGATTGGGCTATCTTTGATATGCCAATTAGTGAGATCCTTAGAGGGGGTCAAAACTTGGGTATGTTGGGACAATTCGAGAATTCATCTAAGTGGGTGATCATAGTGACAGTATCATCCCCTTTGTCGGACAAAGTGAATGATCGGGTAATGCACTCTCTTTGATGGAAACCTAAACTACTGGCAATTGATTTCAACCGTTGAAATTCATTTTTGCAAAATAAAATTATATAGATATAAACTTATATGTATTATGGTTTGCAAATGTTTGCAAAAGGTTTCAATTATTGGGATCCATGTGAGCAGAGAGTGCAGCATTGTTCCTTGCAACCGAGGGAGAAGTCCTTTCTTGTCGGACAGTGTTTGATCATTATGGGTTGAGAGGTTAAGTGTAAGACCATTGTGGGTAATACCTGATGGGCTAATCTTGCATCTGCCCACAGTCCTTGGGTTTTCATAAGGTGGCTAGACCCAAGGACCATTTAGTGTAAATGTTGGGCCCATTAAGAGCCCATGGTGATGGACTCTGGGGTTCACTGTCTCCTACAATGAATTCGGCCAGGTCTTGTAACAAAGGCTAGGTTGAACCCATGTGGCTGATGTGTAGATCAATATTTGGATCACACGCCATACAAAGAGAGCAAACTGGGTAGCAGGTTAAGTGAGCACATAAGCTTAATGGGCCTAAAGCCAATTCTAACTTGGCTTAAGTTAGTTAATAAAAACGAAGCAAGATAGGATTTATAATCTGATTAGGATTAGCTGAAGTATAAGATAAGTCTTATCCACTGAAGAGTCTAGATCCAAATATCAGATTTGGATTAAGGAACTCTCTCCTAATTAGATTAGGATGCTGATCCTGAGAAGGCTATAAATAAAGGGGGCAAATTCCTCACTTACATAACGCATCAACTTGTAAAATTCTCTCCTATTCTTGCCATCCCTACCCAGTTTGATCTCCTCTTGAGGAATTGATCAAGAAAGGTTCTTGGTATTGTTTCTTAGCTAAAAAGGCAATTTTAAGTCATGCTCACCAGCCCCTGTTTGATTCTTGCTAAAGGATCCTGGTTCTTGTTGAAGAGCCATCCTGCTAATCCTGCTTCATTATACAATGTGTCATCTTCGGTGAAAATGGGTTTTGGTATTCTCCTTGGGCATGAACACCTTCATTGGGAGTTACTACTACTTCATATCAAGTATATCCCTCTCCTCCTCTTTTGGTTTCAGATCTGGTCCGGTTTTGGATTCAAGAACGATCCTTGAAAATGCAGTTTTCTAAAATAGAGAATGCGATTCCCAGATGGAAGAGAGAGAAATTTTTGAAACTTTGCCCAACCTTCCTACAGGCTTCGACCATCTATATGATGGATCTCTCATCCTTTTAGCATTGCCCTTAACTCCTCGGCTAGACGCTTGAAGAAGGGCATATCTGGCACCCCGACTACAAATTCAAGGAAAAGGTCCTGCGATAAAGTCATATCCAAGCAGTTAAAACACTGAGACCAGGCATGAGCCAAATAAAAAGCAAACGAACAAATAATGAAATTTACCAATGACTCACCTTTGGATCTACCTCGTCCTCGTTGGGTTGAGCCTCATGGCAACCAACCTGCCTCAGAGATGAAAGACTGTTTCATAGTTAGTCCTTGCAATATATAACAAACATAGTAGACTACAATTATGGACACGAGCCTAGATACTCACCAAAACCTCTTTCGACCGAAGGTGCTGCCGAAACCTCCGCCGACTGTTCCGGGGAATTTCAAAAATTTCCTCTCCCTTCATCTGGGAATCAAATTCCATGTTTTATAAAATCTACATTTTCAAGGATCAATATTGAACCCTAAATCGAACCAAATCTGGAACCAGAGGCAGGAGAGGGATATACCTGATACGGAGAAATAATATTTCCCAATGAAGGTGTTCATGCCCAAAGAAAGACTCCAAAGATTGCTCCCACTAAAGATGACATAGTGAATGTTGGAGCAGAATCAACAGTGTTTGACTAACGAACCAAACCCTTCGCAAGAATTCACTAGAGGCTGTGAGCACAACTTCAAATCAGCCTTTCCCCAAAGGCTGATATCAAGATCTGATCTTGATCGCTCCTACTTGAAGAGATGAAACTGGCAGTTATGGCGTGGCGACAGGAAGGAGGCGGCAGAGAGAAAAATAGCGCAGTGATGCTATGTTCTCTCTTCTGTAACTGCTTGCTCTGAAAGTGAGGATGTGATCTTCTAAGAGGCTACCGCCCTCTCCTCCTTTTATAACCTTAAAGGGATGAACTCCAAATCCCATTAGGAGTTGCTGATCCAAATCATATTTGGATCTAAATTCCCTTTAAGTGATAACGATAGACCCTTATCTTATCTACAGATTAGATCAGCCATCTCCTAATATTATTGAAGGGATGAGAGATCCATCCTATGGACGCCCAAAGATTGTGGAATAAGGGGCGAATTTCAAATTTATCTCTCCCTTCAACTGGGAATCGTCATTCCCTATTTAGAAAATCATATTTTCAAGGATCAATCTTGAACCATAAACTTGAACCAGATCTGAACCAAAAGGAGTGGAGAGGATTTACCTGATACGGAGAAATACTATCTCCCAATGGTGTTCACGCCCAAGGAAGGATCCAAAATCTGCTCCCACTAAAAGATGGCGCAGTGAAGGATGGAGCAAAAATCAACAACGTTCTTCAAAGGAACTTGACCCTTCTCAAGAATCAATTGGACGGCTTGTGAGTACAGCTCCAACCAATCTTTTCCCAAAAGATTGAGATCAAAATCAAATCTTGATTTCTCCCAAGAACTGGAGATCGAACTGAAGGAATGGCAATGGTAGGAAGGTGGCGGCAGGAGAGAATTCGCAGTATGCAGGAAATCTCTCAATCTCTCTTTCTTTAAGAGAAGAATGCTGTTGATTATCTTGTGTCTTTCAAGGCTGCCGCCCCCTTCCCCTTTTATAATCTTAAAGGGATCAGCTTCCTAATTAGATTAGGAGTTGCTAATCCAAATCATATTTGGGTTAGAAGTCCCTTAGTGATAAGGGATAATCCTTATCTTATCTACAGATCAGATCAGCTGTCTCCTAATCTAATTAGGAGGTTTCCAGAACTAATCTTATTTAGATCTTGGACTCTCTGAGTGGATAGGGTCTAAGCCCAATCCTTTTAGCTGACCCACTTCAGAATTCGCCCCCTTTAAATGACTGATCAAATCAGCCCAGTTCGAAATGGGCTTAAGGCCCATTAAGGTTATGTACTCAAAACCTTCCAAATTGCTGCCCAGTTGGGCTTCCTTGTATGGCATGGGACCCAAGCATTGATCTACACATCAGCCACATGGGTTCAGCCCAGCGTTTGTTACAAGGCCTGGCCGAATGCACTGCTGAAGACAGTGTACCGACTGAAACACATCAAATGAGCTCTATGGGCCCAATACTTACACTAAGTGGTCCCTGGGCCAAGCCACCTTGTATACACCCAGGGACTGTGGGCAGATGCAAGATTAGCCCATCAGGTTATCCTCAATCTTCTTACACTTAACCTCTCAGCCCATAATGATCATACACTGCCCGACAAGAGAGGACCTCTCCCTCGGCTGCAAGGAACAGTGTTGCCTCTCCACTCACATGGATCCCGGGAATTAAAAACCTTCTTGCAAACATTTTAGA
>JAKGHH010000001.1:224400465-224473893 GCA_022828595.1 Nelumbo lutea
GCACTGTTCCTTGTAGCCGAGGGAAGAGGTTCTCTCTTGTCAGGCAGTGTTTTGATCATCTATGGGTGGAGAGGTTAAGTCGTAAGACCATTGTGGGTCAATACCTCGAATGGGATAATCATTGCAATTTGCCCACAGTCCTTGGGTTTTCATAAGCGTGGGCTGGACCCAAGGACCATTTAGTGTCAAATGTTGGGCCCATTAAGAGCCCATGGTGATGGGACTCAGGGGTTCACTGTCCTACCTACAATTAATTCGGCCAGGTCTGTGTAACAAAGGCTAGGGCTGTACCCATGTGGCTGACTGTGATAGATCAATGTGTTATGGGGTCCCCAACGCCATAACAAAGAGAGAGCAGAACTGGTAGGTAGCAGGTTAAGTGAGCACATAAGCTTAATGGCCTAAAGCCAAATTCAAACCTTGGCTTAAGTTTAGTTACATTAAAACGAAGCAAGATAGGGATTTATAATCTTGATTAGGATTAGCTGATAGGATAAGATTAAGTCTTATCCACTGAAGAGTCTAGATCCAAATATCAGATTTGGAATTTAATTGAACTCTTCTCCTAATTATATTAAGAGGGCTGATCCTCGAGAAGGCTATAAAATTAGGGGTGAATTTCCTCGAGTTTACAACAAACACAACAACCTGCAGAATTCTCTCCTATTCTTGCCAAATCGCCTTAACCCAATTTTGATCTCCTCTTGAGGAATTGATCAAGAAAGCTTCTTGATACTTGTTTCTTGGCTGAAGAAGCCAATCTGAAGTCATGCTCACCAGCCCCTATTCGATTCTTGTTGAAGGATATTCTGGTTCTTGGTTGAAGAGCCATCCCTACTGATCCTGCTTCATTACACACTATGTCATCTTCGGTGGAAGCGGGGTTTGGCTATTCTCCTTGGGCATGAACACCTTCATTGGGAGTTACTGCTACTATCGTTATTCAACGTATATCCGCTCTCCTCTCTTTTGGTTTCAGATGCTGCGTCTGGTTTTTGGAATTCCGAAGAGATGATCACTTGGAAAATGCAGTTTTCTAAAATTGGGAAATGTGATTACCAGATGGGAGGAGAGAATTTATGTTTTGAAAATTTTCCCAACCTTCATGTAGAGTTCAGCCAATCCATATGATGGATCTCTTTCATCCCTTTAGCATTTGCCCTATAACTCCGTCGGCTAGACGCCTTGAAGAAGGCATATCTGGCACCCCGACTACAAATTCAAGGGAGAAAGGACATCCTGCGATAAAGGTCATATATCCAAGCAGTTAAAACACTGAGACCAGCATGAGCCAAACAAAAACAAAACAAACACCATAATGAAAATATACCAATGGACCTTCACTTATGGATCTACCTCGTCCTCGTTGGGTTGAGCCTCAATTGGCAAACCAACCTGCCTCAGAATGCGAAAGGACTGTTTCATAGTTAGTCCTCTGCAATTAATTATAAACAAAAACATTAGTAGACTACAGATTAATGACACGAGCCTAGATACTCCACCAAAACCTCTTTCGACCGAAGGTGCTGCCGAAACCTCCGCCGACTGTTCCGGGGAATTTCATAAATTTTCTCTCCCCTCATCTGGGAATCACATTCTCTGTTTTAGAAAATTTGCATTTTCAAGGATCAATCTTGAATTCTAAATCGAACCAGATCTAAAATCAGAAGCAGGAGAGAGATATACCTAATACGAAGAAATAATATCTCCCAACGAAGGTGTTCATGCCCAAAGAAAGACTCCAAAGATTGCTCCCACTAAAGATGACATAGTGAATGTTGGAGCAGAATCAACAGTGTTTGACTAACGAACCAAACCCTTCGCAAGAATTCACTAGAGGCTGTGAGCACAACTTCAAATCAGCCTTTCCCCAAAGGCTGATATCAAGATCTGATCTTGATCGCTCCTACTTGAAGAGGAGATCAAACTGGAAGTTATGGCGGCGGTAGGAAGGAGGCGGCAGAGAGAAAAATAGCGCAGTGATACTATGTTCTCCCTTCTGTAACTCATGCTCTGAGAGTGAGGATGTGATGATGAAAGAGGCTGCCACCTCCTTCCTCCTTTTATAACCTTAAAGAGATCAGCTCCTAATCCCATTAGGAGTTGCTGATCCAAATCATATTTTAATCTGAATTCCCTTTAAGTGATAAGGATAGACCCTTATCTTATCTGCAGATTAGATCAGCCATCTCCTAATCTTATTGAAGGGATGAGAGATCCATCCTATGGACGCCCAAAGATTGTGGAATAAGGGGCGAATTTCAAAAATTTATCTCTCCCTTCAACTGGGAATCGTATTCCCTATTTAGAAAATCATATTTTCAAGGATCAATCTTGAACCATAAACTGAACCAGATCTGAACCAAAAGGAGTGGGAGAGGATTATACCTGATACGGAGAAATACTATCTCCCAATGGTGTTCACGCCCAAGGAAGGATCCAAAATCTGCTCCCACTAAAGATGGCGCAGTGAAGGATGGAGCAAAATCAACAACGTTCTTCAAAAGAACTTGACCCTTCGCAAGAATCAACTGGACGGCTTGTGAGTACAGCTCCAACCAATCTTTTCCCAAAGATTGAGATCAAGATCAAATCTTGATTGCTCCCAAGAACTGGAGATCGAACTGAAGGAATGGCAATGGTAGGAAGGTGGCGGCAGGAGAGAATTCGCAGTATGCAGGAAATCTCTCAATCTCTCTTTCTTTAAGAGAAGAATGCTGTTGATTATCTTGTGTCTTTCAAGGCTGCCGCCCCCTTCCCCTTTTATAATCTTAAAGGGATCAGCTCCTAATTAGATTAGGAGTTGCTAATTCCAAATCATATTTGGGTTAGAAGTCCCTTAGTGATAAGGGATAATCCTTATCTTATCTACAGATCAGATCAGCTGTCTCCTAAACTAAATATGAGGTTTCCAGAACTAAATCTTAATTAGATCTAGGACTCTCTGAGTGGATAGGGTCTAAGCCCAATCCTTTTAGCTGACCCACTTCAGAATTCGCCCCCTTTAGATGACTGATCAAATCAGCCCAGTTCGAAATGGGCTTAAGGCCCATTTAAGGTTATGTACTCAAAAACCTTCCAAATTGCTGCCCAGTTGGGCTTCCTTGTATGGCATGGGACCCAAGCATTGATCTACACATCAGCCACATGGGTTCAGCCCAGCGTTTGTTACAAGGCCTGGCCGAATGCACTGCTGAAGACAGTGTACCGCCTGAAACCCATCAAATGAGCTCTATGGGCCCAATAATTACACTAAGTGGTCCCTGGGCCAAGCCACCTTGTAACACCCAGGGACTGTGGGCAGATGCAAGATTAGCCCATCAGGTGTTATCCTCAATGCTCTTACACTTAACCTCTCAGCCCATAATGATCATACACTGCCCGACAAGAGAGGACCTCTCCCTCGGCTGCAAGGAACAGTGTTGCACTCTCCACTCACATGGATCCCGGGAATTAAAACCTTCTTGCAAACATTTTAGAAACCATATATATACTTTTATATCTTATATAAAATATATTTTGCAAAACAAATCTCAACGATTGAATCGGCTGCCAACAGTCTTGGTTTCCATTAGTGAGAGTGCATCCCCGATCATTACCTTTGTCCGACAAAAAGGTTGATTCTGTCACTATGATCACCCACTCAGATGAATTCTCAGACTGTCCCAACATACCCAGGTTTTGACCCCCGCTAAGGATCTCAATGATTGATACTCAAAGACAGCCCAATCCGACACCTAGTGCAGTATCACAATCGAGTCTAGGGGTCGGGTGTAACCTTTCAGTTTTGCCTATCAATTTCCAAGGTCCAAGGCAATACTGGAAATCTGGTCCAGTTCAAAGATTCAATTAATCCTACACTGTATGTGCCTAGGGTCTCACCTTGGCAGCTGAGACAGGCCACCCCAACCGACTTGGTGGCACCACAGTGTCAGCCTTGTTAGGATAGGTCTCCCCAGACTGACCCACTGGCTGTGAACATTCTAAACTAACATGAGTCTCATTATGTGTCCAGTTTAAGGGTATTACACATAAACATACCAAGGGAACATGAATAAAATATGCACTATTATTCATTTACAATAAATTCATAAAGTACACCATCTTGATTGAAGCTAAGGGCATAAAAAATGTCTAAGAGCTCCCACTTGCACTTAGGTCCAATCAGGTACTAGCTAGAGTCCCATACTTTTCACATATTTCTCAAAGACTTTCTGTGATAGTTGCTTAGTCAATGGGTCTACCACATTCTCCACTGATGCTACCTCTTAATATCATCCTCCTGTAGGTCCAGTGTTGTCATACAACAGTGGAATGGGTGATGTGCTGAATTCCAAATTCAGGAATGAACACCTTCATTCATAAGGCAGCCTCACTTATGGCAATGCGCTCGGCCTCGGTCATGGAGTCTGCAGTGGACCCCTGTTTGCTGCTTTTCCAGCAAACAGCACACGATCCTATCATGAAAACATATCCAGATGTAGACTTTCTATCATCTGGATCCGACTGGAAATCGACATCTGTATACCCTTGGATCTGTAGTGAGCTACCGTCGAACAGCAGACAAAACTCTTTTGTCCTTCGAAGGTACTTAAGTATGTTTTTCATAGTAATCCAGTGCTCCTGCCCTGGGTTGGCCTGAAATCTGCTTACTACACTTACTGCCTGAGCAATGTCATGATTAGTGCACAGCATGGCGTACATGATGCTTCCTACGGTAGAGGCATAGGGAACATCTTTCATGCCATTAATCTCCTTAGAAGTCTTGGGAGACATTTTCTTGGAGAGAGTGACTCTGTGCCTGAAAGGAACATTTCCTTTCTTAGAGTTTTCTATGTTGTATCTTTTGATTATTTTGTCAATGTAGGCAGATTGGGATAATCCTATTATCCACTTCGGTCTATCTCTATAGAGTCGAAGACCCAGTATATAGGAGGCTTCTCCAAGATCTTTCATGGAGAATTGTTGTGAAAGCCATACTTTCACCGTAGTTAACATTCTTACATCATTCCCAATGAGTAGAATGTCATCTACATACAGAAACAAAGGACAAGTAGAATGCTCGCAATGGCCTGATTGTCTTCAGCCCTGATAGGCTGCAACAGAAACAAAGGACAAGTAGAATTAACACAGTTTCGCTCCATCATACCTCAGAAAGCACATAACTTACAAAAAGCTTACCGAATTGTCATCCCCAAAGCCTCACTTCGGGTGAGGGGGAGCCTTCCTTTTCATCCGCCCGCTTGAACATCGAAACTATGGCACCCCCGGGCGAGATGATGCAACCATTAGCTCTACCGGCTTCAAATCGGAATGAACCCCTCCACAGGGACTGTTGCCAGGACTACTTGGCCACCCGCAGGCCCACCCGCATCAATCAAGGCCAGAGACCCATGACCACCCTCATGAACTCACAATGGAGCCACACCTGAGAGCTTTGGTACCCTATTAGGATGGAAGGAGAAGGGCACCCTCGCAAACCTAGCCCTCTTCATTGGAGGATCACGGCTACAACTCCCCCTCATCGACAGCTGACCGCTTTCCGGCATGCTTGGACGGCGACCTCTTTGGCGGGCTGGGGTGAACAGAAATTACACCACACCTCTGGCTAGCAGCATGGCCTTTGAGAGGAGCTAACACATGGCGTGGGTGGGGGTTCGTCCACAACAGTTCTTGGAACCCCCCGAACAGCACAGACTACCGATCTGTCTACACATATGGCCTCCACACGTAACTGTCCAAGGAGGCCAACTTCATGCTAATCTCATTCATTTTGAAGCTTTTGTGTCTTTTTGTTTGAAGTCGTCAATTCCCCCTACAGACCTCAAAAAACCTTTTCCTCTTACTCATCACTAATTTAGAGTAGCGATATGTAGATGGGAAGGACGTAGAGACTGTGGCTTCACATTGAGCTAAAACTGCTCACAGATGAACATCCAAATAAAAGGTGTGAAAATATAGCTTACGTGCCTCTTGTAGTTGGAGTCGTTAAGTTTCTGTATAGTGTTGCCCAGCTGCTTGTATAAATACCTAAGGAACATAGACGCCAACGGAAGTTAGACAATTTTGTATGCCCTTAGCTTCAATCTGAATTGATGTACTTTTGACATTTAGTGTAAATAAATAAAGTGCATTCTTGATTCATGTTGTATGGTATGGTTCTGTGTAAGACCCTAAAACTGGACACTTAATGAGACTCGTGTTAGTTTTAAATGTTCACAGCCATTGGATAAGTTTGGGGAGATTTATCCTGCCAAGGCTGATACTAGTGTGCCGCCAAGTGTTGGGATGGTCTGTCTCGGTCACTAGGGTAAGACCCAAGGCACGTGCAATATGGGATTACTCGAATCCTTGAACCGGACTAGATTTTTAGAATTGCCCTAGACCTTAGAGATAGATGGGCAAAACTGGAAAGTTACACCTGACCCCTAGACTCGATTATGATACTTCACTAGGTGTCGGATTGGGCTATCTTTGATATGCCAATCAGTGAGATCCTTAGCGGGGGTCAAAACCTGGGCATGTTGGGGCAGTCTGAGAATTCATCTGAGTGGGTGATCATAGTGACAGGATCAGCCCCTTAGGTAATGATCGGGAATGCACTCTCTCTGATGGAAACCAAACTACCGGCAGTTGATTTCAATCGTTGGAATTTTGTTTTTGCAAAATTTATATATATGATTTATATTTAAGTATGGTTTCAAAATGCTTGCAAATAGTTTTAATTCCCAGGATCCATGTGAGTAGGGAGTGCAGCACTGTTCCTTGTAGCCGAGGGAGAGGTCCTCTCTTATCGGATAATATTTGATCATTATGGACTGAGAGGTTAAGTGTAAGGCCATTTAGGATAATACCTGATGGGCTAATCTTGCATATGCCCACAGTCCCTAGGTTTTTATAAGATGACTTGGCCTAGGGACCACTTAGTGTAAGTGTTGGGCCCATAGGGTCCATGTGATGGGCTCAGAGGTTCACTAGGCTTTCAGTGAATTCGGTTGGGCCTTGTAATAAAAGGTTGGGCCGAACCCATGTGGCTGGTGTGTAAATCAATGCTTGGGTCCCATGCCATACAAAGAAGCCCAACTGGGCAGCAGATTGGAAACCAATTGAGCATTGATTACTTAATGGGCCAAAAGCCCATTTCAGACTAGGCTGATATGATCACCCACTTATGGGGCGGATCTGAGATTAAGGTTAGCAAAAGGATTGGGCCTTTAACCTAATCCACTCCAAGAGACCAAATTCGAATCAAATTTGAATATGGTAATCTCCTGATAAGATCAGAAGTAAGCTAACATAATCTATAGATGCGATTAAGATCATCCCCTATCCAGATGCTGATTTGCATTGGGATAACTCCTAATACGATTAGGAGATTTCTTAATCAAGAAGAAAGAGGATTAATAGAAGTCGAACCTAGGATTTTGAGCAAGAAAACTTACTGCGAATTGAGATAGGATCTCATACACTCCAGAGAGAAGAGAAGCAATCTTCGCCATCTTCATCTCAGGAGTTCTCCTCCAGCCGCCGCCATTCTCTGAAAAGATTCGATCTTTGAAGAAAAGAAATCAAGAAATCAGTTCTTGATATTAGTTTTGCAGAAGGAAATAAAAAGATTCGGTGCTCAATGTTTCCAGAGGATTCTTGTGAAGGAGTCAGTGTATAGGACGCACTCTACTGGTTCTGTTCCACAGATTGCCGTGTCATCTTCAGCAGGAGCGGATCTTGGTGTCCTCTTTGGGTGTGAACACCAACTTTGGGAGATACTGCTTCTCTGGATCAGGTATAATTCCTCCCTTGTCTTTTGGTTCAGATCTGGTTCGATTATGATTCTTGTAGGATCCTTGAATATTGTATTCTAAATTTGGGGAATATGATTCCCAGTTGGAAAGAAGGTAGGAAGCTTTTTTGAAAATTTCCCATTCATTCCGTAACCTTTTTGGCATCCATACGATAGATCCTACTTTTCTTTCAGAAGGATGGCTAGGGGGATCAAGATGGTGCGGAGACCATAATCAGGTATCCTTACGAATAGGAAACGTGAGGCCACATAGAAGATGTACGCGGCAAGATGACACTGTGAGCCGGACCTCGCACCATAACATTTCTACTGCCATGGCACTCAAACCAATATGCCATCCATTGATCCAATGGCATTTTACCCCGAGAGGTCGATTGGCCCACCAATGCTTTGTAAGGGGGAACTTCCCCAAGAAGTTCTTCACACAACTCTCTTAACTCTACAAGGATGGATTCAACATGCTGTAAGCGCTGCACAGACACTGCACCCCCAATTGGCATTGCTAACAATGCCGCCACATCCTCCATCGTGATAGTGAATTCGCCAAATGCACCAACGAAGGTATGCGTACGAGAACACCAATGGCTCAGGAGGTGCCCTACATACTTCACTCCTTCCTGACCTCGGAGAGCAGTGTAGCAATCAACAAACCTAAGGAGTCTGGCATCTTGAAGCATCCGACAATACATGGGATTCTCAAGAATATATCGTGTCCAAGCAATTTATCTGGTGGAAGACCTTAAAGCATCGGTCCAAGGCTCCTGACACTTGTAGGACATAGAAACCTTTGTAGTATCGCAGAGGCACATTAACTCTATGCTGGTGATGACATCAAAAGAGCCACCTTCGCCTCGAGACACAGGCACAGGAGGCCAGAAGCCCCTCCCACCATCAACGGCCATGGCTGCTTCCCTCTCCAACAATAATGGTGCAATGTCGACTTGCCTGATGAAGTCAGTAAAGAAGGAATTGGGACTACCCTGACGAGTGACCATGGAAACAGGCAGAGCAGACACAGAAAATGGGAAGTGAGAAAGAAGGAAAAGGGCCTTTGAGAGAGCCTCAAAGATTAAAAGCACAAACAACAACAAGAGCTGAAGAAGAAACAAAGCGGTCGCTCTTTCACGCTTTATAGTGACCTCCCACTTCTGCATGTGTAGAAGACCAAATGGCGTCGGAGAAGACGAAGAGATGTCTGCATAGTACCCAAAACGAAGCTTAGCGAAAAAAAAAAGCAAATAAATTACCCAAATATCCTTCCCAGAGTGGGACAGCAATGCATATTTAATTCAAGTGAATCACCACGTCAGTAACCGCCACAGAATTGTATCAAATATCAAATTTGCCCACATGTGTGATTGAACTGCAAGAATTTTGGGATGACAGTTGATAGGCGACCACCAGCGAGTGCCACATGGATGTCCCTACAACAAACCCCTCATCCTAATTGAATACCAAATGCCTCGTCCAACCAAATCATGTACCCTCGATATCAAGGTAAACACAGTAAGTAGCGATTTGGCTATCCAACACAGAAGGGCCCTCACCTACATGCTATGTCTGCCTCAATACTTTAATAGTCCAATAAGGACTAACAGTGTAATAACTGTATACAAACTGGTTAGTGAAGCCGAGACCATAGAAACTGATCAGACCCATACTAAAGCCACTCACCCACCACACACAAAAACACACAATACAAAGATAACAGATTAAACACACATGACTACAGAACAAACTCTCTGATTTCATTCCAAAATAGTTTTATATCATTACAAAAAAAATATAATAAACAAAATATAGTATTCATGGAGCACCCCACTCATTTCTCATTGCTTTTATGTTCTCGAGCAGAGGTTCCCGAGCCGCATGCACTATGAGCTCACCTATCTCCGCCTCACACTCTACTACCATTCGGCATTGACGAGTATGTTGTGCCTCAAGGGCCGCAAGGCTTTTTGTAGCTCCGGACAACCTTGCTTTTGCTGCCTCCACACGACAGCACATGTCCGCTAGAGATCATCCATAAACCAACGATGAGTCCCCAAGCCCAGCCCTCCAAAATATGTGCGCCATAAAACCCGATTGCAGATAAACTCTCAAAAGTCCTCAACCACTACGCGAGGACCGGCCACGACATTTGGTCATGAGGGAGATTCATAATCTCCAACATCACTGTTGAGAGTGTATTCAATGTTGCACCACTGATGACGGAGGCCAACTCGACTGGAGGCAGCCAGCCAAATCGAATAACTACCTGTGCGAAACTTGCCACTTCCCCTATTACTAGAAATCTATCACCCAGACAAATGCCCTAGACAGGAACCCTGTTGACAGCTTCATACCCCAAGGGGGCTACAACATTCTCCTCACAGTACCACCTAAGCAGCTAGCAGACCATGGCATACTCCAAGGACAAACGCCAACCCCACCGAAGATGGCTAATTAGAACCTACAAATTCATTAATGGCCATCCTGCGCATCATTTCGATTAAGAGCCATCCCCAACTGTAAACAGCAAAAGAAAAGATACATCAAAACAGGAAAGACAGATAGCATACAATGATACGAAACAAGACACACTGCACCCTTTTATACACACCCACAGCCCGGTAGCAGGTTCAAAAAGACTCATCTAGAAGAACCATCACTGAAAGCATCTTAGGACAGGTAATTAATTCCATCTCCTGAAAAGACGGGTCACTAACAAGTAAATATCTAGATATAATGACACAGTTCAAGCCATCACTGCAACACTAATCACCCAGGGCCACATAGGGTATCTATCACATCAGATACGTGAAACAATGACCATGGCTGCATTACTTCGCCACCGGCCCAATGCCCGCACGGATACCCGTTACGAACAAACAACAGCAACAGCCACCCAATGCTGAAAGGCCACGCCCACCGACCAAAGTATAAAGTGTCTTTTGGCAATCACCTTCCTGCCATCAGTTAAGGGGCTAAAACACACCATTAACGAACAACACTGACTGTTGACAAAAAAACAAATCACCAAAAGATAGGGGGCTAAGCCTCAGACCATAATGAGCTATCAAACACAAACGTAGGGTACACACGACTTATACAAAACCATAAAGCAGACAAAAACACCAAACCCAATGCACAAAAGCAAAACCACCACAAAACTCAAAAACAAAAGGGACAATATGCTTATCGATAAGCTCCCACTTATTGATAAGCAGGGGGCTAATGTAGGTGTGTACAGCTTACTCAGATCCTCATAGAGCACTTAGACACCAAGAATAACACCACAGAAACACTTATAAGCAACTTACAATTAACCCCCACGCTGCGATGAACCCACGATTCATCACCATCTCTGTGATGAACCCACAACATGTTAAGCAAAGCCGCGATAAACCCGTGGCCTACCAAATCCAGTCAACGCCCAAACCTAAACAAACCTCAGAAAGACTCATCTAAAAGACCCAAGCACACTTGAGTGTGCGGTGAAGCCACACCCGCCATGACATGTGATGAACTCACCACCTACGAACGCATTCCATATAGTGGGTCGAGGAGGACAGTAGGCCGAGTCCATAGTGAGGCCCGCGTGTGTTGAACCCACAACAGCAAATCACTTTGTGAACCGCCACAAGGTATTAACGAAATACCAGCCCTCGGATGGTGATGTCATCATCACCATGTAGGATTAGTTACGACACGTAAAAGGGTAATAGTACATGCGAGTAATGAAGGATCTTGAGGATAAGGAAAGTCGATCCTTGAGAATATCTTCATGGGACATGCGTCGATGCCTAGTAGCGCATCCAATGATTGCCAACAAGCCAAATATTCCCTTCCCTGATACGGAGAGAAGATACTCATCTCCTACATTTTAGGATCTCGGGACCTTTTCCATAAATAGAGGGTCCCCCTCATGTTAGACATCATTGGATCCCAAGCATTTGTTACTGATACTCTCGAGTTCCCACGACTCTCTCACCTCTTAACCCCTTTTACCAAAAGACCTTCACTCCTCTCGGAGGCTTCTTCTTCGTCTTTCAAAGAGACCAACTCTCAACCGAGCCTTACCCCCATCCTATAGCAATTTTTCCAACCGACCACATAGATTCTAGCATAAAGATGTATCTAAATATGGACTTTTTATCATCTTGATTTGATTGTTGGCATTTGTATACTCGATAACCTACAATGTACTACCACTGAAGACTACACTATGGTCTTTGGTTCTTCTCAACTATTTAAGTATGTTTTTTTACTACAATGTAGCACTCTTATCCTAGGTTGAAATGATATCTACTTACATTGACAACTTGAACATAGTGTACATGATGCTCCCTATGATAGAGGCATAGGGAATTTTCTTCATGACCCCAATTTCCTCAAGAGTCTTAAGTGACAAACCTTTAGAGAGGGTGACTCCGTATCGAAAATGAATAAATCCCTTTTTGGAGCACTACATGTTGAACCTCCTTATGATCTTATCATTATAAGTTGATTGAGACCATCCTATTATCCAATTCGATATATCTTTATAGAGATGATATCCCAAGATGTAAGAAGCTTCTACAAAATCATTCATGGAGAACTATTGTGAAAACCATATCTTCACTGAGGTTAATATTCCTGTATCATTCCCAATGAACAAGATGTCATCAACATAGAGTACTAGAAACACAATTGTCTCCCATTTATATATATAGAATTCATCCAAGTTATGCTCAAAGTTAAATTATTTAACTATTGAGTCAAACCGAATGTTCTAGCTTCTAAAAGCTTATTTCAACCCATAGATTGATCTATTGATCTTGCACACAATATGTTTCTTGAAAGGATGAGAGATCCATCATATGGAAGACCGAACCCTACAGGAATGTTGGGCAAAATTTCAAAAATTTCTTTACTCCCATCCGGGAATCCTATTCCCAATTTAGAAATGTATATTTTCAAGGTTCATTCTTGTAAATAAACCAGACCAAATCTGAAACCACATTAAGGGAGGGATATACCTAATTCGGAATCCACGCAATAATACTCCTCCCAATGTAGGTATTCACACCTAAAGAGTGTACCAAATCCTCCCTCCACTAAAGATGACACAACTTAGGATGATGCAAGATCAGCAGGTAATTCACCAAGAACTAGTGATTCTTTAGCAAGAATCGAATGGGACAATGAGCACAGCTTCTAAATTGTTTCTTCTAGCAAGAAACAATAACAAGATCGAATCTTGGTCCAATCCAAGAACTGGAGATCGAACAGGGTAGGGCGGCAAGAACAGGAAGAAAAAGAGTAGAAGGCAAGATCATTCTAACTATGTTGTTTTCTCTCTATATTCAGTGAGTGTGTTTTGAAGGTTTGCCCTTCTCTCTTAGTTATAGCCTTAAAGAGACAATTTCCTAATCTCATTAGGAGTTTCCTGGTCAAAATCTTTTATTTGGATCTAGACACTTTAAGTAATAAGGATAATCCCTTATCTTATCTACAGATAAAGATTACCCTTCCTAATCAAATTAGGAGTTCCTTTGATCTAAATCTTTATTTGGATCTAGACACTTTAAATGGATAAGGATAATCCCTTATCTTATTTGGGGATCCAAATCCCAGATCCGCCCCTATTTAATTAATGTAATAAACCTAGATCAAAATGGGCTTTTAGGCCCATTAAGCTTTCAAGCTCACTTCCTTTTTAACACTGGCTAGCTTGGCTCTCTTTGTATGGTGTGGGATCCTATCATTGATCTATACATCAGCCACATGGATTCAGCCTAGCTTCTGTTATAAGGCCTATCCAAATTCATTGCTGAATACAGTGAACCCCTGAGTCCATCACTATGGGCTCTTAATGGACCCAACATTCCCACTAAATGGTCATTGGGTCTAACCATCTTATGAAGGCCCAAGGACTGTGGGCAGACGCTAAATTAGCCTATCAGGTATAATCCTCAATGGTTTTACACTTAACCTCTTAGCCCATAATGATCTAACACTGCCCGACAAGAGAGGACCCTCCCTCAACTGCAAGGTACAATGCTGCACTCTCTACTCACATGGATCTAGGGAATTAAAACCTTTTACAAACATTTTAAAACCATAATTTATATATGTATATCTCTATATAAATATATTTTGCAAAACCAAATTTCAATGGTTGAAATCAACTATCGGCAGTTTTCTATTAGAGAGAGTGCATCTCCGATCATTCACTTTGTCCAACAAAGGGGATGATCCTGTCACTATGATCACCCATTCAAATGAATTCTTGGACTGTCCCAACATACCCAGGTTTTAACCCCCTCTAAGGATCTCTTTGATTGGCACATCAAAGATAGGCCAATTCGACACCTAGTGTCGTATCATAATCGAGCCTAGGGGTTAGTTGTAAGATTTCAGTTTTGCCCATCTATCTCCAAGGGCCAAGGCAATACTGGAATTTTGGTCCGATTCAAGGTTTCAAAAAAACCCACACTACATATACCTCAAGTCTCACCCTAGCAGCTGAGACAAGCCACCCACCAACTTGGTAATACACCAATGTCAGCCTTGACAGGATAAATCTCCCCAAATCTATCCAACGGCTGTGAAGATTCTAAACAAACACGAGTCTCATATGTGTCCAGTTTAAGGGTATTACACAGAAACACACCATAATAACCTAAATCAAATATGTACTTTATTCATTTACATTAAATATCATAATGTACATCCTGCTGATTGGAGCTACGGTCATACATTGTCTAACAGCTCCCACTTGCACCTAGGTCCAATCGGGTATAAGCCGGTCTCATACTTTCCACGTGTTTCTCAAACACTTTCAGTGTTATGGCTTAGTCAATGGGTCTGCTACATTTTCCACTAATGCTACCTTGAGAATCAGGATGTCCCCTCTTCCAACTACTCCCGTAGTACATGGCACTTCCTCTGGATGTGCTTGGACTTCGAGTGGTCTAATGGATCCTTAGCCTGAGCAATGGCTCTAGTGTTGTCACACAACAATGGAATGGGTGATGTGCTGGATGGAACTACACCTAACTCCTAAATGAACTTCTTCATCCATATGGCTTCTTTGGAAGTTTCGCTTGCGGCAAAGTATTCGGCCTCAATTGTGGAATCTATACTAGACCCTTGTTTGCTGCTTTTCCAGCTAAATGCATAGGACCCCACCGTACAGATGTATCCAAATGTATACATTCTATCATCTAGATATGACTGGAAGTCGACATCGGTATACCCAAGAATCTATAGTGAAGTACCATCGAATACTAGACAAAACTCTTTTGTCATTTGAAGGTATTTCTGTATGTTTTTCACAGCGGTCCAATGCTCTTGTCCTGGGTTAGATTGGTATTTACTTACCACACTCACAGCCTGAGCTATGTCTGGTCGAGTGCACAGCATGACATACATGATGCTCCCTATGGCCGAGGCATAGGGAACTTCCTTCATGCCCTCAATCTCCTCAGGTGCCTTGGGAGACATACCCTTGGAGAGAGTGACTCAATGCCTGAAAATGAACATTTCTTTTCATGGAGTTCTCCATACTATATCTCTTGACTATTTTGTCAATATAAGTAGATTGGGATAATCCTATTATCCTCTTCGATTTATCTCTATAGAGTCGAAGTCCCAAGATATAAGAGGCTACTCCAAGATTTTTCATGTTATTGTTGCAAAAGCCATTCTTTCACCATAGTCAACATTACTACATCATTCCCAATGAGTAGAATGTCGTTTACATATAGAACCAAGAACTTAACCTTATCCCCACTAGTCTTCCTATAAAAACAGGGTTCATCTGGATTCTGCTCAAAGTCAAACTGTTTGACAGTAGAGTCAAACCAGATGTTCTAGCTCCTAGAAGCTTGCTTAAGTCCATATATGGATTGGTTGAGTTTACATACCATGTGTTCCTGACCTGCAACTATGAAACCTTGCGGTTACTGCATATAGATATTTTCAGTAAGATCTCCATTCAGGAATGCGGTTTTGACATCCATTTTCCAAATCTCATAGTCAATGTATGCTACTACAGCTAACAGGATCCTAATGGATTTAAGCATGGCCATGGGTGAAAATTTTTCCTCATAATCGATTCCTTCTTTCTGAGTGTACCCTTTCGGCACAAGACGAGCCTTGTAGGTCTCAACCTTACCATCGGGGCCCTTCTTCCTCTTATAGATCCATTTGCAACCAATTTGCTTTTACCCCAGGGGGTGGATCTACCAGAGTCCAGACTCCATTGGTCTCCATTGAGTCCATCTCAGTTCTCATGGCATCTAACCACTTCATGGAATCTTTGTACAACATAGCTTTCGTATAAGTCACATGTTCCTCCTCACTGGTCGTGGCTACCACCAATAAACTTTCTTGGTCATAACCATAACGAACTGGAGGCCTGGTTTCCCAGGTATATCTCTTAGGTTGGTTATTAAGTGGAGCTTGTGGGACATCTCCCACTACTCCTGAGCTCTCCTCATCAAGAACAACTTCCTGATGATGATTGTTCAGGATGTAATCTTCCTCCAGGAAATGGGCATTTCAACTATAGAACACCTACTCTCCTGGGTCATAGAATAAATACCCTACAGAGCCTTTTGGGTAACCTACAAATTGGCAATGACTGGTTTTATATTCCAATGTGTCAGCACTTGTTCTTTTAACATGTACCGAACAACCCCAAATCTTCAAGGGTCGCACACTCGGTTTCTTATTGGTCCAAAACTCATAAGGAGTCTTCTAAACAGATTTGGTTGGAACCCGTTTCAGCACGTATATCGCAGTCTCCAATGCATAACCCCAAAAGGATGTGGGTAATTTTTAGTGAAGTGATCGGACCATATCCAATAAAGTTCGGTTCCTCCTCTCTGCCACGAACAATTGACCCAGAAAGATATTAACCTAATTGCTACTTGTACCACTATTCATGACAATTACGGATCACCAAACTATGGATAGTAGTAGGAAAATCAACATTAATTAATTTGTCAGACTAATTAACATTAACATCCAATGAGAATATGCACAAGAACTAATGAATACTTGAATTAAAAATCAAGAACTTGAATTAAATACAAAACCTCACGATGACTCGATTGAACCTCCCCTTGAACCAGAAAAGAAAAGGCTTAACTGCTCATGATTTTCGAACCCTCCAAGCTTTGCTTCTCAGTAGGCTGAACTGATCTTCTTGAGTAGCCTGATGCTTGATTGCTGGATGATTTGATTGATGCCTAAAGCTGGTCCGCTCCTTTATATAGCATTAGGAGGAGGGGCTCTCTCCAACTCCTAGGAGATTAACTTTAAAATTAGAAAGTCCTAATCTGATCTACTTCTATCCTATCCTATCTACTAATCTCAATTTCTTATCTTTTTAGGATTACAATTGAAATTTAAATCTGATAGGACTCTTCATTCCTGAATTCGAGTTGGGCTACTTTAATAACTTGGGCTGTTACAAGGCTCTTTTACGAATTGGGCTTCAGCTGTGAAATGGGCTTTGCTGTGAAGTTACTCCGACTTCGGGCCCGATTTCGTCTTTGATGCGGACCGAATCTGTCAAAACCCAAAACATAAAAGTTGTGGGCCTATCCCTTATCTTTCTAGTGCATCTTGAATTATCCAAATCGGATTCTGGAATAGAGAGTTATTCCCAGATTACTGAATAGTGCCGAAATTGTGCAAAATCATCCGATTAGCCTTGTTTTCTTCCAATCGCCTTCTTGCTTGCCCTGAATCAAAATACAGGAGTAATGAGTCCCATTAAGTGCTAAAATAATGAAAAGGAGTGAATATTTGGGGATAAAAATAGGGTACTTTTTAGTCTCATCAAATCCCCCCACACTTAACCCTTGCCCGTCCTCGGAAAAGACAAAATTCAAACAAAAATAAAACAAGAACAAAACTATCCTACTGATTTTTAAACTCAACTCTCCATCTTTTTCCAAAAATATTCTTGGTTAAATATTGTGAACTGTTAAATCAACACAACCAAGCCATACACGACTTATTCATCAGCCAATCCAATTTTTGCTACTGCAAACCAGGTAGTAAATCAGGGAAAACCTCTTTCTCTTCTCTCTCTTTTTTTTTATTTTCTTTTTTTTTTCTCTAAAGAGGTGAGTGCATTTTATGCTCCATTTCACTTTTAGTATACTTGGTCAGTAGGTGCATTTTATGCTCTATCCTACTGTTTGAATTGCTAGCTGGTAGATGCATTTTATGTTTCGTCCTACTATCAGATGACTTGGCTGGTAGGTGCATTTTATGCTCCATCTTACCATCGGATTACTTGACCGGTAGGTGCATTTTATGTTCCATCCTACCAATTGTGGCAATGGTGAAGTATTTACCCTATTTACTTAAACCTGAATTTAGGACTAGCTTAACTGGAAATGGCTTCAGATAAGTCATGTACTCCTTGATCATACCTCATTACTAGGTTCACATGAATTTCCCTAGAGCATTGCTTCAATTGATTTCACAAGAGTTGAGGTTTTGATTTTTTTATATTTTCTTTTCTTTTTGTTCAATTTTTTTTTATTTTTTTTTTGAAAAGCAAGTACAAAAAAACACGACCTAAATCAAATTTTAAAACACAACCTAAATTCTAACCTAAATCCCCTACCCCACACTTAAAACTTACATTGTCCCCATTGTGATGTGAAATGCAGAGAAAGGGCAGAAAAACAAAACTAGGAATGCAAAACAAAAAGAAAAAGGGAAAAACAACTTCCCTATCATGCATCCTCTAACTCTCGTGGTCGCAGCTTTCAGTGTGCTCCTCTTTCATCCATCATGGGCGGGTTCAAATTTGGAATAGGAGCCTGCAAAATAGATAAGAGGAGTTTTGTGTGAGCTGGAGGTAAATTAAGAGTTAAAGTTTTAAAAGATTCCAACTCAAAAGTCGAATTTTGCAATTTAGGATTCAACACAAACTCCTTTTCTGCTTGTTGTAATTGATCCGGCCCATTGTTAAGTGCAACTTTCAGTGTGTCTTCATCATCTAGTTCAAAAGTTTGCTGCACTAAAAAAACAGTAATATCTATAGAAAAAATGGAATGCGCATAGGACGAATCTAACTCTTCCTTCATATCCAATTGTGCACTTAATTCGAGCTCCTCATTCATATCTTCTTCTTCAAAAATTTCCTTATTGAAACTCTCAGGTGGATCTTGTTCTTCCTCTTCTTTCTGCTCTTCATCCACTTTCCTTGGCGAAGCAAGCTGTGACTACGATTCCTTCCCACTTCTTAGCACCATTGCACTAGCACTCTCCTTGGGATTGACCACCATTTGTAATGGTAGTTTTAAAAATTTGTGCGTCCAACTTGCTAATAGAAGTAGCAAGTTGACTGATTTGGTTCCCCAAGTTCTGGATGCTGGCCCTTGTTTCCTGTTGGAATTGTTGAGTGTTAGTCGCTAGAGCCTTAACTATCTCATCTAAAGATATACTGAACTTGAGGATTGATTTTGGGCTTGGGTAAGTGCTGGAATTGGAGGTTGTCTGCTGAAAGTTTGAGGCTGGAATCTCTATGGCCCTCCTTGATTTCCATAGCTTAGATTGTGATGATCCCTCCACCCAGGATTGTAATAGTTAGAATAGGGATCATATTTGTGTTGAGGTTGGCCGGGAAATCCTCCTATGACATTGACTTGTTGCATTGAATCATCTCACAATGATGGGCACATGTCCATAGGATGCCCAGGAATTGAGCATATGCCACAAACCGCAGTCATTTTTAATTGCCCTGCAGCCAATTGACGAACCAAAGTAGTTAAATCAGAAATTTGGCTTTCCAAATTAGAATAGCTTACCTCATTAACACGTATGATAGCTCCATCTATTCTTCCTCCAAATTGTTGAGAGTTCTCAGCCATGTTGGAGATCAATTGCCAAGCCGCCTCAGGTGTTTTGTCTTCTCAATTTCAGGAATATGTTCAAGTTCACCTTTTTGAGAAAAACAAAAGAGGTTAGAACAAATGGAAGGCACAAAGCTAAGAAATTAAATTAGCTCCCCGGCAACGGCACCAAAATTCTGACGGGTTGTTGAAGCCCTCAAAATTAATGCTAGTCCCACAATAAAATTTTTATAATAATAGTGGTACTAGGTCGAATCCCACAGGGAGCTAGGGAATAATTTCTTAGCCGAATGCGCAATATAATAGAGTGGGAAAATTAAATAATTAAAATTTCAAAAAGAATAAGAAAGCAATAGCAATACCAAACAAGAGAAATCAGTCTTACCAAATTCTGATTCAAGAGTTTGAATTAATCAATTGGTCATCGATCATAGGTAAACTTCGGCAGTCTTGCAATTCAAGCATTTAACCTTAGATTTATTAGGATAGCCATAATAAACCTTGTGTTTTCCTAAATCAGCTGACCAAACCCAGCATTCGATCAACACTTATCACTAATCGACTGGGTACGATAGTGCTCCATATTAACTAGTGATAGCATTAGACTTTGTGAAAATAGTTAAACCAAAATAACAATAATTGAGATAACTACAATTATCGAAATCTTGTTCCATTGATTTCCTTTAGGTTAAAATATGTGAATACATTAGTCAAAGGCTGTCACGAACAATTGACCCAGAAAGATATTAACCTAATTGCTACTTGTACACTATTCATGACAATTACGGATCACCAAACTATGGATAGCAGTAGGAAAATCAACATTAATTAATTTGTCAGACTAATTAACATTAACATCCAATGAGAATATGCACAAGAACCAATGAATACTTGAATTAAAACGCAAGAACTTGAATTAAATACAAAACCTCACGATGATTTTCGAACCCTCCAAGCTTTGCTTCTCAGTAGGTTGAACTGATCTTCTTGAGTAGTTTGATGCTTGATTGCTGGATGATTTGATTGATGCCTAAAGCTAGTGCCCCCCCCCTTTATATAGCTTTAGGAGGAGGGGCTCTCTCCAACTCCCTTTAGGAGATTAACTTTTAAAATTAGAAAGTCCTAATCTGATCTACTTCTTTCCTATCCTATCTAGTAATCTCAATCTCTTATCTTTTTAGGATTACAATTGAAATTTAAATCTGATAGGACTCTTCATTCTTGAATTGGAGTTGGGCTGCTACAAGGCTCTTCTGCGAATTGGGCTTCAGATGTGGAATGGGCTTTTCTGCGAACTTGCTCCGACTTCGAGCCCGATTTCGTCTTTGATGCGGACCGAGTCTATCAAAACCGAAAATATAAAAGTTGTGGGACTATCCCTCATCTTTCCAGCGCATCTTGAATTATCTAAAGTGGAGTCCGGAATAGAGAGTTATTCCCATATTACTGAATAGTGCCGAAACTGTGCAAAATCATCCGATTAGCCTTGTTTTCTTCCAATCGCCTTCTTGCTTGCCCTGAATTGAAATACAAGAGTAATGAATCCAATTGAGTGCAAAAATAATGAAAAGAGTGAATATTTTGTTTCCAGAGAATGTTGGAGAACATAGAGACCATTCTCAAGTTCTCCATATGCGAGGAATTTGTTATTCCTTTTGATAGTAATCACATTACTAAAGAGAACAGAATAACCATCGGCACACAGTTCTGAAACAAAAATAAAATTTCTTCTCAAATTGGGTATATAAAGAAAATATTTTAATGAAATTATACTTTCTTTGAAATACAATTTTACAGTTCCTATAGCTATAGCTGCAACACTTGCAGAAGTCACCAAGTAAAGAATCACTTCACCGTCACTCAGTTTTCTGCTTGTTCTGAACTCCTACAATGTGTTACATGCATGAAGTTGAAGCCCCAGAGTCAATACACCAGGTAGCAGAAGTCACCAACATATTGGTTTGTATGACAAAGTATTTGAAATTACCTTGTTTCTTGGTCTCCAGGTACTAAGGATAGTTCCTCTTCCAATGGCTAGTCTGTTTGCGGAAGTGACAAGCATCCGATGCCTTGTTCTTCCTTTGCTTTTTAGGCTTGCTAGTTTCCTTCTGAGATTTTTTCATTGCCTTCCTCTTCTTCTTGCCCAATTTGCCACTTTCAACAAGCATGGCAATGGGCTCATTCTTCTTTATCAATTCTTCGGCCCTCTACAACATATTGCTGAATTCCTAAAGGCCAACATTTAGCTTGTTCATATTGTAATTCATTATGAATTGAATAAGGAAAGGAGGCAAAGAATTCAGGATGGCATCAACTTTAGTGGCATGATCTAGCCCAAATCCAAGAGCATCCAGTTCATTGATGTACCTCATCATCTTAAGATAATGGTCATGAACTAGTTTGTTCTTGGACATTTGTGCGGTCATAAACTGTTTTAGGACCTTCTGATGAGTAGAATGAATCTACTCCTCATACATTGTCCTTAGACTATCCAAGATATCTTTGGACACTTCGATCTTATCGAATTGTCGTTGTATCTAATTGTCTAAGGAGGCTATGATATAGCACCGGGCAAGAGAGTTTTTCTCTTCCCGTTCTTGATATTCCCTCCTACGGGCCTCAGAAGTCCTAATACCCGGAAGATCCAGAGCAGAGTTCATAGCAACCTAGTCCAAATTCTTGGACGTCAGAAACCAGCATAAGGTACCAGTCAACGTAATTTGGGCCCTTAAGATTATTTCTGTCCAACAGTTTGCCATTTCTGATAAAAGACAAAGCAAATATTAGTCCACAACTTGATTTAATTCATGTTATCTACATAGATATGTTTTTTAATCTATTTTCCATTTCTATTTGTTCATCTCTAAGATTTTCCTCCTATCTCAGTGACGGAGACTACGAACTATGTCTCTGGAAATGTGAGAAACCACAAAGGTTGCATGGAGCCAACTGTTTCAGCTGCATAACCCACCATCTTCTATGAAGGATCACATCCACTCATATCATGAGATTTCCCTTTGGCCTCTGTTAGACAAGGTTTATTGCCATTTTAGGTTAAACCATTCCATCTAGTGAGTGTTTAACCATCATATTCATGAACGCCAAAATACCGTGAGAGGGTCTTCCATTTTAGGATAGGCCCCTCCCACATCGGTCTATGACGCCCCTATCATCTTATGAAACAATCCAACATATAAAGCAGCAAATGGATAACCCAATTTTATGGTGCATTTTCTTAGTACTGAATGACTCATCTTCATGTTAATGATGGAAGGCCTTTAAAAAGTTCATCATATGAATCTCCTTATCGCATGCACTCATATTTTAGTGGAGGGAATGGAATATTATGACCTAGTTTTATTTAGGTCAAACCAAAGGGGCTCCCACTGACTTTCTCAAAACTAGATTTAAATGGGCCCTAAACGGCTAGGGTTCTGCACGGTTCCTCTTGGGGAGATCATCCATGATCTTATGGACACCATGGCAATGATATGCATTCAGCCATGGTGTGCGAAAGAGCCACTATCGAATTAACATGGGGCCAAGTACTTATGGTCCATGTACGTAGCACATCACACATCCATACATCACATGCATAAAACAAATTGATCCAATCAATTAAAATATCTGTAAAACCCTTAATTAATTAGATTAAATCAAAATCAGCCCAACAGAGCCCATAATGTTATCATATAACATTATCTAGGTACATGGGCTGTACTGCAAAAAGCAGTTTGGCCCATGTAGCTAAATTAGGGCTGATTCAGTTTTATCATATTAAAATTGGGTTTTTAGAGAGGTGGGACAAATTAAAACCCTAAGTGGACCATCAACCCTCTAGCCTAAATCGAATTAGGGTTAGAAAAGCCAACCCCATCGAACCAACAATTTGGTCCAACCAGTTGGACCAAATCGGGTGTAAATCGACGCAAGTTTTGGTGTCCAGTTCAAGATTTAATTCAAGAATAATGATCTGAAAATAAATCAATTCAAGATAATCAGATTATCAAGAAACTAAAACAGAGAGCTGCACTATGATTTTTCTTGGATATCCTGCAAACCTGCAAAGAACAGTTACTCGCATATTGTAGAATCCATATCTGCAAAATCGTAGATCGCAGAATTTATATGCGAAATCTTCCTCTCCTCTGTTGCGCGCCTCCAGCAATCTCCAAATGGTAATAAATAGAAAAACCTAATTTTTCTATTATTACATCACATCGAATTCCTATACAATTTGTCTAAAAATAAACAAAAAAATTATTTACAGACCAAAATTGAATACAAAAGAAATTGGGCAAGGTGCGCCAATCTTGGCACCAAAAAGATTCAATCTCCATCACATGTGTAGCCCAAAAATTCAAGAAACATTCATAGAAAAATTATATAAATATCATAGAATAATAAAGATTTATTTTCCAGATCATCTGCCCATAATCTGGGAACCAATTGCCAGAAAAAATGCTAACTGTGCAAATCGGGTAGAATGCCTTCTACCCATTTGCGCAGATTCAGATATGATCCAATTTGGTTCAAGACTTGAACCTGGCTCTGATACCACTGAAGGGATGGGAGATCCATCAGATGGATGGCCGAACCCGCAGAAAGGTTGGGCGAAATTTCAAAAAATTTCTTTACTCCCATCCGGGAATCCTATTCCCAATTTAGAAAACTACATTTTCAAGGTTTTGTTCTTGAAACCAAACAGACCAATCTGAAGCCAAACTAAGGGAGGGATATACTGATATGGAATCCACGCAAGAATGCTCCTCCCAATGTAGGTGTTCACGCCCAAAGAGAGTATCAAATCCTTCCTCCACTGAGGATGACACAGCTTAGGTTGTGGCAAGATCAGCATGTAGTTATTCACCAAGAACTAGCGATTCTTCAGCAAGAATCGAATGGGACAATGAGCACAGGTTATAAATTGTTTCTTTTGGCAAGAAACAATATCAAGATCAAATCTTGACCCAATCCAAGAACCGGAGATCGAACAGGGTAGGGCGGTAAGAACAGGAAGAAAAAGAGCAGAAAGCAAGATCAATCTAACTGCGTTGTCTTCTCTCTGTATTCAATGAGTGTGTTTTGAAGGTTCCACCCTGCTCTCTTAGTTATAGCCTTAAAGAATTTCCTAATCTCATTAGGAGTTTCCTGGTCCAAATCTTTTATTTGGGATCTAGACTCTTTAAGTGATAAGGATAATCCCTTATCTTATCTACAGATAAAGATCAGCATTCCTAATCAAATTAGTTGTTCCCTTGATCCAAATCTTTATTTGGATCTGGACTCTTTAAGTGGATAAAGATAATCTCTTATCTTATCTATTGATCCAAATCCTAGATCCACCCCTATTTAATTAATCTAATTAACCCAATTCGAAATGGGTTTTTAGGCCCATTAAGCTTTCAGGATCACTTCCTTTTTAATGCTAGCTAGCTTGGCTCTCTTTGTATGGTGTGGGACTTATCATTGATCTACACATTAGCCCATGGGTTCAGCCTAACCTCTATTACAAGGCCTAGCCAAATTCATTGTGACGAGTTTGTCGAAGCCCTCAAAATTAGTACTAGTCCCACAATAAGATATTTGCAGTAAAAGTGGTACTAGGTCAAATCCCACAGAGAGCAAATCAATAATCTCTTAGCCGAAGGAATAATATAACTGAGTGGGAAAATAAAAAAACTAAAATTAAAAGAACAAGAAAGCAATAGCAAACTCAACAATAAAAAAGAAATCAATCTTACCGAATTCTGGTTCAGGGGTTTGGTTTAGCTGATTGGCCATCGATCATAGGTATCCCTAGAAATCTTGCAATTCAAGCATTTAACCTTAGATTTATTAGGATAGCCATAATAAACCTTGTATTTTCCTAATTCAGTTGACCAAACCCAGCATTCAATCAACACTTATCACCACTCAAATTGGTATGATAACATTCCATATTAACTGGTGATAGCATTAAGATTTATGAAAACAGTTAAACCAAAACAACAATAATTGAGATAGCTGCAATTATTGAATCTTGTTCCATCGATTCCTTTTAGGTTAAACCATGTCAAAACATTGGTCAAAGGCTGTCACGAATAATTGACCCAAAAAGATATTAACCTAATTGCTACTTGTACCACTATTCGTGACAATTACGGATCACCGAAATCATGGATAGTAGCAGGAAAATCAACATTAATTCAGTTTGTTAGACTAATTATCATTAACATACAATAAAAATGTGCACAAGAACCAATGAATACTTGAATTAAAAAGCAAGAAAATAAATTAACTATAGAACCTCACAATGGCACAATTGAACCCCCCCCCCCTTGAACCAGAAAAAGAAGCTTAGCTGCTCATGATCTATGAAACTTCCATGCTCTGTTTCTCCATGGCTGAACTGCTCTCTTGAGTTTCTTGAGTTGCATGGTGATCTCTTGGATCTTGGAGTGAGTGATGCTAGAGTTGGTTCGCCCCCCTCTTTATATGACCAAAGGAGAGGGCTGTTTTCCAACTCCTTCTAGGAGATCATCTTATCTTTAGGGAGTCTTGATCTTCTTTGAACTAATCCTATCCTATCTCTTATCTAATGATCTAATCTCAATCTTCTTATCTCTCTAGGATTACATTCAAGACATTAGATCTGATAAGACTCTCTCTTTAGAAATTATATTCGAGATTTAGACTCTTGACTCTTGAATTCAATTTTGGTTGCTTTAAAACTTGGGCTGCTTCAAGGTACTTCTGCGAGTTGGGCTTAAGTTGCGAAATGGGCCTGACTGCGAACTTACTCCGAATTTGGCCTTGTTTGCATACTTTATTCGGGCTGAATTTGTCAAAACCTGAACATAAAATTTGTGGGCCTTCCTTTCATCTTTCTAATGCTTCTTGAATTGTCCAATTCAGAGTTCGGAATTGAGAGTTACGCCCAGATTACCGATTGTCGCCGAAATTGTGCAAAATCACCCGATTTGCCCTATTTTCTTCCAATTGCCTTCTTTATTGCCCAGAATCGAAATACAAGAGTAATGAGTTCATTTAAGTGCTAAAGTAATATAAAAAGAGAAAAATTAGGGGACAAAAATAGGGTTCTTTTCAGTCTCATCACATTGCTAAATACAATGGACCCCTGAGTCCATCATTGTGTGCTCTTAATGGGCGCAACATTTACTCTATATGGTCCTTGGGTCCAAACATCTTATGAAGGCCCAAGGACTGTGGGCAGATGAATGATTAGCCCATCAGGTATAATCCCCAATGGTTTTACACTTAACCTCTCAGCTTATAATGATCTAATACTGCCCGACAAGAGAGGACCTCTCCTCGGCTGCAAGGTACAGTGTTGCACTCTCTACTCAAATGGATCCTGGGAATTAAAACCTTTTGCAAACATTTTGAGACCATAATATATATGTATATGTCTATATAAATATATTTTGCAAAATAAATTTCAATGATTGAAATCAACTGCGAGTAGTTTAAATTTCCACCAAAGGGAGTGCGTTCCCCGATCATTTACTTTGTCCGACAAAGGGGCTGATCCCATCACTATGATCACCCACTCGGTTGAATTCTCGGACTGTCCCAACATACCCAGGTTTTGACCCCCTCTAAGGATCTCACTGATTGGCACATGAAAAACAGCCCAATCTGACACCTAGTGCAGTATCATAATCGAGTCTAGTGGTCAGGTGTAACATTTCAGTTTTGCCCATCAATGTCTAAGGTCCAGAGCAAAACTGGAATTTTGGTCATGTTTAGGGTTTCAAGAAAACCCACACTACATGTACCTCGGGTCTCAACTTGGCAGTTGAGACAAGCCACCCCAACCAATTTGGTGGTACATCAGTGTTAGCCTTGGCAAGATAAATTTTCCCAAATCTATTCAATGACTATGAAAATTCTAAACTAATACGAGTCTCTTATGTGTCCAATTTAAGGGTATTACACAGAAACACACTATAATAACATGAATCAAATATGTACTTTATTCATTTACAATAAATGTCATAATGTACATCATGCTGATTGGAACTAAGGGCATACACTATCTAATATTTCTAACATTTAGCAACAAAGCCTTATAGTTATTGCATGCAAATATCTTTTGTAAAATCTTTGTTTAGGAGTGTAGAGAAGAGAAAGGGTAGTTTTGTACTTTTACTTTCTTTGTTTGTATATTATACGGATTGTATATAAGTGTACAACCTTGTACCACTTTATCTTATTTTTTTTTATTTTGTAGACAATCTTGTCCATTTACCTATATCATTTTTCGGTTGGATCGGCATTAGATGAACCCTAACATCCTTAGAGTTGTCTTGCTACTCTCTTACTGGTTTCTCTTTCTTAGGTTAACAAGGTATCAAAGCAGATTATTCTTTGATTTATCTTAAATATTTTGATTGTTAGGGATTTCTTTACCCCTACAGTTGGTTCTGGACTACTTTTTATCAACTCGAGAACCAGTTTTCTTTGTTCAATGCGACCAACAAGATAAATCTAAGTAAATCTTTCTTGAAAAACTTTAATTCATGATAAAACTTCAAAGGAAGTGTTTCTTGGTCCTATACTTCATATTCTGAAAGTTCTATAAGCTTGGATAGTAGACTTACTTGTTTTGGACTATGATTTTAGATCTTAGTCTTTTTGTGTTTTGGATATCTTTCTTTGACTGTAAAAAGCTTCATCTCTTCTCTTTCAACCCTTTCAGATTAGTTCCTATGATTACTACTTGTTTCAGTTGTTTCTTCTGTGTTATGTTCACTATGGGATGTAAGAAGAGTGAAGTCATTTCAGTAAAATTAAATGGAAGCAACTATGCACTTTGGAAGTTTCACTTCCAATATTTTGTTGAAGGGAAAGGAATGCGGGGCTATATTGATGGATTTAAAGCCATGTTCGATGCTGGTGATGTCAAAGGATTGTAACAATGGAAAACATATAATGCATAGGCTGTATCTTGTATCCTTGGGTCTATCACCATGGATGTTGGTATCCCAATGAAGGGACACAAAACTGCACATGAGATGTTTGAATATCTTAAGAAGGTGTATCGACGATCAAACATATGTCTAGGAAATATCAAATTGAGGTAGATATTACTTTTTATGCTCAATGAGAGAAATGGATTCAAGAGTTCTATGTTGGTTTTGTGAACTTTGGACTGAATATGATTTTGGTTTGGTTCACCTTGGAGATCTATTTACAAATTATTGTGTAAAATCTATGAAGAAACACTTTGATAAGAGGAAATTATGCATTTTTTATGCACCTCAGATCTAGTTATGAGACATTGCGGTCAAACATACTTAGTAGAGAGTCTATACCTGATCTAGATATGATCCTCAAAGAGTTATTAAGAGTGGAAACTCTTCTTACTCAGTCCTGTCTTGATCAAAAGAAAAAACATGGATTAGATGTTTTTTTGGCTACCAAACAAAAAAAAAGGAAAAAGTACTTTTTGAAGATGTAGTGCTATGAATTCAAAGAATTTAGGCATGCAACATCTCCTTGCAAGAAGAAATTTTTTGTACCTACTATAAACAACAGGGACATTATTGTGGAATGACAACTGACAACATAAGGCTTATCAGGCTTTAGCCGAACCAACTGATACGTCTTCCTCCTCATTAGCTCACAAAACTGATTCACAAGGCACTTTAATTGAAGATAAGATTCGTGAGCTTATATCTTTGGCTATTTCCTCTACTTTTTTGCTATTGGTCTAACTGATATGTCTACTCACTTGTGTTCTCCTCATATGTGGATTATTGACTCTAGAGCCTCAAATCACATGATTGTGGCTCCTTTGGCCAATCTCCTAAACACTTACACTTTTGCTTATTACTTTATTATTTGTTAAAGGTGAATCTCTTCCTATATGTGGTTGTGATGATTTATTTATACGCACTTCTTAGTCTATTCCTTTACATCTCCCCAAAACCTTTTTTTTTTGTGCCTAAGCTGACTACTAATATGATTTATGTTGGACAACTTGTTAATGATGGCAATAATGTCCTATTTTCTTGTGATGTTTGTTTTATCTAGACCAATACATTGGGGAGCTGAAGGGGAAGGGGTGTAGGATTGGGAGGCTATTTTCTCTGGAATTTGAATATTTGTTCTCTTCTAGTTGTTGCCTATGACTAATTCTTCATTTAAAAATGTTGATAAATCTTGCTTAACCTGTTGCTATAGTAAAAGTCAAGTTTACGATGTTTAGTATCTCATGTTATTTAATGCTTGGGTTACAATTTTGTGTTATTTAGTGATGATTGCACTAGATATACATGGATTTATTTTTTTCACAATAAATCAAAAGTTTTTCATACATTTAATAATTTCCATGACATTGTTATGACAAAATTTAAAATTGCTACAAGCATCTTAAGGTTTGATTCAGGGGGGAGGGGGGAATGTTATGATGATAAGGATGGTGAATTCCAAACCTATCTCAAACAACATGGCATTCAGTCCCAGAGGTCTTGTTCTAGGTACACCTCAACAAAATGGGTATTTGAGCGCAAGAATCGCCATATTGCTAGTATGGTGAGATCTTTGTTATAGGACTCTCATGTTTCCATTACCTTCTGGTGGAGGCGACCTACACTGTTGTATAACTTATTAATATCCTTCCTACCTTTGTTCTTGGAAACTCCTCTCCCTTTCCGTCTTTGTTTCATTGTCCACCTAATATGTCCATGCTTCTTGTCTTTGGTTGTGTTTACTTTGTTCATATCCTCCTCATGAACATTACAAAGCAATGTGTTGAATCAGTTATGTATGCGTTCATGGGATATAGTATGGAACACAAGGGATTTCTTTGTTATGATCCGAAGGTCCATCAACTATGCATATCCCGTAATGTCATTTTATTTGAGATTCTTTCCTTCTTTGAGCACTTTAGTAAATTGCTTGCATCGTCTTTTTTCTATTCTACATCATTTTGGTTTTAAAGGTGATCCTCCTCCTCCGAGTCCTCAGCAACTACAAGATTATTTTAGGAAGCATCCAACTCACTCAATGCCTAGGCCTCCATCTCCAGCACTAGTGACTGATCATTCCTCTCTACTCATCACTAATGTAAGTCTCTATTCTCATCCTATTACCTTACCTTCATTTGTTCCTTTATGCCGATCTTCGCGTATTTCTTGCCCACCAAACCACTATGCTTTCTTCTCTAGACATAGCTCATTTTCTGTTATTTTATCCTCTACAGACATTCCCAAGTCATACCACCAGGCTGTAGCAGTTGAGCATCGGAAAGATGCCATGGTCTCAGAGGTTCAATCCCTATTAGAGAATAATATCCAGGAACTTGTTTGTCCTCCACTAAATGCCTCCATCATTGGTAGTCGTTGGGTCTATTCAATGAAACTAAAATCAAATGGTACTCTAGACAGGTATAAAGCCCGCTTGGTTGCTCAAGGCTATAAGCAAGAATATAGGATTGACTATGATGAAACTTTTGCTCCAATTGCAAAAGTGACAACTGTCTACTTACTTATGACTATTATTGCTCTTAGACAATGGACTATTCATCAAATGGATGTCAAGAATGGCTTCCTCCAAGGGCATTTACAAGAGATAGTTTACATGAAACCACCTCCTAGATATTGTGATAACCCTCACTTGGTGTGTAAGCTAAAGAAATCTCTATATGGTCTTAAACTAGCTCCATGAGCTTGGTTCGACCACTTTCATACAATTGTGTTGGATGTTGGTTTTCAGCAAAGTATATCATATTACTCTTCTTTCTACTTCAAGTGAGCACAAGGATTGACTCTCCTACTGTATATACTGATGATATCCTTATCACAGGAGATGATGTGGAGGGTATTAATAACTTGAAACTCCTTTCAGTAATTTCTTTCAAGATGAAATATCTTGGGCCAATTACCTATTTTCTAAGCCTTGAAATTCAGCGATGTCCTTAGGGATACTTTGTCAACCAACAAAAATATGCCTTTGATTTAGTTGCAATGGCTTGCCTAATTGATTCTAAACAAGTTGATACGCCTTTAAAGCATGATCTTAAGCTGAGTAAGGATAAGGGTGAGCTCCTTTCAAATGCTACTTTATATCGACAACTTGTGGGTAGTCTTATCTACCTCACAATGACCCAATCGGATATTTCTTATGCAGTTCAACTGGTTAGCAAATTTGTTTCTTCTCCCCACCAACCCATCTTTTTAGAAGTCTTTCGAATCATTCGTTATGTCAGGGGAAGTTGCCCTGACACTCATCATTCTACTACTGGTTGGGGTATCTTCCTTGGGGATTTTCTAATTTATTAGAAATGCAAGAAACAACAAACATTTTCCAAGTCATCTACTGAAGTGGAGTATCGAGTGATGTCTTTTATATGTAGTGAAATAGTTTGGTTCAAGGATCTATTCTGTGATATGGATATTGATCTTTCATCCTCCATCCCTCTATTTGCTGATAACATGAGTGCCATCAATATTGCATCCAACCAAGTTTTCCATGAGCGTACTAAAACACATTGAGGTGGATTGTCATTTCATTCGATATCTCCTTGCTAGCCACATCTTTCTTCCACATATCTCATTTGGCTTGCAACTTGTAGATCTCTTCACCAAAACTATAACTAAGTCATGATATAATTTTCTTATGGACAAACTAATGCTTATTTGCCAGCATCAATTCGAGGGGAAGTGTAGAAAAGAGAAAGGGTAGTTTTGTACTTTTCTTTCTTTATTTGTATATTATTAGGCATGTATACAAGTGTACAACCTTGTCTTATTATTTCTTTTGTAAGGACAATGTTATCCATTTACCTTTTAATATAAATATATCTTTTCTAGGTTGGATCGACATTAGATCAACCCTAACAGCCTTAGAGTTGTCTTATTACTCTCTTACTAGTCTCTCTCTCTCTCTCTCTCTCTCATAGGTTAATAAGGAGAGCAGTCTTGACATGTATTTGTCAGATCTTGTAGTCATAGTGTGTAGTTATCACCAACACTTTCTAATGGACTCAGCATAACCATAGGTAAGAATGTTTTCTCATAATTGATTCCTTCTTCCTATTGAAGATCCATTTGCAATCTATTATTTTTACCCTAGGGGTGGTTCTATAAGAGTCCATACTTTAATAAAGTTTGATTCCTTCTTTCTGATACACTATTCAATTATTGTATAGTAGGGGTGACATTTGTGAGATAATTCTGTTATTCCTCAAGTAGACCCTAAATTCATTACAAAGATATTCATCATCTTGATCTGATTGAAGTTCTTTGATTTATCTCCTTAAATGTTTCTTAATTTTTTGTCTAAATTATTTGATTTTTTTAAATGTTTCAAACTTGCGTCTCATTAAGCACACATATCCATACTATGAATAATTGTCGATAAAAATTATGAAATAATTGTGTCAATTACATATCCTAATATTCAAGCGACGACGTACATCTTTAAGTATCAAGTTAAGTGTGTCTGTACTTTTTTCAGTTTTACCGGTTAAATGTTGTTTTATCATCTTACCTTATAGTTATTGTTAGAGAGTCCTAAAAACCATCCTAATCCAATCTTGTGATTCTTTCTATGTTGAATGGCCAAGCCAGTAATTTCAATTGAATGGTAATTTCATTGATAAATAGAATTAAATAACCATTCATGCACAACTTAAAAACCAAAATTAAATTTCTTCTAAATTGGGATGCATAAAGAAAATATTTAAATACTATAACTCCTTTCCTAAATTCTAAAACTATTGTTTCTTATAAAAGCAACTGTAACATTTGTCTTAATCCCCATATAAAACCTCATATCACCCAAACTTCTACTTTTTTAAACCCTTGTAAGGTATTACAAGCATGAATAGAAACCACAGTAAATACATTAAAATGCAGAAATGACTAATATATTGGTGTCTCAATATGGCCTAAGTTCTCAAGAACCTCAATGCCATTGTAATAGTTGTGACCATGAAAATGGAAACTAACCAGAGTATATTTGTTGAATAAAATATACAATAAAAGCTGAAAACCGTAGCTTGTATTGGAAAATTCCTATTTATTGACGTTGAAAGCTCTTAGAATAACTCTCAAATTCCTGTTGCGATACTGGCATACTGCTAATTCTTTATCTTCATTGTGACTTGTTAATTAAAAGGGTAGCTTAGTGCACAAGGCTTCCTCCAATGCGGGGTCTAGGGAGGGACAGATTACACAGCCTTACCCCTGCACATAGTTGTTGTTTTCAAATATAACTTGTTAATTAGAACTAAAAGCAAATTAAATTGATAAATCCTCTTAACTACAAAGTACAAACTACGTGTATTCTAGCTATGTTCTTTTTCACTCAACATGTATTAATTTCTGTAATGTCATTCACATATTTAATCTATGAGATTTTCTTTAGAAATAAAGTGGTTGAAAACTTGTACATGAAAGTACAGAAGAGATTCATGAGAAGCTTGAAACCATGAGAACCCTGAAAATTTTTATAGAGCATCCCTCATCTATGTTGATGACAATGCTCTTGAAGTCTCTGCAAATGTTGTTATTGTGGCAGCATATTCCAGGAGATCATATCAAGAGGTTAATCAGACCTTCTCTTAGTCCTCCTTATCCTCAGGTCGATATTCTCTACTTTGCTTCTTGGTCAAAGAGCTACTTGAGTCATCAACTTGAGCAACAGTGTGTCTCTGAGGTACATCATCTTCATCCGGTTTCTGAAGTGTTTGGATAAGCATGAGGACAGCAATCACAAAGACAATCAGGTATATGGTTCTAATGCTGATTAGTGAATTGATGTAGCCAACAAGCGAGGGACCTCTGATTCTTTTCTGCACTGTTCTTCCTTCTCTATATCCTTCAAGGAATCGTGTTATTTGGGACCCCTGATCCTCCTCATCCATACTTTCTGAACCTATAACCTTTGCACATAAAATTGAAAGAACATAAAGATACAACTTATTATATCCTCACTCAAAAAGAAACAAATACTGATAACAAGTTGAACACTTGTAAAAAAACAATGTGAAAGAAGAACAACATATTTAAGCAGTAAATATTGAAGATGTTTCTTATCAATGTGTTACTTTTATTCTTTTTAGTAGTGATCCACATACTGCTTTAAAAAATTGTGTTGTCCAGCCTTTACATTCTTACGTTCTGAGTGCTAATCATGTACAATCACAAGTGACAAGTTCAGATAGGAATGCTTCCAGAAGATGCACAATGTATAATATTACATATCTATAAATGTACAGCCTAACAAATACATGATAATCATATAAATAAATCATTTTTACTTTTAGATATTTAGTTGAAGAGCTTAGCATGCTATCATCTTATGCACGGTATTTGCATTCTGATTGCACAAAATACTAATTGTAGCTTACAAGATTCTGCCAGAAGAAAATTCAAAGCATCAGAATATGGTTTAAAACATGACTCGTTTTAAAATATCAGCCCCATTACAGTAACATTTTTTATTGGTAACCCTCTTAGAGTAAAATTTCAATGCTGAGTGAATGGGTTTGGAATGACTTGTTTTGCATCAGCTAGGAAATTAAATAATAATAATAAAGATAAGAGTTGAGATTTAAGAGTGTAAACGATACGAGTATTACTTTTTGAGATACAAGTTATTACTTTACCTATATATATATATATAGAGAGAGAGAGAGAGAGAGAATAATGCAGGGAATATATATATATATATATAGAGAGAGAGAGAGAGAGAATAATGCAGGGAATATATATATATATATATAGAGATAGATATATAGATAGAGAGAGAGAGAGAGATATTAATTAATGGAATATATATATATATATAGATAGATAGATAGAGAGAGAGAGAGAGAGAGAGAGAATAATGCAGGGAGTAATCCCATTTTTGTTTGTGTAACATAATAATGATGAAAATGACATATATACCCCTGGTTGGCAGCAATATAAGAAATCAGTATAAGAAGCAGTTTAAAGGGATCACATTACTCTCCATTCTAAAGATATAAACATCTCAATGCTCCCCATCAAGCTGAGCAAAGATATTAAAAGGAAAGAGTGAAAAGAAAAAAAAAAAGAGAAAATGGATGGGAAGGGAAAGGAAGGGAAGGAAAGATAAGGGGAAAGATTTTTATTAAAAGATCCCCCCCCCCTTTCAGCTAGTGAGTGCCATGCATCTTCATTCTTCTTAATATAAAATATTTTATTAAAAATAAAGAAAATGAGATTCTCCTTCCTCTTCTTCCTCCTCCCCTCATCCCCTCCTCTTAAGGAGGCATACACCTCTTACATTCTGAACTATGCCCCACACCCTTAGGTAGTGATATGCCTTGCATCATGCCTCTGTGTTTTAAAACATCGATTTGGACTTGACTATACCTTTAGTGAATACATTAGCCAATTGTCCTTTTAAAGCCACAAGTGGAATACACACTTCTCCCAACAATCCTAGTAAAAAGCCACCGTGAAACCATCAAGACCAGGAGCTTTAGATTTATTCATAGAGAATACAACATCCTTTATCTCCTCCAAGTCAAACCTCCTTTCCAACCAAGCTTTATGCTCCTCAAAAAGAGTATGCCACTCCAATCCCATCTAGTGGTTTTCTAAATATTGATATGAAATGATCCACAAAGGCTTTGGCTATATCAGCTTGCTGAGTGACTTTGTTACCATTCACTTCCAACTTTGAGATAAAATGTTTCTTTCTCCCACTTGCCATTGCATGAAAGAATTTTATTTTCCTATCCCCCTCCTGAAGCCATTTGTTCCTATATTTATGTCTCCAACTAATCTCTTCTTTGAGCAAAATGTCCTCCAACTGCTTCCTCAATGGCCACCTCTCTACCTCAATTTTGTAGATTTTCTCTTGCTTCTCTCTTCCAGCCTTCCAAAATATTGGATGCTCCACTCTTTAATCTTTCCTTTTAATTCCTTCAACTTCCAATGGAATTTCATACCAATGGGAGAAGCTTCAAATTTTACAGTTATAATGGATCTTCATCAAGGTTCGGCACTTAGCCCTTATCTATTTGCACCGACTAAACATATTCAGGAAGTTCCATAGTGAATGTTGTTAGGAATTCAGAACTGAACAGTACCTTGTTTCTCCTGGACATTCCTAAGGGGGTTTTCCTAGATCCTACCAAATCTGATATTAGGGTTTGTACTCTGTCAGCTTATGGGGTCTTTTCTTGTGCATCCTACTTCAAAGGTTTAACCCAGTCTTCTATTCCTCTAGGGCAGCCTTTTTTGGTTAAGTTTGATACAAACCTATTCCACCTAGGGTTGGGTGTTTCTGTTGGGAAGCAATCCTAGAAAGAGTCAACACTTGTGATTTACTTTAGAAAAAGAGACCAAATTGTTATTTATCTCCTCACTGGTGTGTTCTCTGCAAGGCTATGGATGAGACTCGCTACCACTTTACTAATTGTATTTGGGACTGGTGTTTCTCTTTGTTTGGGTGCAGGTGGTCTCCCCCTGTTGGATGTATAAAGTTGGCCAAAAAAAAAGAGGAAGGGTAACATGGAGATGTTTAAGGGCGGCTATCTGTTGGACTATATGGGAAGAAAGGAACGGGAGAATTTTTTCAGATAGAAAGAAAAGTCTACAAGATCTTTTGGAGGTGACCCTATGTAGAGACTGGTGCAGTGGCGGAAGTCATTGAAACTGTTTAAAGACTTCACAGCGGCAGATCTGGTCAGAAATTGGAAGGACACCCCCTACCTATTTGGAGGACTCCTCCCAGGGGTTTCTTCAAATTAAACTTCGATGGTAGTATTGGAATTCCGGGCCCCACAGGTATTACGGGTGTTATAAGAAATAAGGAAGGTATGGTAACAGCTCTGTTTTTGGGGCCAATTGGAGTGGGGGATGAAGGAATGGAAAGATCCGTCGTATGGATGCCCCGGATAAAGTAGAATAGAATGGGCAAATTTCAAAAATTTCTTTCCTTCCTACAACTGGGAATCGCATTCCCTATTTTATAAAACTAATTTTCAAAGATCAATCTTGAACCAAGAATAGAACCAGATTTGGACAAAACAGTAGAAGGAAATACCTGATATAGAGAATTAGTATCCCCCAACGAAGGTGTTCACGCCCAGAAAAGTCACCAAAGACTGCTCCACTGAAGATGGTGCAGTGTAGGACGGAGCAGAATCAGCAACATTCTTCACAAGAACTGGATCCTTCGCAAGAACCCACTGGACGGCAGGTGTGTTAGACAGTTGTATGCCCTTAGCTTCAATCAGAAATATGTACATTATGAATTTCTTGTAAATGAATAAAGTACACATTTGATTCATGTTCCTGTGGTGTGTTTCTGTGTAATACCTTAAACTGGACACTTAATGAGACTTGTGTTAGTTTAGAATGTTCACAGCCATTGGGTAAGTCTGGGAACGTTCATCCTGCCAAGGCTGACACAGGAGTGCTGCCAACTATAGTGTTGGTTTGTCTCAGCTACCAGGGTGAGACCTGAAGCACGTGCAATGTAGGATTAATAGAACCTTTGAACCAAACCAGATTTCCAGTATTGCCCTGGACCTTGGAGATAGATGGGCAACACTGGAAAGTTTCACCTAACCCCTAGACTCGATTACGATGCTACAATAGGTGTCGGATTGTGCTGTCTTTGATGTACCAATCAGTGAGATCCTTAGGGGGGGTCAAAACCTGGGTATGTTAGGACACTCCGAGAATTCATCTGAGTGGGTGATCATAGTGACAGGATCAGCCCCTTTGTCGGACAAAGGTAATGATCGGGGATGCACTCTCTCTGATGGAAACCAAGACTGCCGACAGCCGATTTCAATTGTTGAGATTTTATTTTGCAAAATATATTTATATAAAGATATATATTTATATGTTATGGTTTTGAAATGGTTTTCAAAAGGTTTTAATTCCCGGGATCCATGTAAGGAGAGAGTGCAACACTGTTCCTTGCAGTCGAGGGAGAGGTCCTCCCTTGTCGTGCAGTGTTTGATCATTATGGGCTGAGAGGTTAAGTGTAAGATCATTGAGGATAATACCTGATGGGCTAATCTTGCATCTGCCTACAGTCCCTGGGTGTTACAAGGTGGCTTGGCCTAGGGACCACTTAGGGTAAGTGTTGGGCCCATAGAGCCCATAAGATGGGATTCAGGGGGTGCATTGTCAATAACAGTGTATTCGGCCAGGCCTTGTAACAAAGGCTGGGCTGAACCCATGTGGCTGATGTGTAGATCAATGTTTGGGTCCCATGCCATACAAGGAAACCCAACTGGGTAGCAGTTTGGAAGGCTAAGTGAGTACATAACCTTAAATGGGCCTTAAGCCAATTTCGAACTAGGCTAATTTGATCAGTCAATAAAAGGGTTTGAATTCTGAGATGGATCAGGTGATAGGATTGGGCCTAGACCCTATCCACTTAGAGAGTCCAAGATCTAAATAAGATTTAGATCTGGAAGCCTCCTAATTAGATTAGGAGATGGATGATCTGATCTGCAGATAAGATAAGGGTTATCCCTTATCACTTAAAGGGACTTCTAATCCAAATATGATTTGGATCACCAACTCCTAATGGGATTAGGAGCTGATCCCTTTAATGTTACAAAAGGAGAAAGAGGCGGCAACTATTTTGGATTGATGTTCAATTCTCTTCAGAGCAGAAATCACAAGAAGAGAGAATTATATAGCCTGCGAATACTCTCTTGCCGCCTCCTTACTGCCGCCGCCATTACCTACAGTTCGATCTCCAGTTCTTGGGAGAAATCAAGATTTGATCTTGATACCAATCTTTTGGGAAAAGATTGATTGGAGCTGTATTCACAAGCCATCCTGCTGATTCTTGCGAAGGGTCAAGTTCTTTTGGAAGAACATTGCTGATTCTGCTCCATCCTTCACTGCGCCATCTTCCCTCCTTGGGCGTGAACACCTCCATTGGGAGATATTGTTTCTCCGTATCAGGTACATCCTCCCTCCTACTCCTTTTGGTTCAGATCTGGTTTGGTTAATGGTTCAAGATTGATCCTTGAAAAATATGTTTTTCTAAAATAGGGAATTCGATTCCCTGCAAAGATGGGAGAAATTTTTGAAATTCGCCCAGTCCATTCCGCAAGATTTGGGCGTCCATGTGATGGATATCCTATCCCTTCAGTGGTATCAGAGCCATGGTTCAAATCTTGAACCAATTTGTTTCTGATCTGAACCTGCGCAAATGGGCAGAAGGCGTTCTACCCGATTTGCACAGATATGGGTTTTGGGAAATTTGTTCCCAAAATTGATGGGCAAATAATCTGAAATTAATTTTATATAAATCTGATTATTTTTTAGAATAGTTCTTTATGATTTTCTTGATTTATGGGCTATTCGTACAAGAGGAAATCGAATTCTTGGTTTGCGCAGGGAACCTGCAAGATCTGCAGTTTCTTGATTTATTTTTTTATTTTTAGACTGAATGTATAGGTATTCGATCTGATGTAATCATTAATAAAATAGGATTTCGATTTATTTTATTTTTGGATCGAAGATGGCGGCGCAAGGAAGGAGATTTCACATATGGGACATTCGCTACCTCTGTGATCTAACCTCTGTTTTGCAGGATGGATTGTGTGAGCAACCCTCTTTGACTGATTCTTCTTTTTGTTTTATCAGTTCTTTAATTTCAGATTATTTTCTTGAATTAAAGATTTAATTAAAGATCAAACCCTAGACCCAAATTGTTTGGACCGAATCTGGGGTTCGATCAAGGCTGAATATTAGTCCTAATTTTTTTTGTTTAATGGGGCTAAGGATTGATAATTAATTGGATATTTAGTTCAGCCCAACCTGTAAGGCCTAGTTTTAAATTGTTAAAACTGCCAAAAGCCCACTTCAAAGGATAAAGCTATATGGGCCGAACTAGGTAACCCTAATTCAGCCCATATACCTAGATGATATTAATTGTTAATATTATGGATTAAAATGGGCTTCAAATGGGTTTTTACAAATAATTAATTGATTGGATCAATTCCTCCTTGCATGTGATGTATGGATGTGTGATGTGCTACATTCATGGGCCATAAGTACTTGGCCCATGCAGATTCAATAGTGGCTCTTGCGCACACCATGGCTGAATGCACATCATTGCCAGGGTGTCCCTCCTGGTCATTGGATGACCTCCCTCAATGGTGGGCCCCACACCTCCTGAAGAGGTTACATGCGGAACCCTAGCCAATTTAGGCCCATCGAAATCTGGCTTTATGAAAGTCAGTGGGAGCCACTTTGGATTGACCTAAAATAAACTAGGGTGTAATTCTTGTTCCCTCTAGTAAATATGAGTGCACGTGATAAGGAGATTCATATGATGAACTCTCTAAAGGCCTTCCATCATTATCATGAGGATGGGTCATTCAGTAATGAGGAAACGCACTAGAAAATGGGCTATCCATTTGCTGTTGGGTTTGTCCAAATGTTTCATAAGATGATAGGGGCGTCATAGACCGATGTGGGAGGGGCTTCATCAGAAAATGGGAACTCTCTCACGGTACCTTGGCGTTGACGAATATGATGGGTAAGCACACACTGGACAAAAAGGTTTACCTAAAATGGCTATGATTCACAGAAAGGTGGTGGGGTTTTACAGCTAAAACAGTTGGCTCCATGCACCCCATGTGGTTTTCCACATTTCCAAAGACAAGTCGCTGTCTCCGTTCCTGAGAAAGAGGGAAAACTCAAAGATGAACAAATGGGAATTGAACATAGATTAAAATCCATGTCTGTGATATGAACATGAATCAAATAAGGTTGTAGATTGATATTTGTTGTTTTATCAGAAAATGGCAAACAGGCATTGCAAAGCTTCTTGACAACAACAAGCTTAAGGGCCCAAACTATGCCAACTAGTACCGTAACCTAATGCTGGTTTTAACATCTGAAAAATTGGACAAGGTAGTCAAGTCTCCTGCCCGGAACGTCCGGGTGAAAGGGCTTCTGAAAACCGTAGGAGAATTCCAAGATTGGGAGGATAAAAACTCCCTAGCCCGCTGCTATGTCGTTGCTTCTTTGGACAACTCAATACAGAGGTAGTTCGATCAGATCGAACTCGCTAAGGACATATTGGACAGTCTGAAAACATTGTACGAAGAGCAGAACTGTTCTATTTGGCAGAAGGTCTTGAAAATGTTCATGACCGTCAGATGTCCAAGGGGCAGAAAGTTCACGACCATTGTCTTCGGAAGATGGGATACGTTAACGAGCTGGAAGCCCTTGGATCCGGGCTAGATCTTGGCACTCAAGTGGATGCCATTTTTAACTCCTTGCCTTCTTCCTTCAATGGGTTCATATTAAACTGCAATATGAACAAGTTGAATGTTAGCATCCAAGAGCTCAGCAATATGTTGCAGAGGGCCGAGGACTAACTTAAGAAGGATGAGCCTGTAGTTATGCTTGTTGAAGCTAACAAAACTGGCAAGAAGAAGAGGAAGGCAAAGAAGCCTCAGAAGAAGACTACCAAGCCCAAGAAGCAGAAGAAGGACAAGGCATCGAATGCGTGCCACTTCTGTAAACAATCCGGCCATTGGAAGAGGAACTGTCCTCAGTACCTAGAATCCAAGAAAGATAATTTCGAATCTTGTGTCATAGAAACCAATTTATTGGTGGCTTTTGCATCCTGGTGTATTGACTCCGGGACTTCAACTCATGCATGTAACTCACTGCAGGGGTTCAAGGTAAGTAGAAGGCTGAATGATGGAGAAGTGATGCTCTACTTGGGGACTTCTACAAGCGTTGCAGCTATAGTAATAGGCACCATAGAATTAAAATTTAGAGAAGGAAATATTGTACTTAAAGATTGTCTTTTTGTGCAAAATTTAAGAAGAAATTTGATTTCTGTCTCTAAACTGTGTGCAGATGGATATTCTGTCTTTCTCAGTAATACAATTACTATTAAAAGAGACAATAAATTCATCGCATACAGGGCACTAAGGAACGGTCTCTATGTTCTACATCCTTCTCTAGAAACTAACATAGCCAAAACTACGTCGGCTGATATCCGGAAGAAAAGAGTATGCGACATAGTTAATCCCACATGCTTGTGGCATTACTGACTTGGCCATATCGGTATTGACCGAATCACAAGACTAGTAAAGGATGGTCCATTGGATTTTCTAATTGTAGAAGATCTTCCCACTTGTGAGCCTTGCCTTCAGAGTAAGATGACAAAGAGGCCATTTAACGGTAAGCCTGAAAGATGTACAGGCATGCTTGACCTTATACAACACGTGTATTTCATTACATTCACTGATGACTATTCTCAGTATGGTTACGTGTACTTAATGAGACATAAGTCTGAATCCTTTGAAAAGTTCAAAGAGTTCAGACAAGAGGTTGAGAAACAGTTAGGGAGAGAAATTAAGTCCCTTCGATTAGATCGGAGCAGCGAATATCTCTCTAATGAATTCAGTGACTACTTAAAGGTAAATGAGATAGTATCACAGTTAACTCATCCCGCTACATCACAACTTAACGGTGTTTCAAAGAGGAGGAATAGAACCCTATTAGATATGGTCTGGTCACTACTCATCCATTCAAAATTACCCACATCCTTTTGGGGATACGCATTAGAGACTACGATATACGTGCTGAACCGGGTTCCAACCAAATCGATTCCTAAGACGCCCTATGAGCTTTGGACCGGAAAGAAACCAAGTGTACGACACTTGAAGATTTGGGGTTGTCCGGCTCACGTTAAAAGAACGAATCCAAACAAATTGGAATCCAAGACTAACCGTTGCCTATTCGTAGGCTACCCAAAGGGCTCAGTGGGCTACCTATTCTATGATCCAAGTGAGAAGAAGGTGTTCTACAGTCGGAATGCACAATTCTTGAAAAATGACTACATCCTGGACAATCCTTGTCAGGAAATTGTTCTTGATGAGGAGAGCTCAGATGCAATGGGAGGTCTCCCACAAGTTCTAGGTAGTGACCAACCTAGAAGATCTACCCAGGTGTCCAGGCCACCGGTCCATTTTGGTTACGATCAGGATAATTACTTGGTCGAAACCTTGACTAGTGAATATGATCCCATGACTTATACGAAAGCTATGTTGGACATAAACTCTCTTAAATGGGTATATGCCATGAGAGCTGAGATGGACTCAATGGAGACCAATGGAGTCTGGACTCTAGTGGATCCGCCCTCCAGGGTAAAAGCAATTGGTTGCAAATGGATCTACAAGAGGAAGAAGGGCCCCGATGGCAGGGTTGAGACCTACAAAGCTCGTCTAGTGGTGAAAGGATACACTCAGAAAAAAGGCATCGATTATGAGGAAACTTTTTCGCCCGTGGCCATGCTTAAATCCGTTAGGATCCTGCTAGCTGTAGCAGCTTACTATGACTGAGATTTGGCAGATGGATGTCAAAACTGCGTTCCTGAATGAAAATTTTACTAAAGATATCTATATGCAGCAACCGCAAGATTTTATAGTTGTGGGTCAGGAACACATGGTCTGTAAGTTGAATAGATCCATATATGGACTGAAGCAAACTTCTAGAAGTTGGAACATCCGATTTGACTCTACAGTCAAAAAGTTTGATTTTGAGCAGAATCCAGATGAACCCTTTGTTTACAGGAGGACCAATGGTGACAATGTTACGTTTTTGGTTCTACTAATTGGGAATGATGTAGGAATGTTAACTATGATAAAAGTATGGCTATCACAGCAATTCCCCATGAAAGCCCTTGGAGAAGCCTCCTATATACTAGGTCTTCGACTCTATAGAGATAGATCGAAGCAGATAATAGGATTATCCCAGTCTACTTATATTGACAAAATAGTCAAGAAATACAGCATGGAAAACTCCAAGAAGGGAAATGTTCCTTTCAGGCATGGAGTCAATCTCTCCAAGAAGATGTCTCCAAAGTCCTCTGAGGAGATCGAGAGCATGAAAGACGTTCCCTATGCTTCAGCCGTAGGGAGCATCATGTATGCCATGCTGTGCACTCGTCTTGACAATGCCCAGGCAGTGAGTGTAGTAAGCAGATTCCAGGCCAACCCAGGGTAGGAGCATTGGACTGCTGTGAAATACATACATAAGTACCTACGAAGGACAAAAGAGTTTTGTCTGGTATTCGATGGTAGTTCACTACATATCCAACGGTATACAGATGCGGATTTCCAGTCAGATCCGGATGATAGAAGTCTACATCTTGATATGTTTTCACGATAGGATTGTGTGCTGTTTGCTGGAAAAGCAGCAAACAAGGGTACACAGTAAACTCCACAACCGAGGCCGAATACATTGCTGCAAGTGAAGCTGCCAAGGAAGCTGTGTGGATGAAGAAGTTCGTTCACGAATTGGGAGTAGTTCTGTATAGCACATCAGCAATTGCTCAGGCTAAGGAGCCACGAGCCCACTCGAAGTCGAAGCACATCGAGAGGAAGTACCACGTACTCCGGGAGATTGTTGGTAGAGGGGACATCTTGATTCATAAGGTAGCATCAGCGGAGAATGTAACAAACCCATTGACTAAGTCATTGACACAGAAAGTGTTCGAGAAACACGTGGAAAGTATGAGACTCTAGCTTATACCAGATTGGACATAAGTGCAAGTGGGAGCTGTTAGACAGTTGTATGCCCTTAGCTTCAATCAGAAATATGTACATTATGAATTTATTGTAAATGAATAAAGTACACATTTAATTCATGTTTCTGTGGTGTATTTCTATGTAATACCCTTAAAATAGACACTTAATGAGACTTGTGTTAGTTTAGAATGTTCACATCCATTGGGTAAGTCTAGGGAGATTTATCCTGCCAAGGCTGACACTGGTGTGCTACCAATTGTTGGGGTGGCTTGTCTCAGCTACCAGGGGGAGACCCGAAGCACCCAGTACTGCCTTAGACCTTGGAGATAAATGGGCAAAATTGTAAGGTTACACTTGACCCCTAGACTCGATTATGATACTACACTAGGTGTCGGATTGGGCTGTCTTTGTTGTACCAATCAGTGAGATCCTTAGCAGGGGTCAAAACCTAGGTATGTTGGGACAGTCTGAGAATTTATCTGAGTGGGTGATCATAGTGACAGGATCAGCCCCTTTGTCGGACAAAGGTAATGATCGGGGATGGACTCTCTCTAATCGAAACCAAGACTGTCGACAACCGATTTCAATTGTTGAGATTTTGCTTTTGCAAAATATGTTTATATAAATATATATATATGTCATGGTTTCGAAATGATTTGCAAAAAGGTTTTAATTCTCGGGATTCATGTAAGTAGAGGGTGCAACACTATTCCTTGCAGTCGATGGAGAGGTCCTCCTTTGTCAGGTAGTGTTTGATCATTATGGGCTGAGAGGTTAAGTGTAAGACCATTGAGGATAATACCTGATGGGGTAATCTTGCATCTGCCCACAGTCCTTGGGTGTTACAAGGTGGTTTGGCCCAAGGACCACTTAGGGTAAGTGTTGGGCCCATAAAGCCCATAAGATGGGTTTCAGGGGGTGCACTGTCCATAACAGTGTATTCAACCAGGCCTTGTAACATAGGTTGGGTTGAACCCATGTGGCTGATGTGTAGATCAATATTTGGGTCCCACGCCATACAAGGTAACCCAACTGGGCAACAGTTTGGAAGGCTAAGTGAGTACATAAACTTAAATAGGCCTTAAGCCCATTTAGAACTGGGCTGATTTGATCAGTCATTTAAAGGGGCGAATTCTAAAATGGATCAGCTGATAGGATTGGGCCTAGACCCTATCCACTTAGAGAGTGCAAGATCTAAATAAGACTTAGATCTTGAAGCCTCCTAATTAGATTAGGAGATGGTTGATCTGATCTGCAGATAAGATAAGGGTTATCCCTTATCACTTAAAGGGACTTCTAATCCAAATATGATTTGAATCACCAACTCCTAATAGGATTAGGATCTGATCCCTTTAAGGTTATAAAAGGAGAAAGGGGCAGTAACTATTTTGGATTGATGTTCAATTCTCTTCAGAGCAGAAATCACAAGAAGAGAGAATTCTGCACCCTATGAATACTCTCTTGCCGCCTCTTTTCTGCCGCCGCCATTACCTTCAATTCGATCTCCAGTTCTTGGGAGTAATCAAGATTTGATCTTGATACCAATCTTTTGGGGAAAAGATTGATTGGAGTTGTAATCACAAGCCATCCTATCGATTCTTGCGAATGGTCAAGTTCTTTTGGAATAACATTGTTGATTCTGCTCCATCCTGCACTGCGCCATATTCAGTGGGAGCAGATTTTCGATCATTCCTTGGGCGTGAACACCTCCATTGGGAGATACTGTTTCTCCGTATCTGGTACACCCTCCCTCCTACTCCTTTTGGTTAAGATATGGTTTGGTTCATGGTTCAAGATTGATCTTTGAAAAATATGTTTTTTCTAAAATAGGGAATTTGATTCCCTACAAAGATGGAAGAAAATTTTTGAAATTCGCCTAGTCCGTTCCACAAGATTTGGGCATCCATGTGATGGATATCCCATCCCTTCAAGGTGAGCACAACTTTTCAATTCTTTCACAAAGAACTGAAATCATGAACCCTTCCTGATGACTCCCACGTGAGTGGAGACGAACTGCTAATGGCGGCGGCAAAACGAAGGAGGCGGTAGAGAGAAATTGGAAAAATCTAACAAGATGTTGATTTCTCTCTTCTGTGTTGTATCTATATCTCAGATGGGTGTCTTTTGAGGCTGCCGCCAACCTCCTACTTTTATAATCCTAAAGGGATCAGCTCCTGATCCTATTAGAAGATGTCGATCCCTTTAAGTGATAAGGTAGAGTCCTTATCTAATCTGCAGATCATGATTAGCCCTCCTAATTTGATTAGAAGTTTCTAGATTTGAATCATATTCAAATCTGGACTCTTACTGAGTGGATAGGGACTTTCCCTTATCCTTCAAGGCTGGTCCATATCTCAGATTCGCCCCATTCAAACTAATCTAATTAGCCCAGATCGTATTGGGCTTTTGGCCCATTAAGTGTATGTGCTCACTTAAGCCTTCAAAATTGCTGCCTAGTTGGGCTTTCTCTGTATGGCACGGGACCCAAATGTTGATCTACACATCAGTTACAAGGGTTCGGCCCAGGCTTTGTCACAAGGCCTAGCTGAATTCACTGGAAAGCCCAATGAACCCCTTGAGCCCATCATATGGACTCTATGGGCCCAACACTTACACTAAGTGGTCCTTGGGCCAAGCCACCTTATAACACCCAAGGACTGTGGGCAGAAACAAGATTAGCCCATCAGGTTTAACCCTCAATGGCCTTACACTTAACCTCTCAGCCCATAATGATCAAACACTGCCCGACAAGGGAGGACCTCTCCCCTGACTGCAAGGTACAGTGCTGCACTCTCCTCTTACATGGACCCCGGGGATTAAAACCTTTTGTAAAAAATTTTGGAAACCTATAATATATATATTATATCGCAAAAATATATTTTGCAAAACAAAATTTTAACGATTGAAATCAACTGCCGACAGTTTGGATTTCCATCAGAGAAAGTGCATTTCCCCGATCATTACCTTTGTTTGACAAAGGGGCTGATCCTGTCACTTTGATCACCCACTCAGATGGGTTCATGAACCGTCTGAACATACCCAGCTTTTGACCTCCTCTAAGGGTCTCACTGATTGGCATATCAAAGATGGCCCAATCCGCCACCCAGTGCGGTACCATAATCAAGTCTAGGGGTCAGGTGTAACATTCTAGTTTTGCCCACTAATCGCCAAGGTCCAGGGCAATACTGGAATTTTGGTCCGGTTCAATGTCTCAAGCTGATCCCACACTGCATGTACCTCAGGTCTCACCCTGGTGGCAGAGACAGGCCACTCCAACTGACTTGGTGTCACATCAGTGTCAGCTTTATCAAGGTAGGTCTCCCCAGACCGACCCACTGGGTGTGAACATTCTAAACCAACACAAGTCTCATAAGTGTCCGGTTTTAAGGGTATTACACAGAAACACATCACATAACATGAATCAAATATGTACTTTATTCATTTACAATAAATGTCAAAAGTACATCAAACTGATTGGAGCTAAGGGCATACAAAACTATCTAACAGGGGATGCTCTCCGGGCTGAGATCTCAGCTGTCCTAGAAGGAGTTCGAAGGGATAAAGAGCTGAATATCACTCAATGATTATAGAGGGAGATTCTAAATTGGTAGTGGCTGACTAAGGATATTGAGGTGAAATTGATCTGGGGAAAAATAAGTGCCAACTCTTTTGTTGATGGGCTAGCCAAACACGGGGTGACTAGGGACTCTATGTTTTGGGCTTACTTGTAATCATGGTTTCTTTTGTTCTTCTGTTTGACTATGGGTGGGGAGTTGAGAGATTTTGTCTGGCTCTTTCCATATTTAATTTTTTCTTAATGAAAGTTACGAGTTTTTGATAAAAATAAAGTTGTTTGCAGATGACACTATTTTAATTGATGAAACTAATGAAGGATTAAATGCAAAATTAAGCTTATGGACAAATGTCATAGAAACAAGGAGTTTTAATATAAGACTAAAACAGAGTATATGACATGTAATATTTAGTAATAATAGGAGTGTAAATCAGCATACATATAGGATTAGAGACCAAGAGATAACTTAATGTATCCAATTCTGGTACCTTGGTTCAATGATTCATAACAAGGGAGAAATTGGGGATGTTACCTAGAGAATTAGAGCAGGTTGGGAAAAATGGACGGGTGCATCTAAACTTTTGTGTGATAAGAGAATACCGCTTAGATTAAAGGGAAATTTTCATAAAAAAGTTGTAAGGCCAGCTATGTTGTATGGAGTAGAGTGTTGGGCGGCCAAGAAAGGACATGTCCAAAAAGAGTGTGGCAGAAATGCAAATGCTAAGATGGATGAATGGAAAAACCAGAAAGGATAGGATCAGGAATGAAGTCATCCATAGAAACCCAGGAGTAGCTTCAATAAGTGATAAAACGAGAGAGAGTAAGCTAAGATAATTTGGTCACATGCATAAAGACCGCCAACAGTTCCAATTAGAAGTGATTTGTTACAAATGGAAGGGGCTGAAGAGCTAAGGGTAGACCAAAAAGGACATGGGTGTAAGTTGTAAGAAATAATTTAAGCATTAATAATTTAACAGTGGATATAGTTTTAAACAGAACAGAGGGGTGAAACAGGATTCATGAAGCCGACCCCATATAGTTGGGATAAGGGTATTTGTTAAAAGGAGTGAATCAACCTGAATGGATACAAGATTCAGCCTCTTCATCAGTCATTGGATCTCAGTCCAGGATGTCAAACTAGATGGATAATATGTTAGTTTCCATTCTGATTTCCCCTTTAGATGAACTTAACTATCTCAAGTGGGCTAAGGGAGTCAAATTGTTTGTCAGTAGTAGAGGGAAGACTGGTAATTTGAGAGGTGGTGACATAGTGTTGCTGAACCAAGGGAGAAGAGTCCCATCCATAATAAATGGGACCAAGAGAGTTGTATGGTATGACTTGGCTCCATTCAACCACCCAGCCTTTAATCAGGAATAATTTTATGTGGGCTGAAATTGCAAAGGAGGTGCAGGATCAAGCAAAAGCTATGTACTCTAAACAAAGGCATCATACTAGAGTTCATCAGTTACAGGTAGAATTAGCCGCTTGTAAGCAAGGGGACAAAAATTTATCTATTTAGAATTGGATTACTATCAAACTATTGCTTGGAGAGATGTAGAGCATGCAAAAGATTATAGGAAGTTACTATCTCAACAAAGGGTGTAGTTAGTCTCAACCCTATCTATGAACCAATTCAGAGTTTAAATACTGTGAAGAAATATTTACCTAATCTAAAGGAAGTATATGCTCTCGTTCAGTCAGAGGAATCTAGGAAGAAAGCTATGAGCATTAGTGAGGGGGAGCCAATCGCCTTTATTGCTAAGAGTAATGTTAAGAAAGGTGATCATTCCAAGAAATCGGAGAATTCTGAAGAGATCAATAAGGATAAACTGCAATGTTACTCACTGTGGTAGGGTAGAAGACACACCAAGGAGCACTGTTGGGAATTGGTTGTGAAGCATAACTTACAGCAGAAAAAACAGGGGAACAACAAAGGAGTAGTAGTTCGTCCAATGTTGTGACTAGCATACCAAGTCATGAGTAGCAGATTTCTCAGCTCACTACTATACCCATTTAGAGATCTGGCCCGAAGGATGGCCAAAGGATGAGTAGCAGATCTCTCTTTTTAAACAATTTGGTAGGGCACTCCACCAATTTGAGGGAAACTCTTCTAATCCCTCCACTTCATTTGCAGCTAACTCAGGTAACCAAGCTACTACATTCCTTTCTACCTCTACTATTGGAAACTCCTGGACCGTTGACTCCGGGGCCTCCAATCACAAGACCGGTAAACACAATCTGTTTTCCTCTTAGTTTTTGTCAGGAATGGATAAGGTGAGAATGGAAAATGGGTCCTTCTCTTCCATTACTAGTCAAGGAACTATTTCTCTTCCTTCTAGGCTTGTGTTGATCCACGTTCTACATGTTCCTAAATTACTCATTTATCTCCTCTCCATTAGTAATTTAACCCAATCTTTGAATTGTAAAGTGACCTCTCCTACTTCTTCTCTTTCAAGATTTGACTTCAAAGAGGACGATTGGTGAGGGTTGTGTGGTTGATGATCTCTACATCCTAGACAGTGTTACTGAATCAAGGGCTTCTTCCTAAATTACTCATTTATTTCCTCTCTATTAGTAGTTGAACCTAGTCTTCCAATTGTGAAGTGACCTTCTCTCCTACTTTTTGTCTCTTTCAAGATTTGACTTTAGAGAGGACGATTGGTGAGGGTTGTGTTGTTGATAGTCTCTACATCATAGACAATGTAAGATCAAGAGCTTCTTCACCTATTGCCTTTATAAGTCTTGATGATAGTTTTATTAAAATTCAAATTTACTTCGGAATTTTCATTTTGATCATATATTGCTTGAAGCTTTAAAGTGTCTTTTTCCATCTTTGTTTAAGTGTATGCCAATGTCATGATTGCAGTGTCAAACGTGTTAACTAACATTGTAGAACTTTTCTAGTAAGAACTAAGAAATCAAAATTTCCTTTTCATATTATGCATTCAAATGTGTGGGCTTTCTAGTGTGTTATCTAATGGTGGTTTTCATTATTTTATAAGATTTACCAATAACTATTCTTGCTACACCTCGATCTATTTGTTACATTCTCATAAAGGACTGCCTCAGGTGGCTAAAGATTTTGATCATATGGTATATTCATAGCTAAAGTCAACATTTAGATTCTTCAGACAGATAATGCAAAGGAATACTTTGAAAAAGGGATAAACATGGCTAACAACAGCAAGTTACATCATAGTTCATGTTCCCAGACACCACAATAGAATGGTGTAGTAGAATGGAAAAACAAGCACTTTCTTGAAGTTGCACGTGGTCTGATGTTATGCACATGCACATACAAAAGAAGTTATGGAGTTATGCACTTCATCTCCTATTCCCTCAGTCTCCTCTGTTCACCATTCCTCTCCAGATTTTTGGATGCAAATGCTCTATCCATGACTATCTCCTTCCAGAGATAAACTTGATCCAAAATCCATTCTGTGTGTTCCTTAGGGTACCCAACTTCTCAAAAGGGTTACAAGTGTTATGATCTCATTTCCTGTATTATATGTCCTTGAATGTTACCTTCTTTGTGTCTTGCTCCCTTTTTCCATGGAAAGATATGTGGTAGAGAAGAGAGGTAGCTTGTTCAACATAATTTACCATTTCCAACATACCTATGCAAACCTTGTTTGTGATCAGCAGTGCCAAAAGGTCTAGTATGCTCCTACAAGTGTCAAGCCACTCCATCTGAACCAGCAAGATCTCTAGAGGGAAATCACTTGCTACCCAGTTTTCAACTAGGTATTGTTTTTTGCTTCTAAACCAATGATATTGATATTCCTATTACTCATCATAAAGGTGTTAGATCTTATACTACTGAACACCCAATCTTACTTTTTTACTTCTCTTAATTCTTTGTCTCCCTCTTATCATTCTTTAATCTCATTTGTTTCTGGTGAGACTATTCCTAAAATCCTTGCAGAACCCTTAGCATCCCCCAAGTGGTCTAATGCTATGCAGGAGGAGATAAGTGCCCTATACAAGAATAAGACTTGGGATTCAAGGAATGAAAGAAATAAAAGGGGAGGATGGGTCAGATAGGGGTCAGAAATTTGTCGGAGAATTGGAAGAAGTCATGAGAAATTTAAATACAGCTAAAAGATAAGGGAGTTGGTTGGGGCTTGAAAGGGAGTTGGTTTTGTTTGTTTTGACGATCGGGGTTTCATTGGTTGTTTTATATCGCTTTTGTTTCCTTCTGTAAGGGGTTTAGTTTTTTTAGGGGTTGGTCCGTTTGGGGCATTTTGTCTTGGTCAGGTTTTGTTTTATTTTACTTGGGTTTTCATTGGTCCATTTGGGGCATTTTGGCCTGGTCACTTCAATAAGGTTGTTAAGCAGATGGGGTTCAAACAGTGTCAATCAGACCATACCATGACTATAAAGAGGCAAGATAAGAAGCTTGTCGTCCTCATTGTATATGTTGATGGTGTTGTTACTACAGGTGATTAGGTAGAAGAAATAAGGAGGTTAAAAGAATTTTTGGCAACTCAGCTTGAGGTGAAAGATCGAGGCCCCAGAAATACTTCCTTGGGTTGAGGTTGCTGGGTCCAGAAGAGTATCTTCATCTCCCAAAGGTAGTATATCTTAGATCTTCTCTAGGATACTAGCAAGCTGGGGTGTAAACCAGCTGATACCCCCATTGATCCAAACCACAAGCTTGGTGGTGGTGAAAGCGAGACAATTCCAGAGATTTGTTGGTTGATTATTGTACCTATCTGTGACTTATCTAGACATTGCTTATGCAGTTGGAGTCCTTAGCCAACATATGCATGCCCCTCGTACATCCATGCTTCTGTTGCAAAGAGGGTTCTAAGGTACCTAAAGAAGCACCCAGGAAGGGGTATTCTCTTTGCTAATAATGGGCATTTAAGAGTTGAAACATATATTGATGCTGATTGGGCTGGGTCAGTGGAAGATAGGTGGTCAACACCTGGTTATTGAATGGAGGTTGGTTTTAACAGCTGAAACAGAAGTAAAGGATTGGGGAAAATCTTAGACTCAGTGGTGCAGAAGTTCGGTTTGGACGCTGATGTAGTTTTATTGCCATTTACAGAGAGAAAGGTGATACTGGACATTGATGAGCAAGAAATTTCACGACCTTTGAGACCACCGAGGGATTGATCCAAGTTCAGAATTGGCCGCCGCTGTGCAACATGGTGGAGGGCACTCACGGAAGCTTCCTAAACTGGTAGGACTTCCATTCCATCTTTGGAGTGTTTTGAACATTGCCACTCTAGTGAATCTGTTGGCAGGTGTCTCAGAGGAGGTCAACTTTCAAGACCTACATGCTGCAGAGGTTAGAATCTCTGGGGTAAAGCCAGAACTCCTACCCTGTTCAATTGAAATTCTCTCTGACGGTGCCAGGTTTCGTGTCTGGGTGATATCAGAGGTGGAAGTGTGTTGCTGGGAATGACGAACCAAGGTAGACGACGATGTAGACGTGGTGGGCTTGTGTCCACGTGGGGCACAAGTGTTGGATAGACCGGTTGGACAGCTGGGCCAGCCCAAATGGGAAGCTGGAAAGTCGATGGGAGAAAACCAATCGACAAGTAATCTATTTAAAGAAAGAAATTCAAATAATTTTGATTTAAAAGGAGTTGTTAGAGGCGGATTATCTTTTGCTGATGTCTAAGGGAGGCTGTGGTCCATCTTTAAAGGTCACTAGAACTGTTGGTTCTGCCCCAACTGGTCTTAATTTTGAGTCGGGAAAAAGGATTACGTGATAGCTTAAGTCATCACATGCCTCGGAGTAAGCAGCCTCTGATCATAGACGATAGCTCGTCTATCTTCTTCTTCAAAGAGGGTACTGACCCTGAGTTGATGCAACTTGTTAGGCCCGTCAATAAGAAAGGAGACTCCCTGGTTTGGAGATTTCATTCAGACTCAGTTTCTGCTAGCACTTTTCGCTCTACGTCAGACCGTCCAAATCCAAGATATTCAAGAGTCCATCTTGAGGAAAGGGAGGAAGAGGATGAGGGCTGGGTGGCCTGTAGCTTGGAGGAAGCTGAAGTGGAGGGTTCAGATGATTCGACCAGTTTAGGAAGTGTAGGGGATGCAAATCCTTCAGATGAGGAAATCGCAGGAACCTTAAACTTGGAGCTGTTATTTCCAAGAGATTTGGGAGGAGAAAAACAAGAAGTTGCGTTGACTCAAATTGACAGAGGAGGGAAGGTTAATACAGTGGAGCACTGCCAGGCTTGCGGGACGGAAATGCTTCACCCTTAAAACTACCATAACCGAGAACATCTTCCAAGCAAGATCTTGATATGGAAGTTTCTAAAGCTCATCAGAAGCAGGAAAGGAATACACCTTTGAAAGACAAGCAACCGGGTATGGGAAGGGATCCCTGTGCTCAAGTGATGGGAAAGCTCCCCCACCAAAACCTAGCTAAGAAGGTAGATGACTCCCAAATTCCAAAACAGATTTGACAACTTCTTGGTCCGTTCTTTCTACTCCCCTTCCCCCTCAGCAAAACCCAGGTAATTGTGTTCATTTATTTTGTGCTACTAATGGTTGATCTGTGTCTTCAGTTCCAGATACAGTTCCCAGCTCAGAGACCGCAACCCATGTGAGAGAAGTTGGAGTAAAAGAGAGTAGTGATGCTAAGGGGGTTCAGAAGTTAGTAGAGGAGACAAATGAGGAGTCAATAAGAAATAAAAGAATTTGGGAAACTTGGGTGTAAACTGAAGGATCCAAATGATATTAAAGTTTTCCTACAAAAAACTAGAGAGGAAGTTAAGGCAAGGAAGAGGAAATTGAGTGAGGTTGAAAGATTAAAAAGGGATATTTAAGGAGATAACGGCTTTGGTGTTCCGGGGGATAGGAGGAAAAATCATAAATAGCCGGAAGCTGGAGTAAGGGGCTAAGTTAATAGGTTTCAATGAGAATAATCGGTTGGAATGATGTTTGGGGAGCGCTAGAAAGAGGGCAGTAATAAAAGAGGCAATTAGAAAATTCAATCCAGATGTGGTAATGATTCAGGAGTCAAAAAGAGCAGACTTTGATATAAGGTGGGCCAGAAGTGTTTGGAAAGACATGGGAATTAGTTGGGCAGTGCACCGTCTTGGGGTCTGCTGGAGGTCTAGTGACTTTGTGGAAAAGCAATGTGCTAGAAGGAATGGAAGAGCTAATAGGCCAGTTCTCAGTGTCTTTGAAGTTTACGGTCCCTAGGGAGAGGAGGAAGTTGTGGGAAGAGCTGGGTGACGTTGGGGGTTTGTAGGAAGGACCTTGGTGCCTAGGAGGCAGTTTCAATGTAATAAGATTCTCGGAAGAAACAAACAATCCTAGACAGAGGGTGACCACAAGCATGAGGAATTTCAATCGGTTTGTGGATGTTTTTGAACTGAAAGAGATTCCTTGGGCACATAGTAACTTTACTTGGTCCAATCTCCAACCGAATCCCATTTGCTCTAAGCTGGATAGATTCCTATTCTCAGCTGACTGGGAAGAACACTGGGGGAGCTTGACTTCGAGGGCACTCCCAAGGGTGACTTCAGATCACTGGCCTATATTGATTAGTAAAGAACCAAGGGTGTTAAGGATGGTGGTAAAGTGGAGACAGTGGAAGAAGAACAAGGCCAAACCGTTGAAACTTGGATCCCATACCCTTTCGAAAAATAGAATATCTATCTGGTAGTCACGAGCTCAGTCTGCAACCAAACTTGCGATGGAGTGGAGGTAGAGAAAGGAATCTGGCCAATAGATATGTTATTTCTCTTCAGAAAAAGGTGAACGACTGGCAGGGGTTCAAGAGACAGTGAAGAAAGAGCTTCACATTAAAGCAATGGCTGCGTTACTTCCGTTCTGCGAAAACAGGGCTATACTAGACGTCGAAGATGAGAAGATGTAACTGGCAGCAATTAAAACAGGGGAAGGTTTGGCACTGCTCGAGCAGTGGAATATATCGTGTAACGAAATAGAAATCGACGACCAAAGAGCAAATGTGAAGGTGGCAGGCCTACCATTTAATCTCTGTAAGGGGAAGTGTTGGAAAAAATCGCAACAGCTCTAGGAGGCAAACTTGAAGGATATAGCTTTGATAACTTGTTCGCCGTGAAGATGAGGATCGCCAGGGTGAAGCCATATTTAATTCCTCGGTAATGCGAGCTTCTGGTGGAAGGTAGAAGGTGGCGCTTGTGGTTTGCAACGGCAGTTGAAGTGGTTGAAGATTAATTTGTTTATGATGTTTTTCTGAGTAGATGTTTTATGTTAGTTGTTAGATAGGAGGTGGGGACCACAGTAGTTATGTGAGTCCAAATTTTATTATGTTTCTGAGTGTTATATATGCTGTTTTATGTTTTGCCGCCCTATAAGGGCATAGTTGTCTTTGTACTGTTCTATTTTTTTTAGTATAAATAATAAGTGAAGGGGGCGGCCAGATTATTGCTCTCTTTTCTTTCAACTTCTCTTCTCTTCTTCTCCTTCTCTCTTCCTTCTCTCTTCAAGAAACTACTTTTCTTTTATATTTTTTAATTCAGTAGATTTCTACTTAGAATCAGAGCATCAGCTAGGGTTTCTTGAAGCATTCTCATGCAGCCCTAGATCAATCGACTGCATGTAGTAAAGGGCTGATCGATCTGCTATAGATTGCCCAGTTCTTGGAGTTTTGGTGGGATCTAGTCATCAGGAAGGTGATCTACTGTTCGGCATCAAAATAAGGAAGAACTGGAGTATGGGGAATAGTCCCAAAAAAGTAGGACTCTTTGTTTTTTACCTGATCTTGGGCGCCCAGGTATTGTTAGTTTTCTTTTGATTTTCTGAAGAGGGCGGTTTGGTTTCTGGAATTTTATGGGCTTCCCGGAGTGATCGATTCACTTTTCTCTCTGTTGGGAGGCATGGGGAGGAGAGAGATTTTCCTCCAGCTAGGGTTTTCTTCTTCTGGAAGGGTTAGTTTTTGTGTGTGTGATATTAAATTATTTTTTGATGGTCTTCAATCTATTTTTTCCTTACTGTTGAACTGTTTGAAGTAAGATGGAAAGTTGGAATACTGAGATGAAATCTACCGGTACTATGGGATTGGGTGTTGGAGGTAGTAGTGATATTTTTGGGTCTGGGATCATTACTACAGTAAAACTTGATGGTACAAATTATTTAGAGTGGGCACAATCAGCTAAGATGGCTATAGGTGCCATCTTAGCTATGTAATTCTATGTTACCTCATATTGCAAAAAAATTCCTATGGGCTAATATTGCTAAGGAGATTTGGGATGAAGTGACTGAAACCTACTTTTCAGAAGGAAAATGAAGCCAGAGCCTATCAGTTAAGAAATCAGGTGATAAGTATGAAAATAGGGAGAACAACCTCTTGCTGTGTCTTTCTCCATGTTGAAAAACCTATGGCAAGAAATAGATCACTTAGAAATTGTGGTATGAAAAAGTGTAAATGATGCAACAACTTATCGCAAACTGGTAGAGAGGAATAGGGATTTTGAGCTCTTGACAGGGCTGAACCATGAACTTGACATTGCTAGGCATCATATTTTTTCTATGGAGGGTGTGTCACTCTCTCAGGCCTATGCCTTTGTCTCTGGAGAGGAGAGTAGGAGGAATGTAATGCTGAGACAACCTGGGATTGACTAGTCGGCTATGATTGGTACAACAAAATCTAAGCCGAATGGAGACAGGGGAGTAGTGAGACTAGAAGGGAAGATAAGGACTTGGGGTGTGATTATTGCAAGCCTAAGCATACCAGGGACACTTGTTGGAAGATTCATCCAAATCTTATGCCTACTCGGAAATGAAACAAGAAGGGAAATGCAAATGTAGCAACTACAGGAGACTCTTTGGCCCCTCTTTCCTAAACTGATTGGGAATCCACTGCAATAGCAGCAGTGAGAACAGAACTGGAGAGGTTTGGACAACTTATGAGTAAAAAAGATTCACCTAACTCTAGCCTTCCAGATGGACAGTAGAATATAAGAGCCAACTACACCACTTCTTTTACACATACAGGTAGTTCATATGCAACTGCAAATCTTGCATCCACTTCAGGTAAGGAGGGACCTCCCTGGATTATAGACTTAGGAGCATCTGAGCATATGACTAATGCCCCTACCTTTTTCAGTTCCTATAAGTTTTGCTCTGGTAGAGACAGTCTCTACCACAGATGGTTCACATATGCCCATTGCTGTGAAGGGGACAATTAGAGTGACCAATGATATAACTCTGTCTTCCGTTTTACATGTCCCTAGACTTCATACCAACCTATTGTCTGTTACTTCTTTGACAAAAAAATTGAATTGTTTTGTGACATTTTTTCCTAGTAATTGTGTTTTGCAGGATTTAGAGTCAAAGAAGATGATTGAGAGTGGTCATGAGGTGAATGGAGTCTACATTCTGGATAAGATTCAGAGACATCAGGGCCATCCTATTAGCAGCAACAGTAGTAGTGGGTCAGAGTCAGTGAACCAGATTATGCTTTGGCACAATCGCTTAGGACATCTTTCTTTTAGTTATTTAAAATGTCTTTTCCCAAAATTGTTTGAGTCTGTTCAGTTATCTACTTTGGAGTGTGAGAGTTGTCAATTAGGAAAGCATTGTTGTTAGTTTTGTAAACCAAGTAATAAAAGAAGTACTTCTGCTTTTAATATTGTTCACACTGATGTATGGGGGCCATATTATATCCCTTCCGTGGGAGGATTCTGTTACTTTCTCTTGTTTGTGGATGATTATACACGATATTCTTGGATATATTTGATGAGATCACGTGATGGGGTTCCAAACTTGGTACGACAGTTCCACCAGATGGTTCTCACACAATTTGGAGTGAAAAAGCTTTTAAATCAGATAATGCCAGAGAGTACTTTGAGAAGGACCTAACCACGTATCTCTTAGAACATGGTGTAGTTCATCAGAGCAGTTGTGCATATACACCGCAACAGAATGGAGTTGCTGAGAGGAAAAATAAACACATTGTGGAGGTGGCAAGGAGTCTTATGGTGTGTGCTTTAGTTCCTGTGCAGTTCTAGAAGATGCAATTCTTATAGCCGTGCATTTGAATAACCGTGCTCCTTCATGGACTTTGGAGTTAAGGTGCCATTTAGCCTTCTTTTTCCAGATGGAGAGATATTTCATATACCTCTAAGGGTTTTGGTTGTGTTTCTTTTGTTCACATTCTTGGCCCTCATTGCAAGAAATTTGATCATAAGGCCAAGAAATGTGTTTTTCTTGGGTATGTTCAGAACCAAAAGGGGTATTACTGTTATGACCCAGTGTCGAGGAGCAGATTTGTCACTATGGATGTTACCTTCTTTGGATCCACATTTTTTCTCGAGTGGTTCTCCTCAGGGGGAGAGTTTTGGGGAGGGGAACTCAAAATTTGTTTATCTTCCTACTTCTGTGGTGCCTTCATCAGTTCAACTAGCATCTTCATCAGTTCAGCCAGCATCTGCACCCCCAGTTTTATTACCTGAGCCACTACAGACAGCCTCACAAAAATATCAGTGACTACAGATGATGGTTGACTCCACACATCCTCAACCCACACCACTCTCTGTTAGTCCTTTTGAAACTCCAGATTTGGCAAATATAGTTCTAGGTATTCCTCTTGAGCCTGAACCTGTTATGTTTTCTGATGATAATGTTTCTGTCCCTAACACCATTGTTGCAGCTAATCCCACTGACCTTGATCTTCCCATTGAACTTCGTAAGGGGAAGAGAAAGTGTATAGCCCACTGGGTTTCACATCATCTTTCATACAATGCATTATCACTCTCCTACCGTGGTTTTCTTTGTTCCCTGGATTCTGTGTCTATACCCATGAATGTTATTGAGTCTCTCTCCAAGCTTGAGTGAAAAACAGCCATGCATGATGAGATGGATGCTTTGGTCAAAAACCAAACTTGGGAAATAGTTGATCTCCCCCCAAACAAGGAGACAGTCGGATGTTGATGGGTACTCATAGTGAAGTATAAGGCCGATGGCAAGATAAAGAGGTACAAGGCAAGGTTGGTAGCAAAAGGGTATACTCAGACCTATGGTCTTGATTATCTGGAAAACTTTGCACCAGTAGCTAAGATGGGTTCAGCTTGTATCCTTTTATCTCTAGCAGCCACCTATTCATGGCCCTTGTTCCAGCTTGATGTCAAGAATGCTTTCCTCAATGGTGACTTATAGGAGGAAGTATATATGGACATTCCAGCAAGCTTTTATGAAAATGTTGGTAAAGGAAATGTGTGCAAACTCAGAAAATCTCTGTATGGACTAAAACAATCACCTAGGGCTTGGTTTGATAGGTTCAGAGGGGCACTCATCCATTTTGGATACACATAGGCACAGTTTGATCACACCCTCTTTGTGAAGAGGAGAGATGCTTTGGTGTCAATTCTGATTGTGTATGTGGATGATATAGTGGTGACAAGAAATGATCTGGAGGAGATTGTTTGAACTCAAAAAATCATTGTAGAAAGAATTTAGATCAAAGATCTTGGTGAGCTCAAATACTTCTTAGGGATTGAAGTTGCAAGATCGAAGCATGAGATCTTCATTTCACAGAGAAAGTATGTACTTGACCTACTGCGAGAGACTGGAAAGCTGGGGACCAGACCAACAGACATTAATTCTATTGATCCAAATCATAGAATTAATGGTGTGGATGGTGTGTGTTGATAGATGTTGTTGTACACAGGTTTAGTACCGCAGGGGTATTTCTGTAATTTTTCCATTCTTTATGTTGTACGACCAGTTATAGTATAAATAACAACTGCTTCACTTGTCTGAAGCATTCTTTTGAGGCATTCAGTCCTCTCGCCTCTCCTCTCTTCTCTTCTTCTCTTTCTCTCTTCCTCCTCTCTTCTCTTGTTCAACATGGTATCAGAGCGGGTTCGTCGAGGCCTGAAAACAAATTAGTTGAGGTCATTCTCCAATGTCGAGTAGTTTGCCTCTTCATCTCCTAGAAGCTGTATCCCTGATGTTCGACTTCAAGAAGAAAGAAGGTGCCGGCCTGACTGTTCAGCTTCCTAGTGCAGAAAAGAGTTTTGGTACAAAGTCTTTTCATCTTCTAGCCCAGATGCTGTTTTCCTTGATTACTTGGCTATAGAGAGGCTGTCAACCTGATGTACGAAGAGTATGTTCTGGTTTGCAGAGAGGTTGGCATTTAAGAAGGTACTGTCCATCTACTGTTCGGGTGCCGTGGTATTCAACTGAGGTTGTTCTTTTGTTGTTTTTCTTCTTTCACCCTTCGATGGACTGATGGTGCCCTAAAAATCCGAATGTGGTGTTCTCCTCGTGTGTTACTACTATTCGGCTACATTGTTGATGGACTGAAGTTTTTTTTCTCCCATTGATTGTTCTTGCTATTCGGCTACATTGTTGATCTCAGTGACTATTCGGCTACCCTGAAGTTGGTATCAGCCGATTAGGTGTGTGGTGAACTATCACCTTGTATCTTTCTTTCTACTAAGGAGTTGTATGAAAACTGTAAAACCATAGGTCATACAGACCTGGTTATGTACTGCAACTCCAATGTTTGTATGTTTGTTCTTTGGATTCCTACAAAATTGTAGGTCATACAGACTAGTCCAAGTGCTGCAGCAACAGTGTTTGTTATTGGCTCTCTGTGAAACCATGGGTCAGATGTACCTAGTTGTATGCTGAAATAGCAAGTGCTTCTTCTTTTGTGGACTAAAGGACATAAGATCCCTTTTTCTGTAGCAGCTCTGTGAAGCAGTGTGCCTTGGGTGTTGTGTGTTCTTAAACCTGAAATCATGAATAGTGAAGATTCAGCCACATCTGGAATCTCCACAATGCTAAATGGAATGAGTGGGGGTGGTGACCTATCCTTCCCTATGGCTGTTGTTCCTCTTGATGGATTAAATTACCTAGAATGGTCAAGAGGGATCAAGTTATATATCACTGCAAGGGAGAAAATATGTTATATTAATGGAAGAATCAAAGAATCACCCTCTGGGAATGCTGAATATGATAGATGGGATCAGGAGAACAGTATGGTAATGTCTTGGCTTCTTGGTTTCCATACAACCACAAATAAGAAAGAACTTCATGTGGGCTGAAACTACAAATGAGATTTGGGAACAAGCAAAATCCACATATTCAGAACTACGACACTATGCCAAGATCTATCAACTGCAGGCAGCATCATCTACTTATCGACAGGGGGAGAGAAGTTTATCAGTATATTACTTCTGACTTGACCTCTGTCTGGAAGGAATTGGACCATTACCAGAATGTTGATTGGAAGTGTGATGAGGATGCCAAACTGTACAAGAAACTTGTCTCACAGCAAAGAGTGTTTGCTTTCTTGCATGGTCTAAATCCTATGTATGAGTCCATTAGAGTATAAATTCTCAGTTCTAAGGATCTTCCATCAATTCAGGAAGTCTATGCTCTTGTTCAATCTGAGGAGAGTAGAAGGAACTTGATGAACAACACTGGGGGAGATGCAATTGTGTTGGCAGCAAAAGGGGGTGTCTCTACTAGTGTGGGACTTTCTTCTAGGAGAGGGGATCTCCAGATAAAAAACAGAAGATAAGGAAAAATTGTGGTGCACTAATTGTCAGAAACCCCGACACACAAAAGATACCTGTTGGGATCTCCATGGGAAACCAAAATGGGCTCAAGATCTGACTAAGAAGCAAGGTTCACATGTGAATAAAAGGTTCGGGTAGCAAGGTACAAAGAAACACCACATGGCCAACATGGTTACTCGGAAGAATCAGCCCCCCATTCCTACTGTGACTCAAACACATCTCTCTGGATCTGACCCAAGGGAGGATATTGTAAACTCCTTTCGTGACCATCTAGAGCTCTATGGTAGAGCAATTCGTCAGATGGATGCTCCTCCCACAACCTCATTTGCATCCACGTCAAGTAACCTTGCCATAGCTTTCCATGTTGCTTCTTACAACCTTGACTCTCCATGGATTATTGATTATGGAGCATCAAAACACATGACCGGTATGTCCTCTTACTTTCAAACCTATCACCCTCTTTCTGGAAGAGACAAGGCGAGACTAACTGATGGATCATACACTTCCATAGCTGGTCAAGGAACTCTCTCGCTCTTCCTCTTGGTCTTACACTTCCTAATGTTCTTCATGTTCCAAAATTTCCCATGAATTTGTTCTTAGTTAGTAGTGTTATAATTCCTTAAACTATTTTGTAACATTTTTCCCTTCTTATTGTGTGATTCAGGATCTAGCCTCGGGGAGGACGATTGGTAGGGGACGTATGGTTGATGGAATCTACATGCTGGAGAATACGATAGGTCTTCATGATACATAGTCTATGAGTCAAATCATAAAGAGAAAAGTGTACTTTATGGCATTGTCGTCATGGTCATTTGTCTTTTGAGTCCTTGAAAGTTATATTCCCAGAACTGTGTAAATCAATGTCCGTTTCTGATTTCTCTTGTCAAACGTGTCAGTTAAGCAAGCATTGTAGAACTCATTTTCTTCAGAAAAATAGTAAATTTGAGTTTCCTTTTCACATTGTTCATTCTGATGTATGGGGCCCTGTTACTTTACCTTCTAAGAGTGGCTACAAGTACTTCATTACCTTCATTGATGATTATTCTAGATATACTTGGGTATATCCAATGCAAACCCGGGAGGAAGTACCAAAAATTATCCAAGACTTTCAGCGGATGGTCTTCACTCAAATTTCAGACTGAGATACAAATTTTTTCAGTCAGACAATGCAAAAGAGTTTTTTCATAGTGATCTCACGGAGTTCTTTTGCTTCACATGGCTCACTTCATTGTAACCCTTGTGCCCGCACACCACAACAAAATGGTGTGGCTGAACGGAAGAGACCGGCACCTCCTTGAAGTGGCTCGGGGTTTACTACTTCATATGAATGTCCCCAAACGATTTTGGTTGTGAGGTTGTCCTTTGTTCTGCATACCTCATTAACCGAATGCCCTCTCGTTGGTTAGAGTACAAAGCTCCGCATCAGCTTCTCTTCCCTAAGGTCCCTCTTCTTTCTATCCCTCCTCGTGTATTTTGGTTGTCGGTGCTTTGTCCAAAATCTGTCTCCCACCCGCTGGGAAATTGGATTCTCGTGCTATCCCATGCATATTTCTTGGTTACTCTTTCACTCAAAAGGATATCGTTGCTTTGATCCTGTTTCTCAAAAATTTTGTCTCCGATGGATGTTACATTCTTTGAAGATGAGCCTTTTTTTCCTGTTTCTCCTCAAGGGAGTGTAGGCATGAGGAGAAACTGGTTCAGCTTCCTTCTCTTCCTAATCCTTCGCCATTGGTTCAGCTTCCTTCTCTTCCCGATCCTCCATCTTTCTGTGTATTTTCTCGTCGTCGCAAAAGGCCAACCAAATTCAAGAGTTGTGGAGAATCCAGAAGTTGTACCTCAAGTGCCATCAAACTCCTCGAGGGAAGATCATACTCACTCAGGTAACTTGACTTCCAAATGATGTTCCTGGACTCCTCTGTTGCTAATGATCTTGACCTTCCTATTGCTCACAAGAAAGGTGTTAGGTTGTGCACCACTAAACATCCCATTTCCAACTTTGTTTCCTATTGAGAACATTTCACCCTCATTTCGTGCCTTCCTTACCTCCATTAGACAGTGTCCCTATTCCCAAGAATGTGGCAAGAAGCTCTTTCAGTACCAGAATGGACAAATGCCATGAAGGATGAAATTAATGCCCTTCATAATAAATGGCATGTGGGAACTTGTTGATCTTTCCTAAGGGAAAGGATCCAGTTGGATGTAAATGGGTGTTCACGGTCAAGCATGGGGCTGATGGAACCGTGCGAGAGGTATAAAGCTCATTTAGTGGCAAAGGGGTTTACTTCAAGTATAATGGACTTGATTATGCAAAAACTTTTGCCCCTATTGCCAAGATGAACTCTACTAGAGTTCTTTTCTCTCTTGCTGCTAATCTGAATTGGGATCTACATCAGCTTGACATCAAGAATGCTTTCTTGAATGGTGACCTTTGAAAGAGGAAGTTTATATGGGTTCAATCACCTCGGTTTTTCTGGCTCAAGGCAATGAACAGAAAGTGTGCAAGTTAAAGAAGTCTTTATATGGCTGAAGCAATCACCAAGAGCTCGGTTCAGCAGATTCCATGCTGCTGTTCAGCAAAAGGGATACAAGCAATGTCAATCAGATCACACATTGTTTTGTGAAAAGGGGAGAAGGTAAAATGGCTGCCTTAATAGTATATGTGGATGACATAATTGTTACTGGTGATTGGAATGATGAAATTCAAAGGTTGAAGGGTTTCCTTGCCACTCAGTTTGAAGTGAAGGATCTAAGACCTGCCAAATACTTCCTTGGAGTTGAAGTTGCTCGATCAAAAAAGGGTATCTTTATCTCCCAAAGGAAATATGTCCTAGATTGCTTCAGGACACTGGAAAGATGGGGGTTAAGCCAGTTGACTCTCCCATTGACCCCAACCATAAGTTAAGTGACAGCCAGGGTGAACCTCTTAAAGATGTGAACAATTTCAAAGGCTTGTAAGGAGATTGTTATATCTCTCCAGACATTGCATATGTTGTTGGTGTCCTCAGTCAGTTCATGCATGCACCTAGGTCCACTCATCTTGAAGCAGCAGAGAGGATACTACGATATCTTAAGAAGTTTTCCTGGTGCTGGCTTGTTATTAAAAAGGCACGGGCATTTGAGAGTTGAAGTTTATACAGATGCGGATTGGGTTGGATCTCAAAGTGACAGAAAGTCTACTAGTGGTTACTGCAGCTTTGTAGGAGGGAACCTCGTTACTTGGAGGAGTAAAAGCAAACCGTGGTGGCTAGATCCAGTGCTGAAGCTGAATACCGTGCAATGGCCCACGGAGTAGCTGAAGGTATGTTGATAAAGAATCTGTGAGTGAGTTGGGTTTCCCAGTGGACAAACCCATAACTCTATTCTGTGATAACAAAGCAGCTATAAGTATTGTTGCTAACCCGGTGCTACATAATAGAACGAAGCACATCGAAGTTGACAAGCATTTTATCAGAGAGAGTCATCACAAGCGAAGTATGTACTCCCTATGTCAGCTCTGAAGACCAACTGGAAAACATCTTTACAAAAGGGCTAAACTATTCTAGACATCATGATCTCTGTGACAAGTTGGGCATGATTGATATCTATGCCCCAACTTGAGGGGGAGTGTTAACAGATGTTGTTGTATACAGGTTTAGTACTGCAAGGGTATTTCTGTAATTTCTCCATTCTTTATGTTGTACGACCAGTATAGTATAAATAACAACTGCTTCTCTCGCCTGAAGCATTCTTTTGAGGTATTCAGTCCTCTCGCCTCTCCTCTCTTCTCTTCTCTCTTTCTCTCTTCCTCCTCTCTTCTCTTGTTCAACAGTGTGTTGGTAAAGGATGTGGGAGATATCAAAGAATGGTGGGTCAAACTGTTGTATTTGTGTGACACGACCAGATATTTCTTATGTTGTCAAGTGTTGAGTCAGTACATGCATGCACTTGGGTTCAGCACTGGGAAGCTATTGAGAGAATACTTGCATATCTGAAAAAAGCACCCTGGAAGAGGCATCCTTTTCTCAAATCATGAGAATCTGAAGCTAGAATCCTATACAGATGCAGACTGAGCTGGATGCTTAGATGACAGGAGGTCTACATTAGGAGTGTGTACCTTTGTAGGTGGAAACTTGATCTCCTGGAAGAGTAAGAAGCAAGCGGTTGTGGCAAGGTCAAGTGTAGAGGTTGAGTATAGATCCATGGGTCATGTTGTCTCAGAACTTCTTTGGGTTAGATCTCTCTTGAGTGAGATTGGGGTGAAAGCAAAGGAACGTATGATGTTATACTATGACAATCAGGCTGCAATCAATATTTCCCACAATCCAATTCAGCATGATAGGACAAGACACATTAAAGTTGATATACACTTTATAAGAGAAAGGGTAACAACCGAAGAAGTTTGTTTGTCTTATGTCTCTTTAGAGTTGCAGCTGGCTGATGTTCTCACTAAAGGGGTGGCAAAGAACAAGCTTGAACATGATCTACGCAAGTTGGGAATGTGTGACATTTACTCCCAACTTGAGGAGGAGTGTTGAAGATTAATTAGTTTTATGATGTTTTTTTGAGTAGATGTTTTATGTTAGTTGTTAGATAGGAGGTGGAGACCACAATAGTTATGTGAGTCCAAATTTTATTATGTTTTCGAGTGTTATATATGCTGTTTTATGTTTTGCCGCCCTATAAGGGCATAGTTGTCTTTGTACTGTTCTATTATTTTAGTATAAATAATAAGTGAAGGGGGTGGCCAGATCATTTCTCTCTTTTCTTTTCAACTTCTCTTCTTCTCTTATTCTCTTCTTCTCCTTCTCTCTTCCTTCTCTCTTCCTTCTCTCTTCAAGAAACTACTTTTCTTTTACATTTTTTTAATTCAGTAGATTGATACTGAAGTGACACTATGGCAGGGAGGTCGAGAGCTGGAAGAAGATGATGAGCTGGAAAGGTGGTTCCCAGGTGGCATTAGGAGAGTGGAGGAAAGAGAAGAAATGACAAAGGGGTAGGGGAATAGTCTCTTTCGGCTGACCAAGAAAAGGGGCAACAAGATTTAGTAATTCTTCAAATAAATTGAATTAGCCCCAGGAGGAGTGAAGAAAAAAAGTTTCGCAAAAGTGGTTCGGTTTGGACATAGGTCAGATCCGGGTTGTTGAACAATAGGAGTTTTTTGGTTACACAAGAAAGGTGGCTAGATCCGACCCGTTGAAGAGGTCAGAATGGGTTTCTGGCTCATGTGACTCATTAAATAGTCACGTGGGAGGAGGTAAAATGAATGCTACATGGGACAAAAGTTTGGGTCTAATCATTACCTTCAACAAAGCAAAACAGGGCTTCTGGTGCGGCTAAGTTTGGTTCATGTTCCTCTATGCAGTGGGTTCCTATACAAAGAGAGGAAGGAATCGACAAGATGAAATCCCTTCTGATCGGCCAAACCCAAGGTACACCAGAGCCAGGTCAGAGGAAAAGGAACTAGTGGAAGGAGGTTGGATTGACATTAACGTGTCAGAGGAAGACGATTCTGAAGACGAGGAAGAGTTATCCTGGTAGCATTGAGTCACAGGCAGATACAGAGGAAATAGAAGATCTCAACTTCGGTATTCTGTTTGATGGTAAGACAATGGAGCCGGTTTTTTCCACTTCCCATGTTTCGGCATCAACTAGTGATAGTTCGTTGAGGTCCAAGTTTGCTTGAATGGGTGGCTAGAAAACACTGCTACAAATTTAGAAGATCTATTATCAATTTAGAATTTCAAAGCAGGGTAGCGGTAATGAGACTATCAATGATCACCAAAGGTTTAATAAAGGTTTGCCAGGAAGGGATAAGACGTAGAGCTCAGGAAGATTTTTGCAGGAGAATTCCTTCCCGGAATTTGGTTCCCAGCAAATCCATCCTATAAAGCCCATGATCCTCCTCTTCTTGTGATGGGAAAGGAAACATATTTTTTGTTCTCTTCCCCCCCCCCAGGTATGGCAGTAAATTTGTTTTTGGGTACTAATGTGGATTCACTATCTCATGCCAATTCTCCAGGTTCCCTGCCTCTCTATTTGCCACTGGCCGTGGATGCAAAAAAGATTAACACTAGATTAGGGTGAAACTATAGTTGTTGAAGAGATGGGAGAAAGAATTTGGGGTTTAATTGAACAACATTTGGAAGAAATGACGAGAAAAGAGCTAGAGGAAAATAAACACAGAGAATAAGGAAGATATGAACAGGGGGGAAGTTTTGGTGGATGACAAAAAGGAAGAAGACAGGATAGAAATTATTGTGGAGAAGTTGGGTTGTAAGGCAAAGAATTCCAATGACCTAAAGACCTACTTAAGAACCAAGAAAACTGAGGTGAAGGTGAGAAAAAGGAAGATGAGTGAGGTGGAGAGGTTAAAGCTTGATGTGGAGGAAGATAGAGAGTTTGGTGAGAGGAAGGGTAGGAGAAGAGGGGAAAAGTAATTCAAGGGGCTGAGGTAAGGGATATAAAACCAAGTGACTTGATGAAAATGACCAATTGGAATGTTCGAGGTTTAGGGAGCGCGAGGAAGAGAGCCATAATAAAGGAATTGCTGAAGGAGAAGCCCAATGTTGTTTTGTTGCAATAGACTAAGCTTTTGACATTTGATGACAAATAGGCCAGAAGTATTATGGAGGTCTAGGGGCATAGGTTGGCCCAATGGTCACCGTTCATGGGGTTCCTCAGGTGGTTGATGCGTGGCATCTATGGAAGGAAGAAACATGTTGCTTAGGAAAAGAGGGATTTGATGGAAGTTTATCAGTGTCCTCTAAAATTTCAAAAGAAGATTGGATGGTTTTGAATGGGTGTTAAACATGCATTTACGGAACCTAATGGGTATTAGGGTACAGGAATGAAATGTGGGAAGAGCTTGAAGATATAGCGAGCATTGGTGCGGAATGGACCATAGTGGTGTTGGGAGTGGACTTCCAATCGGTGATAAGATTTGTTGAGGAGTCTAATAAGATGAGATTTAAAGGGAACCAGCAAGTTATGAGGAAGTTTAAATTGAATTCATAAACAATTGTGAATTGAAAGGCATTGCCCCTGTGTGAGTAGTAACTTCACTTGGTCTCTAATATGCAATCAAAACCCAATTTGCTCTAAGCTCGATAGGGATTCTTATTTACCTAGTGGATTGGGAAGCCCACTAGGGAGCGGTTGGTCTCTATGGCTTTACCTAGGTTAACCTCTGATCACTTGACCCTGATCTCTTTATCCAAGGTTGAGCTAAGAGGAAATGGCCCAACCCCGTTTCGGTTTGAGATACATGTGGCTTAGTCACCAAGTTTTTTAAAGGGAAAAGGTTAAAAGACTGGTGAAGATGGAGATTAATACTAGTGAATAAAGTGGGAGGGTATGAAATTTTCAGTCATGAAGCTTAAAAGAGTTGAAAAGCAAGGATCAAGATTTGGAAATGCTCAACAGATTTGCAGATTAGAAAAGAAAAAACAAGAGGCTAATTGACAATAATCAGACATTGGATAAGAGAAGGCAAACGAATGGTTATGGCCATACATTAATAAAAAAAGGCATTTCAAGTGGCCTAACCCAAGGAATGGATGCTAGATGTGTCCGGTTGGGTAAAAAGATGTTGCTAATTTCATTTGCAGAGTGCTCTTGCGCCAAACAGGGGGTGGGAAGAAGCCAATTGGTTTTGGGCTACTTATGTAATTGTTATTGTGTAGGGGGTGTAAGAGGGTTTTTACCTCCCCCCACCTTTGTATTTTTAATCTTCTTTTAATAATTTAGATGAAAGTTTTCTTTTACTATAAAAAAAAATTGGAAAAGTGTCGGGCTGCTCCATTCAGTATTTGAAAACAATTGTGGTTGAAGGCCATCCTGGATTTATCAAGAAAGTTCTACGAGATTGGTGGGCGTGGAGAAGCAACTCATGCAATAAATTGGGAGGATAAAGGAGATGCATAAGAAACTTCAATACTTAAAGAACAAAATGTAAGGACTGGAACATTTTTGGAGTTTGGCAGTGTGTGAACAAGAAAGAAAGCAAAATGTGATTCATCACGGAGGAATGTAGGACTGAAAGAATTAAGGGGGTCTTGGAGATGGTAGACTTGATGATTAAAGCGGGGATGAAGAGGAGGACAAGGAGCCAAAGTTGGTAGATTGAGGAAAAAACCAGTTTAGAGGATTGCTTACACAAGAAGGAAATTAGTTGGAGCAAAAGTCTAGATGATGTAAATGGTTGAAGGAGGAGACAGGAACACTAAGTTCTTTCTGATGTTGTAGAAAATGGTAGAGAGGACGAAAAACTTTTCATCTCCAAATTAGAAGTTGAGGGATTAACCATATATCCATTCAAAATGAGATTGTTGGGGCCTTTGTGGACCACTCTTAAATCTATTTTTCCGAAGACCCGTTGGAGTGATAGGAGTGTGGATTGAGGGATTGGATTGGCCTCATGGTTAAGATTAGAGGTAGATGGAGTGGTTGGAGAGAAGTTATGAACTTGGAAGAAGTTAAAGGAAAGCAATGTTTCCTAAATGGATTAGATCAAAAGCACCCAAGGTTCTAGGATGGTTTTCACGATGGCTTTTTATTCAAACTGTTGGGAGATCTTGAAGGAGGACTTTGGAAATGTCTGTGTTTGAAGAGGTTCACAGAAGAGGAGTGATTAACCCGGGCTTAAAACTCTTCGCGTTTGCGTTCCCAAGAAGAGAAAAGCTATTCCACCCAAGAGACTACAGACCAATTAATTGCGAAGAGTGTTGTCTCTAAGGATGTTAGACAATTGCTCCCTTCTTTAATAACTCACAAACCAAGGAGCTTTTGTGAGTGGGAAGGCGAAATTAACTGAATCAAATCTTCATAGCTAATGCAGAGTGTAGAGGAATTTTAAGAGATCTGGAAAAAAGGTCGGTTGGTTTTTGCAAATTAGATCTTAAAAAAGGCTATGACCGTTGAGGTTAAGTTCTGGTCCTTTTTGTTGGAGGTGATGGGAAAGTAGTTTGGATTTGGAGATTAATAGTGGGCAATTGGGATGTTAGGGGATGTTGTTAGGATTTGCAACTACTCTATTCTAGTTAATGGGACAATGGTGGATTTTTTTCCCAGCTTTGAGAGGTATAAGACAAGGAGACCCCCTTCCTCTCCTTTCCTGTTTACTTTGATTGTGGAGATCCTAGGGATTTTCTTGATCTCTAGAGTAGATGCTAGGGAACTTAATAGAGGGTGGAGGGCTAGGTTTAAGGAGGACATACCTCTAACTCACTTGCAATTTGCAGATGATAGCAATTTTATTCTGTCAAGGAGGGGATCGGAATTGGATTAAGAACTTGAAACTTTGTTATACAATCGCTTTGGGCAATTGTCAAATCTAAAAGTTAACTTTGAGAAATAAGTTGTATAGTGGGAGGTCGAAATATGGAGGAAAGGAGATACTTGAATATGTTAGTCATCTATGGAGTGGTGCAATGTCTAAGGTGGCCTCTGAACGTAGCCTTGGTTTGGCTCTTGGGGCAATCCCCAAAAAAGGAAGTTTTTGGGGATCCCGATAGTGGAGAGAGTTGAGAAGAGGCTCACCTCTTGGAAGAAGAATTACCTATCTCTTGGAGGTAGAATCAACGCCTAATTAGGGTTCTACGCCTTGCTAACTTGCTTGGTTTAGATTTAGATATTATGTCCTGTCAGTTTTTAAGATTCCTTCAGTAGTGGCTTAGCACAGTTGGAAAAAGCTAATGAGAGATTTCCTGTGGGAATCGGGGGAGGAGGAAAAAGAAGACCATATATAGGGTTGTGTGGGAGGTTAGTGAGTAGAGGTGAAGCTAATTTTGGTGGGTCTTGGCCATTGAGAATATTAGGAAGAGTACTTGGCTCTCTTAAAGGAAGTGGTTGTGGAGGTTTCCCATCGAAAAAGAGAAGTTGTGGGCGTATGATTGCTAATTATTATCCATGGGCTTTGCACAATAATGGTGGTTAGGACTTCAGATTCTGGCTAGAAGTACAAATGAGCTTCACCTTGGAAAGCAATTCAAGCTATCATGCCTTTGTTCTATCCTTGGATTGGATATGATTTACATTCAGGTAACATCATTAAATTTTGAGACAGGTTTTTGGGTTGGAGATCATCCCTTTTGAAAAACCACATTTCCCAACTTTTATTTGACTATTTTTTATTTTAAAAACATGAACCTAATCTCCCAGCTTCTCTTTGACCTCTGGGTTTGGCGTGGAACTTGGATTATGAGAAGAACGATTA
>JAKGHH010000001.1:224473993-224488215 GCA_022828595.1 Nelumbo lutea
AGGTCCTCTCTTGTCGGTCAGTGTATGATCATTATGGGCTGAGAGGTTAAGTGTAAGACCATTGAGGATAATACCTGCATGGGCAAATCTTGCATCTGCCCACAGTCCCTGGGTGTTACAAGGTGGCTTGGCCCAGGGACCTCTTAGGGTAAGTGTTGGGCCCATAGAGCCCATTTGATGGGTTTCAGGGGGTGCACTGTCTTTAACAGTGTATTCGGCCAGGCCTTGTAACAAAGGCTGGGCCGAACCCATGTGGCTGATGTGTAGATCAATGCTTGGGTCCAACGCCATACAAGAAAGCCCAACTGGGCAGCAGTTAAGAGGGTTAAGTGAGCACATAAGCTTAATGGGCATAAAGCCCATTTCGAACTGGGCTGTTTATTTAGTTAATAAAGGGGCGAAATCTGAAGTGGATCAGCTAATATGATTGGGCTTATACCCTATCCACTTAGAGAGTCCAAGATCTAAATAAGATTTAGATCTGGAAACCTCCTAATCAGATTAGGAGATGGCTGATCTGATCTCCAGATAAGATAAGGATTATCCCTTATCACTTAAAGGGACTTCTAACCCAAATGTTATTTGGATTAGCAACTCCTAATCTGAATTAGGAGCTGATCCCTTTAAGATTAATAAAAGAAGAAGGGGGCCGGCAGCCTAAACATATACACACAGATCATCAGGTTTTCTTTAGTGTTGAAATCAAGAAGAGAGAATTCCGCTCCCTGCAAATACTCTCTTGCCGCCTCCCTGTTCTTGCCGCCCTGTTTGCCAGTTCGATCTCCAGTTGTGGGAGAAGTCAAGATTGGATCTTGACATCAGTCCTTTGAGAAAGGAGTAAAAGGAAGTTGTGCTCACATACCATCTTGCTGATTCTTGCGAAGGATAGAGTTCTTGGAGAAGAACGCTGCTGATTCTGCTCCACCTGCACTGCGCCATCTTCAGTGGGAGCAGTCTTTGGATCCTTCCTTGGGCGTGAACACCTTCGTTGGGAGATATTACTTCTCCATATCAGGTGTAATCCTTCCCACTCCTTTTTGGTTCAGATCTGGTTCAGTTTATGGTTCAAGATTGATCATTGAAAATATGATTTTCTAAATAGGGAATACGATTCCCAGTTGAAGGGAGAGAAAAATTTTTGAAATTCGCCCCTTATTCCGCAATCTTTGGGCGTCCATGTGATGGATATCCTATCCCTTCAGTAGTATCAGAGCCATGGTTCAAATCTTGAACCAGTTTGTTTCAGATCTGAACCTACGCAAATGGGCAGAAGGCGTTCTACCAGATTTGCGCAGATATGGGTTTTGGGAAATTTGTTCCCAAAATTGATGGGCAAATAATCTGAAATTAATTTTATATAAATCTAATTATTAGTTAAGAACTGTTCTTTATGATTTTCTTGATTTATAGGCTGTTCGTACAAGAGGAGATCGATTTCTTGGTTTGCGTAGGGAACTTGCAAGATTTGCAGTTTCTTGATTTATTTATTACATTTGGTCTGTAAATAATTTTTATTTTAATTTTTAGAGTCAATGTATAGGTATTTGATCTGATGTAATCATTAATAGAAATAGGATTTATATTTACTTTTTATTTTGGATCGAAGATGGCGGCGCAGAAAGGGAGATTTCGCAGAAAAGAAGATTTTGTTGATGGGACATTCGCTATCTGCGATTTGCAGTTTATGAAACTGAAAATTGTGATCTAACCTCTGTTTTGCAGGATGAATTATGCGAACAACCCTGTTTAACTGATTCTTGATTTTCTTTTATCAGTAATTAATTTCAGATTATTTTCTTGAATTAAAGATTTAATTAACATCAAACCCTAGACCCATTCGAACCATGATTGGGTCAAACTGTTTGGACCGAATCTAGGGTTTAATCAAGGCTGAAAGTCAGCCCTAATTTCCCACTGATGGGCCTAAGGAATGATATTTAATTAAATGGTTAATTCGGCCCAACCTGTAAAGGCCCAGTTTTAAATAGTTAAAACTGCTAAAAGCCCACTTAACACATTAAAGCTATATGGGTTGAACCGTTCGGCCCATATACCTAGATAATATTAATGGTTAATATTATGGATTTAAAATGGGCTTCAAATGGGCTTTGCAGATAATTAATTGATTGGATCAATTTATCCCTGCATGTGATGTACGGATGTATGATGTGCTACGTACATGGGCCATAAGTACTTGGCCCATGCTCAATCGACAGTGGCTCTTTCGCACAACATGGCTGAATGCACATCATTGCAATGGTGTCCCTCTTGGTCATTGGATGACCTCCCTCAGTGGTGGGCCCCACACCTCATCATGAGGACTCGTGCAGAACCCTAGCCGATTTAGGCCCACCAAAATCTGGCTTTATGAAAGTCAGTGGGAGCCACTTTGGTTTGACCTAAAGATAGAACTAGGGCGTAATTAACTGTTCCCTCTAGCTAATATGAGTGCATGTGATAGGGAGATTCATATGATGAACTCTCTAAAGGCCTTCCATCATTAGCATGAGGATGGGTCCTTCAGTAATGAGGAAACGCACCAGAAAATGGGCTATCCATTTGCTGTTGGGCTTGTCTAAGTGTTTCATAAGATGATAGGGGCGTCATAGACCAATGTGGGAGGGGCTTCACCAGAAAATGGGAACTCTCTCACGGTACCTTGGCGTTCACGAATATGATGGGTAAGCACTCACTGGACAGAAAGGTTTACCTGAAAAGGGCTCTGAACCTTGTTTGATAGAGGCCAAAGGGAAAACTTATATGATGAGTTGATATGATCCTTCACAGAAAGGTGGTGGGGTTATGCAGTTGAAACAGTTGACTCCACGCACCCTATGTGATTTCCCACATTTCCAGAGACAACCCATAGTCTCCCTCACTGAGAAAGGTGGGAAATCTCAGAGATGAATAAATGGAAATGGATCATAGATTAAAATCCATATCTATGTATTGAACATGAATCAAATTAGGTTGTGGACTGATGTTTGCTCTTTTATCAGAAAATGGAAAACGGATCATTTGCAAAGCTTCTTGACGACAACAAGCTTAATGGCCAAACTATGCCGACTGGTATAGGAACCTTGTGCTGGTCTTAACCTCTGAGAAATTGGACAAAGTAGCCAAGAATCCTGCCCCGGATCGTCCGGGGGATAGGGCTTCTGAGGCCCGAAGAATAGAATACCAAGAATGGGAGGAGAAAAACTCCCTTGCCCGCTGCTATATCATTGCCTCCTTGGACAATCCAATTCAGAGCAGTTCGATCAGATCAAACTTGCTAAGGACGTATTGGACAGTCTTAGGACAATGTACGAAGAGCAGAATCGTTCTACTCGGCAGAAGGTCTTGAAACAGTTCATGACCGCGCAAATGACCAAGGGCCAACAAGTTCACGACCATTGTCTCCGGATAATGGGCTATATCAACGAACTAGAGGCTCTTGGATCCGGGCTGGATCTGGTAACTCAGATCGATGCTATTCTCAACTCTCTGCCTCCATCCTTTAATCCATTCATCATGAACTATAACATGAACAATGCTGAACGTCAGCTTGCAGGAACTCAGCAATATGTTGCAGAGGGCCGAAGAATTGATTAAAAAGGATGAGCCCATTGCCATGCTTGTTTGAAACTGGCAAATCGGGCAAGAAAAGGAAGGCGAAGAGAAAGCCCCAGAAAAAGGCTGCCAAACCCAAGAAACAGAGGAAGGATAAGGCATCAGATGCCTGTCATTTTTGCAAGAAGACCGGCCACTGGAAAAGGAATTGTCCTACCTACCTGGAATCCAGGAAAGGTAATTTTGAAACTTGTGTTATAGAAACCAATTTATTGGTTGCTTCTGCGTCCTGGTGTATTGACTCCGGGGCTTCAACTCATGCATGTAACTCACTACAGGGGTTCAAGGTAAGCAGAAGGCTGAGTGAAGGAGAAGTCACACTCTATTTGGGGACTACTGCAACTGTTGCAACCGCGGCCATAGGAACCGTGGAGTTATTTTTTTAGAGAATGAACAATTGTACTGAAAGATTGTCTTTATGTACAAAAATTTGAGAAATTTGATTTCTGTCTCAAAACTGTGTGCAGATGGTTATTCTGTCTTCTTTAGTAATACGATTACTATTAAAAGAAATAACAGATTCATCACATACGGGGAACTGGAGAACGGTCTCTATGTTCTACATCCTTCTCTAGAAACTAACATAACCGAAACTACGTCGGCTAAAATCCCAAAGAAGAGAATCCGTGATACAGATAATCCTATGTGCCTGTGGCATTACCGACTTGGCCACATTGGTGTTGACCGAATCACATGTTTGGTAAAGGATGGTCCTTTGGATTTTCTAACTGTAGAAGATCTTCCCACCTGTGAGCCTTGCCTATAAGGCAAGATGACGAAACGGCCATTTAACGGTAAGCCTGAAAGATGTATAGGCACACTTGACCTAATACATACTGATGTATGTGGTCCCCTGAGTGTTAGGACACGAAAATCAACACGTGTATTTCATCATCTTCACAGATGATTTCTCACGATATGGTTACGTGTACCTAATGAGACACAAGTCTGAATCCTTTGAAAAGTTCAAAGAGTTTAGACAAGAGGTCGAGAAACAGTTAGGGAGAGAAATTAAAGCCCTTCGATCTGATCAAGGTGGCGAGTATCTCTCTGATGAATTCAGGGACTACTTAAAGGACAATGAGATTGTGTCACAATTAGCTCCTCCTACTACACCACAACTTAACGGTGTTTCAGAGAGGAGGAATAGGACCTTATTGGATATGGTCCGGTCGCTTCTCATACACTCAGAGTTACCCACATCCTTTTGGAGTTACACATTATAGACAACGATTTACGTGTTGAATCGGGTTCCAACTAAATCGGTTCCGAATACTCCATATGAACTTTGGAATGGAAAGAAACCAAGTGTCAGACACTTGAAGATTTGGGGTTGTCCAACACACATTAAGAGAATGAGTACAGACAAGTTGGAATCAAAGACCAGCCATTGCCTATTTGTAGGCTACCCAAAAGGCTCTGTAGGTTACCTATTCTATGACCCAAGTGAGCAGAAAGTGTTCTACAATCGAAATGCCCAATTCTTGGAGACCGATTACATCTTGGACACCCATCGTCAAGAAATTGTTCTTGATGAGGAGAGCTCAGGAGCAGTGGGAGACGTCCCGCAAGTTCCAGGTAGTGACAAACCTAGAAGATCCACTCGGGCATCCAGGCCACCAGTCCATTATGGTTATGATCAGGATAGTTACCTGGTCGAAACCTTGACTAGTGAGGAGGATCCCGTGACTTACGTGGAAGCTATGTTGGACATAGACTCCCAGAAGTGGGTGGAGGCCATGAGAGCAGAGATGGACTCAATGGAGACCAATGGAGTATGGACTCTAGTAGATCCGCCCTCCGGTGTAAAAGCAACCGGTTGCAAATGGATTTACAAGAGGAAGAAGGGCCCCGATGGTAGGGTTGAGACCTTCAAAACTCATCTGGTGGCGAAAGGGTACACTCAGAAAGAGGGCATCGATTATGAGGAAACCTTTTTGCCTGTGGTCTTGCTTAAATCCATTAGAATCCTGGTAGTTGTAGCAGCATACCATGATTATGAGATTTGACAGATGGATGTCAAAACTGCATTCCTGAATGGAGATCTTACTGAAAATATCTATATGCAGCAGCCGCAAGACTTCTTTGCTGCGGGTCAGGAAAACATGGTATGTAAACTTAGTAGATCCATTTATGGACTTAAGCAAGCTTCTAGAAGTTGGAACATCCGTTTTGATTCTGCTGTCAAATCGTTTGACTTCGAGTAGAATTCGGATGAACCTTGTGTATACAGGAAGTACAGTGGAAATAAGGTTACCTTCTTGGTTCTGTATGTATATGACATTCTACTCATTAGGAATGATGTAGGAATGTTGACTATGGTGAAAGTATGGCTTTCACAGCAATTCTCCATGAAAGATCTTGGAGAAGCCTCCTATATACTGGGTCTTCGACTCTATAGAGATTGATCGAAATGGATAATAGGATTATCCTAATCTGCCTACATTGACAAAATAGTCAAAAGATACAGCATGGAGAACTCCAAGAAAGGAAATGTTCCTTTTAGGCACGGAGTCACTCTCTCCAAGAAGATGTCTCCCAAGACTTCTGAGGAGATCGATGGCATGAAAGACGTTCCCTATGCCTCTGCCGTAGGGAGCATCATGTATGCCATGCTGTGCACTTGTCCTGACATAGGCTCAGGCAGTGAGTGTAGTAAGCAGATTTCAGGCCAACCCAGGGCAGGAGCATTGGACTGCTGTGAAAAAACATACTTAAGTACCTTCGAAGGACAAAAGAGTTTGTCTGGTGTTCGATGGTAGCTCACTACAGATCCAAGGGTTTACAGATGTCGATTTTCAGTCGAATCCAGATGATAGAAAGTCTACATCTGGATATGTTATCATGATAGGATCGTGTGTTGTTTTCTGAATGTCAGCAAACAGGGGTCCTGAGTAGCAAATTAATAGTCCACAACCCAAGTCGAACGCATTGCCGTAAGTGAGGCTGCCTCATGAATGAAAGTGTTCATTCATGAATTTGGAATTCAGCACATCACCCATTCCACTGTTGTATGACAACACTGGACCTACGGGAGGATAGTGTAAAAAGTTAGCGTCAGCGGAAAATGTAGTAGACCCATTGACAAAGCCACTATCACGGAAAGTGTTTGAAAAACACGTGGAAAGCATAGGACTCCGACTAGTACCTGATTGGACCTAAGTGCAAGTGGGAGCTGTTAGACAATTTTGTATGCCCTTAGCTTCAATCAGAATGATGTACTTTATGAGTTTATTGTAAATGAATAAAAGTGCATATTTGATTCATGTTCCCTTGGTATGTTTCTGTGTAATACCCTTAAACTTGACACTTAATGAGACTCGTGTTAGTTTAGAATGTTCACAGCCAGTGGGTCAGTCTGGGGAGACCTATCCTGACAAGGCTGACACTGTGGTGCCACCAAGTCGGTTGGGGTGGCTTGTCTCAGCTACCGGGGTGAGACCCTAGGCACATACAGTGTCGGAGAAATAGAATCTATGAACTGGACCAGATTTCCAGTATTGCCTAGGACCTTGGAGATTGATGGGCAAAACTGGAAAGTTACACCCGACCCCTAGACTCGATTATGATACTGCACTAGGTGTCGGATTGGGCTGTCTTTGATATACCAATCAGTGAGATCCTTAGCGGGGGTCAAAACCTGGGTATGTTGGGATAGTCCGAGAATTCATCTGAGTGGGTGATCATAGTGACAGGATCAGCCCCTTTGTCAGACAAAGGTAATGATCGGGGATGCACTCTCACTGATGGAAACCAAGACTGCCGGCAGCCGATTTCAACCGTTGAGATTTGTTTTGCAAAATATATTTTATATAAGATATAAAAGTATATGTATGGTTTCTAAAATGTTTGCAAGAAGGTTTTAATTCCCGGGATCCATATGAGTGGAGAGTGCAACACTGTTCCTTGCAGTCGAGGGAGAGGTCCTCTCTTGTCGAGTAGTGTATGATCATTATGGGCTAAGAAGTTAAGTGTAAGACCATTGAGGTAATACCCGATGGGCTAATCTTGCATCTGCCCATAGTCCCTGGGTGTTACAAAGTGGCTTGGCCCAGGGACTACTTAGGGTATGTGTTGGGCCCATAGAGCCCATTTGATGGGTTTCAGGGGGTGCACTGTTCATAGTAGTGTATTCGGCTAGGCCTTGTAATAAAGGCTGGGCCGAACCCATGTGGCTGATGTGTAGATCAATGCTTGCGTCCCACGCCATACAAGGAAGCCCAACTGGGCAGCAGTTAGGAAGGTTAAGTGAGCACATAAGCTTAATGAGCGTAAAGCCCACTTCGAACTAGGCTGTTTATTTAGTTAATAAAGGGGCGAAATCTGAAGTGGATCAGCTAATAGGATTGGGCTTAGACCCTATCCACTTAGAGAGTCCAAGATCTAAATAAGATTTAGATCTGGAAATCTCCTAATCAGATTAGGAGATGGCTGATCTGATCTCCAGATAAGATAAGGATTATCCCTTATCACCTAAAGGGACTTCTAACCCAAATGTGATTTGGATTAGCAACTCCTAATCTGATTAGGAGCTGATCCCTTTAAGATAATAAAAGAATAAGGGGCGGCAGCCTAAACATATACACACAGATCATCAGGTTTTCTTTAGTGCTGAAATCAAGAAGAGAGAATTCTGCTCCCTGCAAATACTCTCTTGCCGCCTCCCTGTTCTTGCCGCCCTGTTTTGCCAGTTCGATCTCCAGTTGTGGGAGAAGTCAAGATTGGATCTTGACATCAGTCCTTTGAGAAAGGATTGAAAGGAAGATGTGCTCACGTACCATCTTGCTGATTCTTGCGAAAGACAGAGTTCTTGGAGAAGAACACTGCTGATTCTGCTCCACCTGCACTGTGCCATCTTCAGTGGGAGCAGTCTTTGGATCCTTCCTTTGGGCGTGAGCACCTTCGTTGGGTGATATTACTTCTCCGTATCAGGTATAATCCTTCCCACTCCTTTTTGGTTCAGATCTGGTTCAGTTTATGGTTCTCCACATTGTAAAGCTCTGTTAATTTTCATTCTAGAATCTTTATACTTCAATCTTTTCTACAGTTGGAGGAGGTGCAAGGATTTTGTGATCCCAATCCGATTGAATATGTTGACATAGAAGCAACAGAGCCTAATATTGTGTTTTATTAGGGCTTAACTCCAAGTCAAGAATATCTTTATAGATATAGATTTTGTTGAACAAGACTTTATTAAGTATATCAACACTGGTTGTGAAGGTCCTCGAGGAAGAATTGCATTTTCTATTGTATGATGAGGGCGAATTTGGCCCTCCAATGACATTGTGACACATGGCATCTCAGAATAGATAGATGACACTTAGACACCACCTAAGTGATGATATTTAGTCCCAGATCACGGCTCATCTTTACCCCGACATGGCAACTTGCGTTTACCACTGACGTAGCGACCAACCTTCACCTTCGACATGGCGATTAGCCTTTATGCCGACTTAGAGACCTCGACCACAGCTTAGGTTGGTTTCCAGCTCCTCGTCCAGAGTCAACCTGTAGCACTTCGTGACCAGCCGATGGGATATTGACGTGAGGAGTGACTTCCCTCCAGGACTTTCCCGACCTAACTGGGGACCAGGTGGTGACCTTCGAGATGTGCTCACCGAGAAATTTGGATTACATATCCCGACACTCCTAAGCTTCTCAAAAATTGGCCCATGTATCGAATGTTCCGGACAATGATTAAAGTGAATGGCGGTTACCTCCGACAATCTCGGACCGGTTAGGTACATCCTCTCGGAAATCTAGAATGCGGTCCGTGAGGCCCAAACCAAACAATGCCTATACAAAGGGACTAAACCCAATAACACAAAAGGGAGGCGCGTAAGCACATTCTAGCTCTCATACTTTCTGATTTTTTAGCTCGCGACCTAGTACGAGAGAAACTAATTTTATCATCAGAGTGACCATGCCAGGATAGCCACCCCGAGTCCTCTAACATTCATTCCTTGTATGTTTCTTTAAAGAGAAACCCAGCTCAGCAATCAACCTTGCTCGGCACCCAATCTACCCCCGAACTCAGCTTAGTCAGCTCGTCATCCAAGTCCTCATCATGGAAAAATCCTCCACTTCGTCCTTTGAGTCATCGGTCAACTAGAAGTAGTCCGAACAACAAGGAGATAACAGAAAACGCTTCATCACTGTTCAAGCTAAAAAGATTTTAGAAGCTGATTTTGATCGTAGGTGTGGAAATGATTTTAAAGCATATTGGAGAATTTCTTGGTATAATGAACAAACAAAAACCAATTTACTCCCAGCTTTTACCTTAGTATTTTATTGGATATGTTGCAACTTTTGAAGTTGTTAGTGCTGGGGGATAAATTACGGTGGTCGAGGGTTTTACCTACATGACAATACTCAGATTTCAAATACCTAGAATCTTGAGTTTTTTTTTGTTTGCATAGAGTTTGAGGTAATTTTGTTTCGAGAAGAGAGAGATAGCACAACAAAAGTAAACTGGTGACCAAGCATACTTATAAATCCATGTTAAATGGAGAGGGTGAATAGGATGAGAAACCATACTAAACGTGTAAATTTAGTGTAATTTTTCCATTATCCAATTATGTATATATGATTCTTTTCCCTCTACACCACAAGTCTCAAATTATATCTTATCAAGCATAGTTTTGCAAAAGCAATTTCAATCGGCAAAACGAGGCCAAATTCTTTTTCAATAATATTGAAATCTGACGGATAAGATTCTACATATATGAGAACAAGCGAATTAGAGATGGATTTACCTAGGGGATGTGCCTTTATAAAGGATCCTACACCAAACTGGAAAAAACAGGAGAAAAATGGTCAATGGGAACCATAATACCATTCACCATCCTTCCCTACTCAGAATCTGTGAATCGAATAGGGCCTTAGTGGGAGGAGATATAATTCCTTTTAGGGTCCATTAGGTTTGCAAAACATAATCCGTGAATCTTAGAAATTTTGCATGAAGTAGCCTGTTTGAACATTTCCTCTACACAAACAGATACATGCGTAGTGTCTGATCTTCTTGTCTGCTTTAAACCCGGATGGATTGGACGAATGGATTGGTTTGTTGAAATTGAGAATTCGCTATCTTCTTCTCAAGGTAAACATCATCCTTCCTCCCTGACCACTTTTTCTTCATATTGTAAAGCTCTGTTAATTCTAATTCTTGGGTCTTTATACTTCAATCTTTTCAACAGTTGAAGGAGGTGCAAGAATTTTGTCATCCCAATCCAATTGAATATGTTGACATACAGGCAGTAAAGCCTAATATTATGTTTTATTGGGGCTTAAAACCTGGTCGGAATATCTTTATAGATATAGATTTTGTTGAACAAGACTTTATTAAGTATATCAACACTGGTTGTGAAGGTCCTCGAGGAAGAATTGCATTTTCTATTGTATGATGAGGGCGAATTTGGCCCTCCATTGATATTGTGACACATGGCATCTCAGAACTACTAGATGACTCATAGACAACACCTAAGTGATGATTTGGAGTCCTAGATTGCAGCTCATCTTATCAACGACATGGCAACTTGCGTTTACCGCTGACCTAGCGACCAACCTTCACATTCGTCCTGGCGACTTGCCTTTATGCCGACCTAGAAACCTTGACCCCAACATAGGTTGGTTTGCAGCTCCTGATCCAGAGTCAACCTGTAGCACTTCGTGACCGGCCGAAATGACCTCGACGCGAGGAGTGACTTCCCTCCAGGACTTCCCGACATAACTGGGGACCAGGTGGTGACCTGCGAGATGTGCTCACCGAGAAATTTGGATTACATATCCCGACACTCCCAAGCTTCTCCAAAATTGGCCCATGTATCGAATTTTCCGGACAATGATTAATGTAAATGGCGGTTACCTCTGACAATCTCGGACCGGTTAGGTACATCCTCTTGGAAATCTCAAATGCGGTGCGTGAGGCCCAATCCAAACAAGGCCAATACAAAGGCACCAAACCCAATAACACAAGAGAGAGAAGCGTAAGCACATTCTAACTCTCATACTTTCTGATTTTTTAGCTCGCGACCTAGAACGAGAGAACTAACTTAATCATCAGAGTGACCACGCCAGGATAACCACCCCGGGTCCTCTAACATTCATTCCTTGTATGTTTCTTAAAGAGCAACCCAGCTCAGCAATCAACCTTGCTCGGCACCCAATCTACCCCCAACTCTGCTTAGTCACCTCGTCATCCAAGTCCTCATCCTGGAGAAATCCTCCACTTCGGCCTTTGATTCGTCGGCCACCTAGAAGTAGTCCGAACAACAAGGAGCTGCCAGAAAACGCTTCATCATTGGTCAAGCTAAAATGGTTTTAGAAGCTGATTTTGATCGTTGGTGTGGAAATGATTTTAAAGCATATTGGAGAATTCCTTGGTATAATGCACAAACAAAACCAATTTACTCCCAGCATCTACCTTAGTATTTTATTGGATATGTTGCAACTTTTGAAGTTGTTAGTGCTACGGGGGATAAATTACGGTGGTCGAGGGTTTTACCTACATGACAATACTCAAATTTCAAAATACCTAGGATCTTGTGTTTTTTTTTTTTAATAGCATAGGGTTCGAAATAACTTTGTTTAAGAAAAGAGAGATAGCACAACAAAAGTTAATTGGTGTGCAGGTATACTTATAAATCCATGTTAAATGGAGAGGGTGAATAGGATGAGAAACCATACTAAACGTGTAAATTTAGTGTAATTTTTCCATTATCCAATTATGTATATATGATTCTTTTCCCTCTACACCACAAGTCTCAAATTATATCTTATCATGCATAGTTTGCAAAAGCAATTTCAACCGGTAAAATGAGGTCAAATTCTTTTTCAATAATATTGTAATATGACGGATAAGATTCTACAAATCTGAGAACAAGCGAATCAGATATGGATTTACCTAGGGGATGTGACTTTAAAAAGGATCCTACACCAAACTGGAAAAAATAGGAGAAAAATGGTCAATGGGAACCATAATACCATTCACCATCCTTCCCTACTCCGAATTTGTGAATCGAATAGGTCCTTAGTGGGAGGAGATATAATTCCTTTTAGGGTCCATTAGGTTTGCAAACATAATTCGTGAATCTGAGAAATTTTGTATGAAGTAGCCAATTTGAACATTTCTGCTACACAAACAATACATGCGTAGTGTTCGGACATTGTTCAGAATATCTTTATAGATATAGATTATGTTGAATAGGACATTGTTAAGAATATCAGCAATGGTTGTGAAGGTCCTCGTGGAAGAATTGCATTATCTATTGTATGATGAGCGCTGATTTGGCCCTCCATTGACATTGTGACACAGGGCATCTCAAAAACAACTAGATGACTCATAGACACCACCTAAGTGATGATTTGGAGTCCTAGATTGCGGCTCATCTTTAACCGACATGGCAACTTGCGTTTACCGCTGACCTAGCGACCAACCTTTACCTTCGTCCTGGCGACTTGCCTTTATGCCGACCTAGAAACCTTGACCCCAACATAGGTTGGTTTGCAGCACCTCATCCAGAGTCAACCTGTAGCACTTCGTGACCGGCCGAAATGACCTTGACGCGAGGAGTGACTTCCCTCCAGGACTTCCCGACATAACTGGGGACCAGGTGGTGACGTGCGAGATGTGTTCACCGAGAAATTTGGATTACATATCCCAACACTCCCAAGCTTCTCGAAAATTGGCCCATGTATCGAATGTTCCGGACAATGATTAATGTGAATTACGGTTACCTCCGACAATCTCGGACCGGTTAGGTACATCCTCTTGGAAATTTCGAATGCTGTGTGTGAGGCCCAATCCAAACAACAACTATACAAAGGCACCAAACCCAATAACACAAGAGGGAGGCACGTAAGATTCTACAAATCTGATAACAAGCGAATCAGAGATGGATTTACCTAGGCGATGTGCCTTTAAAAGGGATCCTACACCAAACTGGAAAAAACAGGAGAAAAATGGTCAATGGAAACCATAATACCATTCACCATCTTTCCCTACTCAGAATCTGTGAATCGAATAGGGCCTTAATGGGAGGAGATATAATTCCTTTTACGGTCCATTAGGTTTGCAAACATAATCCGTGAATCTGAGAAATTTTGCATGAAGTAGCCTATTTGAACATTTCTGCTACACAAACAGATACATGCGTAGTGTCTGGATCTTCTTGTCTGCTTTAAACCCAAATGGATTGGGCGAATGGATTGGTTTGTTGAAATTGAGAATTCGCTATCTTCTTGTCAAGGCAAGCATCCTCTTTCCTTCATGACCTCTATTTCTTCATATTGTAAAGCTCTGTTAATTCTAATTCTTGGGTCTTTATACTTCAATCTTTTCAACAGTTGAAGGAGGTGCAAGAATTTTGTCATCCCAATCCAATTGAATATGTTGACATACAGGCAGTAAAGCCTAATATTATGTTTTATTGGGGCTTAACTCCAAGTCAGAATATCTTTATAGATATAGAATATGATGAACAGGACTTTTTTAAGAATATCAACAATGGCTTGTGAAGGTCCTCGAGGAAGAATTGCATTATCTATTGTATGATGAGAATGATTTGGCCCTCCATTGACATTGTGACACATGGCATCTCAAAACAACTAGA
>JAKGHH010000001.1:224488315-224609916 GCA_022828595.1 Nelumbo lutea
TTCCTTGGCATAGCTCAGCCTTGGTTGGCGCCTTCACCTTTGTCCTTGGCTTGAGAAACTCGATAGGGAACGACCAACCTCTAGGATAGCGCAATAACAAGAACCTCTCCTTTTAGTGCTTTACCAAAGACGGGCCCTAACAAGCACCTTTTTACGTTGCCGAGCTGAGAAGTAGTAATAGCCTTGTTAGTGCTTTTTCAGTTGTAAGAAATAGATGGAACATCGGTAGGGTAACCTCTAGACCGTGGACCATGAAATAGCACAAATGACTCACCAAGTACTTAAATGAGTTTGGCATCAACTGGATAGGCTGGACACGAAACCACCTCAGTACCATGACAATTCCTTTACTCAAAGGAAACCTCAGTCTGACAATCGAGCTATGCTCATAAACACAAAGCTCGCCTGGCCGAGCTGAGATAACTCTGTTAACCAGCACCCGGAACATCTCAACTCATATTCCTTGTGAGCTCTAGAAAGCTCATGCCGGCTTAAAGAGATGGAGTTGCCACCCATTTTTTGGAGGAAATTAAGCCCTCATTTTTGGGTTTGAAAAGTTCGATTTAGGTCATCGATAGTGACTCCGTTCTTCGCCAAGGAAGGCACCTAACCAAGAGATTTTGGATTTAAAGGATTGGGAGAGGGAAGATGTTAGGCACCCCTCTCTCCAAGCTGCTGTAGCAGCCCAAAACAGGGAGCAGTTCTGGCTCAAAGTCAAACATAACACCAATTAATAAGATTTCTTCAAAGCTCCTGAAATTGATGGCAAAACTGTTCCCAACTTCACCCATTAATTGATTTGAAGTGATGTTATTAGGTCGTAGTGAAGGAAAATGGGAGATCCATCATGTGGATGGCCCGAACACTGCAGGAAGGTTAGGCAAAATTTCAAAAATTTATTACTCCATCCGAGAATCCTATTCCTAATTTAGAAAACTACATTTTCAAGGTTCGTTCTTGTAACCAAACTGGACCAAATCTAAAAACAAGATTAGGGAGGGATATACTTGATATAGAATCCATGCAAAAAGGATCATCCAACGCAAGTGTTCACGCAAAAGAGTGTACCAAATCCTCCCTCCACTGAAGATGACACAACTTATGATGAGGCAGGATCAGTAGATACTTCTTCACCAAGAACCTTTTGATTCTTCATTAAGAATCGAATGGGGTAGTGAGCACAACTTCATAATTGTTTCTTCCAACAAGAAACAATATCAAGATCAAATCTTGATCAGTTTCCAAGAATTGAAGACCGAACAGGGTAGGGCGGCAAGAGCAAGTGAGAAAAAGAACTGAAGGTAGAATCAGTCAAACTGAGTTGTCTTCTATAATGTCTGTGTGTCTTTTTCAGATCCACCCTGCTCTCTATTTATAGCTTTAAAGAGGACAAACTCCTTATCTGATTAGGAGTCTCGTGATCCAAATCTTTATTTGGATTTTTACTCTTTAAGTGATAAGGATAATCCCTTATTTTTATCTGTAGTTCAAGATCAGCTTATTCCTAATCAAATATAGGAGTTCCCTGATCCAAATCTTTATTTGGATCTAGAACTCTTTAGTGGATAAGAGTTATCCTCTTGTCCTTATTTGCTGATCCAAACCCAGATCTGCCTCTATTTAATTAACCCAATTAACCTAGTTCAAAATGGGTTTTTAGGCCTATTAAGCTTCCAGGCTCACTTCCTTTTAATGCTGGCTAGCTTGGCTTTCTCTTTGTGTGGCGTGGGAACCCTATCATTGATCTGTACATCAGCCAAATGGGTTCAGCCTAGCCTCTGTTACAAGGCCTGGCCAAATTCACTGTTCAACACAGTGGACCCCTGAGTCCATCACTATGGGCTCTTAATGGGCCCAACATTTACACTAAATGGTCATTGTGTCCAGCCCTCTTATGAAGGCCCAAGGACTGTGAGCAGATGCAAGATTAGCTGATCAAGTATAACCCTCAATGATCTTACACTTAACCTCTTAGCCCTTAATGATCAAACACTGCTCGACAAGAGAGGATCTCTCCCTTGGCTGCAAGGTACAGTGTTGCACTCTCTACTCACATGGACCCAGGAAATAAAACCTTTTTGCAAACAATTTGTGAAACCATAATATATAAGTATCTCTCTATATAAATATATTTTGCAAAACCAAATTTCAAACACATTGGAATCCATTGCTGGTAGTTTAGGTTTCCATCAGAGGGAGTGCAATTCCCTGATCATTCACTTTGTCTAACAAAGGGGCTGATCTTGTCACTATGACCACCCACTCAGGTGAATTCTTGGACTGTTCAAACATACCCAGGTTTTCACCCCCTCTAAAGATCTCACTCATTGGCATATCAAAGACTGCCCAATCCAACTCCTTGTGCAGTACCATAATCGAGTCTAGGGGTTAGGTGTAACCTTCCAGTTTTGCCCATTTGTCTCCAAGGTCCAGGAAAATACTGGAATTTGGTCCAGTTTAGGGTTACAAGAAAACCCACGCTACATATACCTCAGGTCTCACCCTAGCAGTTGAGACAATCCACCCCAACCAACTTGGTGGTACATCAGTATCAGCCTTGGTAGGATAAATCTCCCCAGATCTATCGAACAACTATGAAGATTCTAAACTAACACGAGTCTCATATGTGTCCAGTTTAAGGGTATTACATAGAAACACACCATAATAACATGAATCAAATATGTACTTTATTCATTTACAATAAATGTCATAATGTACATCATGCCGATTGGAGCTAAGTGCATAGATTGTCTAACAGTTCCCACTTTCACTTAGGTCCAATCAAGTACAAGCCGGAGTCCCAGACTTTCCATGTGTTTCTCAAACACTTTCTATGTCAGTAGTTTAGTCAATGGGTCTGCCATATTCTCTGTTGATGCTACCTTTTAACATCAATCTCCCATAGATTAAGTGATGTCACACAATTGTGGAATGGGTGATGCACTGAATTCCAAATTCTAGAATGAACACCTTTATTCATTAGGCAACCTCACTTATGGCAGTGTGCTCATCTTGGGTTATAAAAGCTACTATTCTTACTACTTAGGACCCCATAGTGAAGATGCAACTAGATGTAGACATTCTATCATCTGGGTCTGATTGGAAATCAGCATCAATATACCCTAGGATCTATAGTAAACAACCATCGAATACCAGACAAAACTGCTTTTGACATCTGAAGGTATCTCAGAATGTTTTTATAGTGGTCCAGTGATCCTACCTTATGTTAGATTGGTACCTACTTACTATACTCATGGCTTGAGCAATGTCTGGCCAAGTGCACAACATGACATACATGATGCTCCCTACGGTAGAGGCATAGGAAACTTCCTTCATGCCCTCAATCTTCTCAGGTGTCTTGGGAGACATTCCCTTGGAGAGAGTAACTCCATGCCTGAAAGGAACATTTCCTTTTTTGGAGTTCTCCATACTGTATCCTTGACTATTTTGTTAATGTAAGTAGGTTGGGATAATCCTACTATCCTCTTCAATCTATCTTTATAGAGTTGAAGTCCCAAGATATAAGAGTTTTCTCCAAGATCTTTCATGGAGAATTGCTGCGAAAGCCATAATTTCATCATAGTCAACATTCCTACATCATTCCCAATGAGTAGAATGTCATCTACATACAAAACCAAGAACGTAACCTTATCACCATTGGTCTTCCTATAAACACAGGGCTCATCCGGATTCTACTCAAAGTCAAACTATTTGATAGTAGAGTCAAGTCAGATTTCCAGCTACTAGAAGCTTGTTTAAGTCCATATATGGATCGATTAAGTTGACATACCACGTGTTCCTGATCTGCAGCTATGAAACCTTGTAATTGTTGCATATAGATATCTTTAGTAAGATTTCCATTCAGTAACGTGGTTTTGACATCCATTTGCTAAATCTCGTAGTCATTCTATGCTGCTACAGGTAGCAGGATCCTAATAGATTTAAGCATGGCAATGGGCAAAAAGGTTTCCACATAGTCGATTCCCTCTTTCTGAGTGTACCCTTTCACCACAAGATGAGCCTTATAAGTCTCAACCTTACCATCGGGGCCCTTCTTCTTCTCATAGATCCATTTGCAAACTATTGCTTTTACCCCAAGGGGTGAATCTACTAGAGTCTAGACTCCATTGGCCTCCATTGAGTCCATCTCAGATCTCATGGTTTCTACCCACTTCAAGGAATCTATGTCCAACATAGCTTCCATATAAGTCACAAGATCCTCTTCACTTGTCGTGGCTTCCACCAAGTAACTTTCTTGGTCATAGATATAATGAACTGGAGGCTTGGATACTTGGGGAGATCTCATAGGTTCGTCATTAATCGGAGCTTATGGGACATCTCCCACTACCCCTGAGCTTTCCTCATCAAGAACAACTTCCTGACAATAATTGTTTAGGATGTAATCTTCCTCCAAGAAATGGGCATTTTGGCTACAAAACACTTTCTGCTCTCCTGGGTCATAGGGTAAATAACCTACAGAGCCTTTTGGGTAACCTACAAATAGGCAATGACTGGTCTTAGATTCTAATTTGTTAGCACTTGTTCTTTTGACATGTGTTGGGCAACCCTAAATCTTCAAGTGTCCTACACTTGGTTTCTTACCAGTCCAAAGCTCATAGGGAGTCTTTGGAACGGATTTGGTTGGAACCTGGTTCAGCACGTATATCACAATTTCTAATGTGTAACCCCAAAAGGGTGTAGGTAATTCCGAGTGTACGAGAAGTGATTGGACCATACCCAATAAAGTTCGATTCCTCCACTCTAAACACTGTTTAACTGTGGTGTGGCAAGAGGAGCTAGTTATGATACTACCATTTTCCTTTAAGTAGTCCCAAAATTTGCCAGAGAGATATTCACCTCTTCGATCTGATGGAAGGGCCTTAATGTGTCTCCCCAACTGTTTCTCGACCTCCTGCCTGAACTCTTTGAACTTTTCAAAGGATTCAGACTTGTGTCTCATTAGGTACACATAACTATACCGAGAATGATCATCAGTAAATGTTATGAAATAAACGTGCTAGTTACGTGTCCAAACATTCATGGGACCACATACATCAGTATGTATAAGGTCAAGCATGTCTGTTGATCTTTCAGGCTTATGGTTAAATGGTCGTTTCGTCATCCAAAGGACCATCCTTTACCAACCATGTGATACATTCTATGTTATTGCAACCAAGTCGGTAAAGCCATAGGTGTTAGATAGTGTATGCCCTTACCTCCAATCAACATGATGTACATTATGACATTTATTACAAATGAGTAAAGTACATATTTGATTTATGTTATTGTGGTGTGCTTCTGTGTAATACCCTTAAACTGGACACATATGAGACTTGTGTTAGTTTACAATCTTCACAACCGTTGGATAGATTAGGGGAGATTTATCCTGATAAGGCTGACATTGATGTACTTCCAAGTTGGTTGGGGTGGTTTGCCTCAGCTGCTAGGGTGAGACCTAAGTACATGTAGTGTGGGTTTTTTTGAATTAATTATTCTTATATATATTATGGTTTCAAATTTGGTTTTGCAAAATATAGTTATATGGAGATATACTTATATATATTATGATTTCAAAATGTTTGCAAAAGGTTTTAATTCTCAGGATCCATGTGAGTAGAGTGCAACACTGTACCTTGCAGTCGGGGGAGAGATCCTCTCTTATTGGGTAGTGTTTGATCATTAAAGCCTGAGAGGTTAAGTGTAAGACCATTGAGGTTCATACCTGATGGACTAATTTTGCATCTATCCACAGTCCTTGGGCCTTCATAAGATGGCTGGAGTCAAGGACCATTTAGTGTAAATATTGGGCCCATTAAGAGCCCATAGTGATGAACTCAGGGGTTCATTGTATTCAGCAGTGTATTCGGCCAGGCCTTGTAACAGAGGCTAGGCTGAACCCATGTGGCTGATGTGTAGATCACTGTTAGGGTCCCATGCCATACAAAGAGAGCCAAGCTAGCTAGCATTAAAAGGAAGTGAGCTAGAAACCTTAATGGGCCTAAAGCCCATTTTTAACTGGGTTAATTGGATTAATTAAACAGGGGTGGATCTGGGTTTGGATCTGTAGATAAGGATAAGAGGATAACTCTTATCCACTTAAGGAGTCTAGATCCAAATAAAGATTTGGATTAAGGAACTCCTAATTTGATTAGGAATAACTGATCTTTATCTACAGATAAGATAATTGGTTAACCTTATCACTTAAAGAGTCCAGATCCAAATAAAGATTTGGATCAGGAGACTCCTAATCAGATTAGTAGGTTGTTTGTTTAAGGCTATAAATAGAGAGCATGGCAGACCTGAAAAAGACACATAGACATTATAGAAGACAACTCAGTTAGTCTGATATTGCCTTCAGTTATTTTTCTTCCTACTCTTGCCACTCTACCCTGTTCGATCTCCAATTCTTGGATCTGATGAAGATTTGATCTTGATATTGTTTCTTGCTAGAAGAAAGAATTTTGAATTTGTGCTCACTACCCCATTCGATTCTTGCTGAAGAATCATAAGTTCTTGGTGAAGAACAACCTACTGATCCTGCCTCATCCTTAGCCGTGTCATCTTCAGTGGAGGGAGGATTTGGTACACTCATTGGGCATGAGCACCTATCTTGGGAGGAACATTTTGCATGGATTCTGTATCAGGTATATCTCTCCCTAATCTTGGTCTTAGATTTTGTCCGGTTTGGTTACAAGAACGAACCTTGAAAATGCAGTTTTCTAAATTGGGTATAGGATTCCAAGATGGGAGTAAAGAAATTTTTGAAATTTCACCCAACCTTCCTGTAGGGTTCAGCCATCCATATGATGGATCTCCCATCCCTTTAGTGGTATCAGAGCCAGGTTTAAATCTTGAACCAAATTAGATCAGATCTAGATTTGTGCAAATGGGCAGAAGGCGTTATACCCGATTTGCGTAGTTAGCACTTTTTCTGGGAATTGGTTCCCAGATTATGGGCGGATGATCTGGAAAATAAATCTTTACTATTCTTCCATGTTTATAATTTTTTTTTTTGTAAATGTTTCTTGAATATGTGGGCTGAACATGTGATGGAGATCGAATCCTTTTGGTGCCAAGATTGGCGCACCTTGCTATTTCTTTTCTATTCAATTTGGTCAGTAAATAATTTTTTTTGACAAATTTTATAAGAATTTGATGTGATGTAATAATAAAAAAAGAAATTAGGTTTGTCTATTTTATTTCCATCTGGAGATTGCTGGAGTGCGCAATAGAGGAGAAGAAGATTTCGCAGAAAGAAGTTCTGTGATTTGCGATTTTGCATATATCTATTTTGCAATCTGTGATTAACTGTTCTTCGCAAGTTTTCAAGATGTCCAAGAAAATCACAGTGCAACCCTCTGCTTTTGTTCTCTTGTTAATTTGATTATCTTGAATTGGACACCAAAACTTGGGCTGATTTGTACCAGATTTGGTCCAAAGTGGTTGGACAGAATTGTTGGTTCAATGGGGTTGGTTTTTCTGATCCAAATTTGATTTAGGCCAGAGGGTTGATGGCCCACTTCATGTTTTAATTCGGACCACCTCTATAAAGACCCAATTTTAATATGATATAATTGAATGAGCCCTAATTTAGCTACATGGGCCAAATTGCCTTTTGTAATACAATCCATATACCTAGATAATGTTATATGATAACATTATGGGCTCTGTTGGGCTGATATTAATTTAATCAAATTAATTTATGGTTTTATAGATATTTAATTGATTGGATCAATTTGTTTCATGCATGTGATGTGCTATGTACATGGGCCATAAGCACTTGGTCCATGCTAATTCGATAGTGGATCTTTTGCACACCATGGCTGAAAGCACATCATTGCCATGGTATCCATAAGATCATTGGATGATCTTCCTACCTGATGGGCCCCACATCAACTTCCTCCCCAAGAGCCCTTCTGACGTCCAAGAAATTGTACAAAGTTGCTAAGAGCCCTACTCTAGATAGTCCGGGTGATAGGGCTTCTGAGGCCCGTAGGAGGAAATATCAAGAATGGGAAGAAAAAGACTCTCTTGCCCGATGCTACATCGTAGCCTCCTTAGACAATTAGATACAATGACAGTCTGATTAAATCGAAGTGTCCAAGAAACAAGGATATCTTTACAATGGGGTCCTGTGCAGTTAGCTGGAAAAGCAAAAAATGGGGGTCCATAGAAAATTCCACAACCGGGGCCGAGTACATTGCCGCAAGTGAAGCTGCCAATGAATCCATAATGATGAAAAAGTTCATTTAAAAATTAGGAGTAGTTCCTTCCAACACATCACCCATTCCATTGTTGTGTGACAATATGATGAAAATGGAAAATATCATATTTTTCTCCCTTAATAATTAGCCTTTTATATTTATTTAATGCCCAAATGCACTCATAATTCTTATATTTTGGTTTAAGGCACAAAAGGAGGTGTTAAGTGAGGAACAAGGCTAATCGGGTCATTTTATACAGTTTCGGCGCCATGTGGTAGATTGAGCATAACTCTCTCATCCGGACTCTGATTAAGATGATTCAACATGCATTGAAAAGACAAAGAAAATTTCCACAACTTTTCTGTTTTAAGTTTTGATATATTCAGAAGGCATCGATGTCAAAATCGGGCCCAAATTCACTACAACTGCATTGGTGACGTGTTGAAGACATTCCTTAGCCTTGAAGTTTTCATCCACGATTTCACCATTCTCCCACTTACACAAGAACTTTGTTTTATCTTATTTTTGTGTCTTTTTTGGATAATTCAGACTTCTAGATTGACCTAGAGGAATTTTAGGAGATTTTGTAGGCTTTTCTTGGGGGAAGTAGATAAGGGGAGAAAACCCTAGAGAGAAGGCAAGCAGATTGGGAGCAACCGAACCTCTCTTCTCTTCACCCCTCTTTTTCCATTCTCTGATTTTCTTGGAGTTTTGACCATGGCCATGCATGGCTAAAACTCTTGTACTTGGTCAAAGGAAGCAGAAGCCTCAAAATTCACCAAACTGTGAGATCGAATTTGATTGATAGGAAGGCCTGCTAGTTTATTATTCATTACAATCTATTGCTAGATTAGATATCAAATCCATAATTGTTTGATCCCTTTAATCTGTGAAGCAACTAGGGTTTAATGATTTGTTGCATCAGAAATTGTTAGATCCTAGGAAGGACACTCGACTGAATTAAATGCAACCGCTTATGCTTGTATTGTTTAGCTTCATTGATCTCTAATGCTTAATGCTATTGCTGGATTAAATCTTTAATGCTTGTTTAGGGGTTGTTCAGTAGTAAGGGTTAAGAGGATCGCTTGTTTTCCGATTAATTGATATTAGGAAGATGCAGGAAAATAATTCCTACGATGAATATTCAAAGTCTGAATTGATTTATTTTTGCATCGATGAGAAGAAGTGAAATTCTGATGGTGGATGTTATCCTTGACCAAGATTTGTTCTTTTGGTTAATTACAATACTCTAAATTGCCTTGCTTCCCATTTAAATTTTGTTTTTTTTAATCCTGATTTTCTTTCTTCCAAATCTGGTTTTCGTTACACACCCCCCTCCATCTTTGATTCACGTAGCACATAACTCAGGTTAGATACTCTCTGTGGGAATGATCCTTACTCGCACTACTGCATTTTATTCTCACGAGTATAGGTTTTATTTTTGGGTGCCTATGACAACACACCAAATTTTGGCGCCGTTGTCGGGGAGTTTTTCTAATCAGTTTTTGTGCTTCTTGTGATCATTATTTTGTTTTTGAATTTTCAAAAAAAAATTATAGATCACTTCAATTGTTACCACATGAAACGAGATGAAGAGGCTATTCCTAGAAAAGTACTTCCCAGCTTCAAGGACGGTCAATATCAGAAAAGGAATCCGCGGTATAAGGCAATACAATGGGGATTCCCTCATGAATACTGGGAATATTTTAAGAATTTATGTGCAAGCTGCCCCCATCATCAAATCAGTGAGCAACTACTTATCTAGTATTTCTATGAGGGTCTTCATTCCACTGATAGGAGTATGATTGATGTTGCTAGTGGAGGAGCTTTAGTGGATAAAACCCCAGAAGCTGCGAGAAATCTGATTGCAAACATGGTGGCCATTTCTCAACAGTTTAGCTATAGGCTCAACCCTCCATCAAAGCATGCTAATAAGGTAAATATCTCTTCCCTTGAACAACAAATTGCAAGTCTGACTTCCCTTGTTCGTCAAATGGTTGTAGGTAAAATGCAAACGATGAAGGCTTGTGGGATATGTTTGGTAGTAGGGCATCCAATTGATATGTTCCCAACTCTTCAAGAGGAGCCCGTTGAACAAGTAAATGCGGTAGGTGGTTTTCCAGGGAAACCGCAAAGGAAATATGATCCCTATTCGAGCACGTATAATCCAGGATGCAGGGATCACTCCAATCTCAGCTATGAGAATCCACAGAACCACTGAAGTTTCCTGCAATATCATCCGACTTTCTAGCAATATTAGCCGCACCCCCCTAGATAGCAACCACCCAAACTTTTGATTCAGGTATGTCTTTAGAGGATATTGTCAAATTTCTTGCCACTAACACTTTGCAATTTCAGCAGGAGACAAGGGCCAGTAACCAACGTTTGCATAATCAGATGGGCCAAATGGTGATCGTAATTAATCAGTTAGAGGCGCAGAGTTCGGGGAAATTACCCTCTCAACCGATTGTGAACCCAAAAGAAAATGCAAGTGCAATCATTTTGAGAAGTGATGAAGAGGTTGAAACTCCAGCAAGGGCAGCCCCTGCATTGCCGAACCAAGAAAAGGAGAAAGATATCATTCCCGATGATGAAGTACCTAAGCATAAGTTTCCACCTCTTTCTGATTATAAATTGATACCTCCTTTTCCTAATGCTTTAGTAGGTTCTAGAAAAGATGAACAGTATAAAGATTTTTATGAGACTTTTCATAGATGCAAGGAAAATATTCTCCTTTTTAATGCTCTTAAACAAGTACCCCATTATGCTAAATTCCTGAAAGAATTGTGTACACATAAGAGGAAACAGAAACTAAAAGGATGTGAAAAGGTGAGAGTAGGGGAGAATGTTTCTACAGTTATTCAAAGAAAACTCCCTACAAAGTGCAAGGATCCAAGTATGTTCACTACCCCCTGCATGATAGGTAACACTAGAATTGAGAAGGCCATGATAGACTTAGGAGCTTATATTATTGTCATGCCATATTCTATATATGCTTCTTTGAAACTTGGACCTTTGAATAAGACTGGTGTAGTGATTCAATTGGCTGATAGATCTAATGCCTATCCTAAGGGTGTAGTTGAGGATGTTTTTGTAAAAGTAAATGATTTGGTTTTTCCTGCTGATTTTTATGTGCTTGATATGGATAATGGTGATCAAACCACTCCTATTCTTCTAGGAAGACCATTTTTAAAAATATCCAAGACTAAGATAGACGTTTATAGTGGCACACTCACCATGGAATTTGATGGTAAGATTGTTAATTTTAATATTTATGATGCCATGAAATATCCTACTGATGATACTCCTATTTGTTCTATTGATGCGATTGATTCTTTGGCACAGAAAATCTTTGAACTTAATGGAAAGGATGGATTAGAAGTTTGCATCAGTAAGCATCTTAAGAAAGAGGAGCCAATGCTGAATGCTGATTTGCAAGCCCCCATTCCAGAATTGAAGCCTCTCCCTAATCACCTCAAGCACATATTCCTTGGATATGGAGAGACATTACCGGTAATCATCTCAGTAGCCTTAGTGCACCACAAGAAGAGTAGCTTGTGCAGGTTCTCAAGGAGCATAAGACAACTATTGGTTGGATGATTGCGGATATCAATGGAATCAACCCGTCTACATGCATGCATCGCATCTTACTTGAAGAGCAAGCAAAACCTTCCTGTCAACCACAAAGAAGGCTGAACCCACCCATGATGGATGGAAGGGGAAAGCATCGGAAGTTGCAACAACAAGAGTTAGAGGATCCAGTTTATGGTGATTAAAAATAGGGAAGTTTTTTATTTTCTTTTTCTCTTCTTTTTGTTTTTGCATTTACAAATTAGTTATTTCCACCTTTTCTTTGCATTTCACCTTACATTGGGGACAATGCAAGTTTTAAATGTGGGGGAGGGGATTTAGGTTAGAATTTAGGTTGCGTTTCAAAATTTAACTTAGGTTGTGTTTTTTTGCATTTGTTCTAAAAAAAAAAACTTAACTCTTTTGGAATCAATTGAAGTAGTGTTCTAGGACAAATCTTGTGAATTTGGTAAAGGAATATGATTAGGGAATACAGGATTCACCTGAGGCCACTCCCTTTTTAAGCTAGTCCTAAATCCAGGTTTAAGTAAATAGGGTAAATATTTTACCAAGCAATTCAATTGGTAGGGTGGACTATAAAATGCCCCTACCAACCAAACAATTCAATAGTAGGATGGAGCATAAAATGCACCTACTAGCCAGCAATTCAATCAGCAGGACGGAGCATAAAATGCACTCACTTTCACCAAGAAAAAAAAAGAGGAGATAAAAAAATTGTTTTCCCTAGTTTACTACCTGGTTTGTAGTAGTAAAAAATTGGATTGGTGGATGGATGAGTCATGTATAACTGGGCCATGTTGATTTAATGGTTTGCATCAGTTAACCTAGAATATTTGTGGAAAAAGATGAAGGAAGATTGAGTTTAAACTTTGGTAGAATAGTTTGCTTAAGTTTTGTCTTGCCCAAGGATGTGCAAGGTCTAAGTGTGGGGGGATTTGATGAGAACAAAAAATATCATATTTTTCTTCCTTAATAATTATCCTTTTATGTTTATTTTATGCCAAAATGCACTCATAATTCTTATATTTTGGTTTAAGCCACGAAAGGAGGCGTTAGGTGAGAAATAAGGCTAATCGGGTCATTTTACATAGTTTCAGCGTTGTGTGATAGATTGAGCATAACTCTCTCATAAGGACTCCGATTGAGATGATTCAAGATGCGTTGGAAAGATAAGAAAAATTTTCACAACTTTTCTGTTTTAAGTTTTGATAGATTCAGATTGAAACGAGAGAAAAATTGGGCCCGAATTCACTGCAACTGCATTGGTGATGTGTTGAAGACATTCCTTAGACTTGAAGTTTTCATCCGCGATTTCACCATTCTCCCACTCATAGAAGAACTTTATTTTATCTTATTTTTGTCTTTTCTGGATAAGTCAGACTTGTAGATTGACATAGATGAATTTTAGGAGATTTTGTAGGCTTCTCTTGGGGGAAGTAGATAAGGGGAGAAAACCCTAGAGAGAAGGCAAGCAGATTGGGAGCAACCGAACCTCTCTTCTCTTCTCTTCTCTTCTCTTTGCCCCTCTTCTTCATTCTCTGATTTTCTTGGAGTTTTCACCATGGCCATGTATGGCTAAAACTCTTGTACTTGGTCGAAGGAAGCAGAAGCCTCAGAATCCACTAAACCATGAGATCTAATTTGGTTTTTATTGTTTAATTCATGCTTTGGATATCGAATGTTCTTCTATGTTTATATCTATGATTGTTTCGTTTGATTGCTAAGAAGGCCTACTAGTTTATTATTTGTTACAATCTATTGCTAGATTAGATATCAAATCCATAATTGTTTGATCCCTTTAATCTGTAAAGCAACTAGGATTTAATGATTTGCTGCGTAAAAAATTGTTAGATCATAGGAAAGACACTCGACAGAATTAAATGCAACCGCTTGTGCTTGTGTTGTTTAGCTTCATCGATATCTAATGCTTAATGCTATTGCTGGATTAAATCTTTAACGCTTGTTTAGGGGTTGTTCAGTAGTAAGGGTTAAGAGGATCACTTGTTTTCCGATTAACTGATATTAAGAAGTTGCAGGAAAATAATTCCTACGATGAATATTCAAAGTCTGAATTGATTTATTTTTGCATCGATGAGCAGTAGTGAAAATTTGATAGTGGATGTTATCCTAGACAAAAATTCCTTCTTTTGGTTAATTACAACACTCTAAATTGTCTTGCTTCCCATTTAAATTTTGTTCTTTTTAATCCTGATTTTCTTTTTTCCAAATCTGGTTTTCATTACACACACCCCCTCCTCCATCTTTGATTCATGTAGCACATAACTCAGTTTAGATACTCTCTGTGGGAATGATCCTTACTCTCACTACTACATTTTATTTTCATGGGTATAGGTTTTATTTTTGGGTGCCTACGACAGCATGCCACAACACTGGAGCCATTGCTCAGGCTAAGGAGCCACGAGCCCACTTGATGTCAAAGCACATCGAGTGGAAGTACCATGTACTATAGGAGATAGTTGTAAGAGTGAATGTCCTGATCCAAAAGGTAGCATCAATGAAAATGTAGCAGACCCATTGACTAAGCACCAACATAGAAAGTGTTTAAGAAACACGTGGAAAGTATGGGAATCCGGTTGGTACCCGATTGGGCCTAAGTGCAAGTGGGAGCTGTTAGATAGTGTATGCCATTAGCTCCAATCATCATGATGTACATTATGACATTTATTATAAATGAATAAAGTACATATTTGATTCATGTTATTGTGGTGTGTTTATATTTAATTCCCTTAAACTGGACACATATGAGACTCATGTTATTTTAGAATCTTCACAGTTGTTGGATAGATTTTGGGAGATTTATCCTGCCATGGTTGACACTGATGTACTGCCAAATTGGTTGAGGTGGCTTGCCTTAGCTACTAGGGTGAGACCTGAGGTACATGCAGTGTGGGTTTTCTTGAAACCCTAAACCGGACCAAAATTCCAGTATTGCCCTAGACCTTGGAGATAGATGGGAAAAACTGTATTATTACACCTAACCCCTACACTCGATTATGACACTGTACTAGATGTCGGATTGGGCTGTCTTTGATATACCAATCAGTGAGATCCTTAGAGGGGTCAATACCCGTGTTTGTTGGGACAGTCTGAGAATTCATGTGAGTGTGTGATCATAGTGACAGAATCAACCCCTTTGTCAGACAATGTGAATGATCAGGAAAATGCACTCTCTCTGATGGAAACTTAAACTGCCGACTGTGGATTTAAAATGTGTTTGAAATTTGGTTTTGCAAAATATAGTTATATAAAGATACACCTTATAAATATTATGGTTTCAAAATGTTTGCAAAAGGTTTTAATAGGATCCATGTGAGTAGAGAATACAACACTATACCTTGTAACCGAGGGAGAGTTCCTCTCTTGTCGGGCAGTGTTTGATCATTAAGAGTTGAGAGGTTAAGTATAATACCATTGAGAGTTATACCTAATGGGCTAATCTTGCATCTACACACAGTCCTTGGGCCTTCATAAGATGGCTATATGCAAGGACCATTTAGTATAAATGTTGGGCCCACTAAGAGCCCATAGTGGTGGACTCAGGGGTTCATTATATATAGCAATGAATTCGGCCAGGCCTTGTAACAAAGGATAGGATGAACCCATGTGACTGATGTGTAGATCAATGTTAGGGTCCCACAGCATACAAAGAGAGCCAAGCTAGCCAGCATTAAAAGGAAGTGACCGAGAAAGCTTAATGGGCCTAAAGCCCATTTCGAACTAGGTTAATTGGATTAATTAAATAGAGGCGGATCTAAGTTTGGATCAGTAGATAAGGATAAGAAGATAGCTCTTATCCACTTAAAGAATCCAGATCCAAATAAAGATTTGGATCAAGGAACTCCTAATTCAATTACGAATAGCTGATCTTTATATGCAGATAAGATAGGGGATTATCCTTATCACTTAAAGAGTCCAGATCCCAATAAAGATTTGAATTAGGAGACTCTTAATCATATTAAGAGGTTGTCTCTTTAAGGCTATAAATAGAGAGCAAGGCAGACCTAAAAAAGACACACAAACATTATAGAAGATAACCTAGTTAGACTGATCTTGCTTTTAGTTCTTTTTCTTCCTGCTCTTGCCACCTTACCATGTTCGATTTCCAAATCTTGGATCTGATGAAGATTTGATCTTGATATTGTTTCTTGCTAGAAGAAACAATTTTGAAACTGTGCTCACTACCTCATTCGATTCTTGCTAAAGAATCACAAGTTCTTGGTGAAGAACAACCTACTGATTCTACCTAATCCTAAGCTGTGTCATCTTCATTGGAGGGAGGATTTGGTATACTCTTTGGGCGTGAACACCTGCATTGGGAGGAGCTTTTTGTGTGGATTCCATATCAGGTATATCCCTCCCTAATCTTGGTCTCAGATTTGGTCCAGTTTGGTTACAAGAATAAACCTTGAAAATGCAGTTTTCTAAATTTTGAAATTTCTCCCAACCTTCCTACAGGGTTTAGCCATCCATATGATGGATCTCCCATCCCTTCAACAGGCATGTGGGATTAACTATATCATGGGTTCTTTTCTTTGTTATTATCTGATGTAGTTTTGGTTATATTTCTTACCAGAGAAGGATGGAGAACATAGAGACCATTCTAAAGTTCTCCATACGCTATGAATTTGTTATTCCTTTTCATAGTAATCACATTACTGAAAAATACATAATAACACTCGCACACAGTTTTGAAATAGAAATCAAATTTCTTCTCAAATTGGGTACATAAAGACAATCTTTTATTGTAATTATTCATTCTCTAAATACAATTCTATAGTTCCTATGGCTATAGCTGCAACATTTGCAGAAGTCCCCATGTAAAGAATCACTTCTCCGTCACTCAGTTTTTTGCTTGTCCTGAACCCCTACAATGTATTACATGCATGAGTAGAAGCCCCAAAATAATACACCAGGAAGCAAGAGTGACCAACATATTGGCCTCTATGACAAAGGATTCAAAATTATCTTATTTCTTGGTCTCCAGTTACTGAGGACAAATCCTCTTCTAGTGGCTGGTCTACTTTCCAAAGTGACAGGCATCTGATGCCTTGTCATTTTTCTGCTTTTTAGGCTTGCTAGTTTACTTACGAGGTTTCTTCTTTGCCTTACTCTTCTTCTTGCCCGATTTTCCATCTTCAACAAGGATGGCTATGGGCTCATCCTTCTTTATCAGTTCTTTGGCCCTTTGTAGCATATTGTTGAGTTTCTGAAGGCTAACATTTAGCTTGTTCATATTATAATTCATTGTGAATTGATAGAAGGAAGGAGGCAAATAGTTCAGGATGACATCAAATTTGGTGACATGATCTAGCCTAGATCCAAGAGCCTCTAGTTCATTGATGTATTCCATCATCTTAAGACAATGGTCATGAACTAGCTGGTTCTTGGACATTTGTGCGGTCATAAACTACTTAAGGACCTTTTGACGAGTAGAACGATTTTGCTCTTCATACATGGTCCTTAGACTATCCAAGATATCCTTGGACACTTTGATTTGATCAAACTGTTGATGTATTTGATTGTCTAAGAAGGCTATGATGTAGCACTGGGCAAGAGAGTTTTTCTCCTCCCATTCTTGATATTCCCTCCTATGGGCCTCAGAAGCCCTATCACTTGGACGATCTGGAGCAGGGTTCTTAGCAACTTTGTCCAATTTCTCGGATGTCAGAACCAACAAAAGGTTATGAAATCAGTCAGCGTAATTTAGGCCCTTAAGCTTATTATCATCCAACAGTTTGGAGAATTGTCCATTTCCTATTTTTGATAGAAGGCAAAGCAAATATTAGTCCACAACTTGATTTGATTCATGTTATCTACATAGATATGGCTTTTAATCTATGTTCTATTTCCATTTAGTCATCTCTAAGATTTCCCTCCTGTCTTAGTGACGGAGACTGTAAACTATGTCTCTAGAAATGTGGGAGACCACATACAGTGCATGGAGCCAATTATTTCAGCTGCATAACCCCACCACTTTCTATGAAGGATCACATCCACTCATCTCATGAGCTTTCCCTTTAGCATCTGTTAGACATGGTTCATTGCCATTTTGGGTTAAACCTTTTTGTCCAGTAAGTGCTTACCCATCATATTCGTGAACGCCAAGGTACCATAAGAGAGTCTTCTATTTTAGGATTGGCCCTTCCCACATCAGTCTTTGATGCCCCTATCTTCTTATGAAACAACCCAATAGATCTAGCAACAAATGGATAGCCCAATTTTATGGTGCATCTCCTCGTTACTGAAGGAGCCATCTTCATGCTTATGATGGAAGGCCTTTAGAGAATTCATCATATGAATCTCCCTATCACATGCACTTATATTTCAGTGGAGGGAATGAAATATTATGCCCTAGTTTTATTTAGGTCAAACCAAAGTGGCTCCCACTGGCTTTCTCTAAGCCAGATTTAAATAGGCCCTAAACGGCTAGGGTTCCGTATGGTTCATCTTGGGGAGGAAGCTGATGTGGGGCCCATCAATTGGGGAGATCATCCAGTGGTCTTATGGACACCATGGCAATGATGTGCATTTAGCCATAGTGTGCGAAAGATCAACTATCGAATTAAAATGGGCCAAACACTTCTGGCCGATGTACGTAGTACATCACACATCCATACATCACATGCATGAAACAAATTGATCCAATCAATTAAAATACCTGTAAAACCCTTAATTAATTAGATTAAATCAATATCAGCCCAACAGAACCCATAATGTTATCATATAACATTATCTAGTACATGGGTTGTACTGCAAAAAGCAGTTAAACCCATGTAGCTAAAGCGGGGCTGATTCAGTTTTATCATATTAAAACTTGGCTTTTACAGAGGTGGGCTGAATTAAAACTTGAAGTGGGCCATCAACCCTCTGGCCTAAATCAAATTTGGGTCAAAAAAACCAATCCCATCGAACCAACAATTTGGTCAAACCAGTTTGGTCTAAACCTGGTACAAATCGGCCATAGTTTTGGTGTCCAGTTCAAGATTTAATTCAAGAATAATGACTTGAAAAATAAATCAATTCAAGATAATCAAATTATCAAGAAAACGAAATCAAAGGGCTACACTGTGATTTTCTTGGACATCCTACAAACCTGCAAAGAACAATTAATTGTAGATTGTAGAATCATTATCTAGAACTTCTTTCCATGAAAAGTTCTTCTCCTCTATTGCGCACTCTAGCAATCTCCTGATGGAAATAAAATAGAAAAACCTAATTTTTTTTATTATATCACATTGAATTCCTATATAAATTGTCTAAAAATAAAAACAAATTATTTATAGACCAAATTGAATAGAAAAGAAACAGTAGGGTGAGCCAATCTTGGCACAAAAAAGATTCGATCTCCATCACATGTGGATCCAAAATATTCAAGAAACATTCACAGAAAATTTCTATAAATATAATAAAATAATAAAGATTTATTTTCTAAATCATTCGCCCATAATCAAGGAACCAATTCCAAGAAAAAACACTAACTGTGTAAATTTGGTAGAACGCCTTCTACCCATTTGCGTAGATCTAGATCTGATCTAATTTGGTTCAAGACATGAACCTAGCTTTGATACCACTAAAGAAAAATGGGAGATCCATCATATGGATGGCCGAACCCTATAGGAAGGTTGGAAAAAATTTCAAATTTTTTTTACTCCCATCCAGGAATACCTAATTTAGAAAACTACATTATCAAGGTTTGTTCTTGTAACCAAACTGAACCGAATCTGAAACCAATATTAGAGAGGGATATACCTGATACAAAATCCATGCAAAAAGGCTCCTCCCAATGCAGGTGTTCATGCCCAAAGAGTGTACCAAATCTTCCCTTCATTGAAGATGACACAACTTAGGATGAGGCAGGATCAACAGGTAGTTCTTCACCAAGAACCTTTTGATTCTTCAGCAAGAATCGAATGGGGTAGTGAGCACAGTTTCAGAATTGTTTCTTCCAACAAGAAACAATATCAAGATCAAATCTTAATCAGTTCCAAGAATTGAAGATCGAAAAGGGTAGGGTGGCAAGAGCAGAGGGAAAAAGAACTAAAGGCAGAATCAGTCAAACTGAGTTGTCTTCTGTAATGTCTGTGTCTCTTTTTCAGATCTGCCCTACTCTCTATTTATAGCCTTAAAGAGACAACCTCCTAATCTAATTAAGAGTCTCTTGATCCAAATCTTTATTTGGATCTGAACTCTTTAAGTGATAAGGATAATCCCTTATCTGATCTACAGTTCAAGATCAGCTTATTCCTAATCAAATTAGGAGTTCCATGATCCAAATCTTTATTTGGATCTAGACTCTTTAAGTGAATAAGAGTTATCTTCTTATCCTTATCTGCTGATCCAAACCCAGACCCGCCTTTACTTAATTAACCCAATTAACCCAATTCAAAATGGGCTTTAGTTCCATTAAGCTTTCAGGCTCACTTCCCTTTAATACTGGCTAGCTTGGCTCTCTTTGTATGGTGTGGGACCCTATCATTGATCTACGCATCAACCACATGGGTTCAGCCTAGTCTCTATTACAAGGCCTGGCCAAATTCACTACTGAATACATTGAACCCCTAAGTCCATCACTATGGACTCTTAGTGGGCCCAACATTTACACTAAATGGTCCTTGGGTCCAGCCATCTTATGAAGACCCAAGGACTATGGGTAGATGCAAATTAAGCCATTAGGTATAATCCTTAATGGTCTTACACTTTACCTCTCATCTCTTAATGATGAAACACTACTCGATAAGAGATGACATCTCCCTCGGCTACAAGGTACGGTGTTGCACTCTCTACTCACATGGATCTCAGGAATTAAAACTTTTTTGAAAACAATTTGTAAAACCATAATTTATAGGTTTATCTTTATATAAATATATTTTGCAAAACCAAATTTCAAATACATTTAAAATCCACTGCCGGCAGTTTAGGTTTCCATCAGAGAGAGCCCAATTCTTTGATCATTCACTTTGTCAGACAAAGGGGCTGATCCTATCACTATGATCAACCACTCAGATGAATTCTCGAACTGTCCCAACATACCCATGTTTTGACCCCCTCTAAGGATCTCACTGATTGGCAAATCAAGGACAACCTAATCTGACACCTAGTGTAATACCATAATCGAGTCTAGGGGTTAGGTGTAACATTCCAGTTTTGTCCATCTGTCTCCAAGGTCTAGGGCAATACTGGAATTTGGTCCGGTTTAGGGTTTCAAGAAAACCCACACTGCATGTACCTCAGGTCTCACCCTGGCAGTTGAGACAAGCCACCCCAACCAACTTGGCGGTACATCAGTGACGGCCTTAGTAGGATAAATCTCCCCAGATCTATCCAATGACTGCGAAGATTCTAAACTAACACGAGTCTCATATGTGTTCAGTTTAAGGGTATTACATAGAAACACACCACAATAACATGAATCAAATATGTACTTTATTCATTTACAGTAAATGTCATAATGTACATCATGCTGATTGGAGCTAAGGGCATACACTGTCTAGCACTTCGGTATTGGTTTCCCTAAGTCCTTGCCTCTTTACCTCTTTTTCTCAGTCTAGAGGAAGTTGGGAATGCAAGTTTCCCAACATTTTAGGACTTCAAGCAATCTAAAACTAAACTAAAGTAGAGGGATGGTGGAATGAGAGGCTTACCTCTCGTATATGACATTGAAGCAAACTTTCCACCAACTAAAAAGACTACAAACTAAACTTGAGTGAGGTAGGAGCTGGGCTGAAAGTTTCTAGTGTTAAGTTTAGGAAACAAGGGATGAGGCTTGAGCTTGGCTTCAGGGGTTTCGAGATTTCCAACGGAATGGATGCGTTATTGAAGTTGGAAAAAACTACCCCTCCTCATCAATCTCAAATTGGGCCTCTATTTATAGAGAAAATAGAGGGAGATTGGTCTAAAACACATCCAACTACAGTGTCTATGATTCGACAAAGTTTTTTTCACTGAAATAGGCAAGGATCTTGAGAAAGAAGGACCTGCAGTTGACTCTTCCTTCTTTGCGCAACAAATTTCCTTGATTTTGGGTGGCTTCTTATGGATTTCGTGCATTCAATAAGGGATTAGGGCGTGCTAGACATTGCAGCCCCGTATTTGAGGCTGACAGTGGCAAAAAACATAAGTTTGATGAACTTTAAAATGAAGTTTTGTCCTTTTTTAGTTTTAAGTGGGGGGCTTATTTGGTATTTTGAGCTCTTTAAGCTATTAGGCTCAAATTCATTGGTCCAGGTGTTTTAATGGGGTCAAGTAAGGAACTGACGTCAGTCCCCACCCTCTTAAGATCCTAGGTTGGATAACTAATGTGGCAGTTCAATCTAGTGCGTCAAAATGGTATCTCTCTAGTTTAACAATGAATTTGGTCATGAAATTTGGCGTGTTGGGGTTTTTTTGGGTCTCTGAACACAACGGTGGGGTTTGATTGGACAAATTGGGTCGGGGTGATTGAGATCTGTTGTGTGATTTATGTATAGTTAATTCAAGCAAGTGTACCTTAGTCAAATGTGTGTATAATGATGAGAAAAGTGTTGATCCCACAAAGACTAGATCACAGTACCAAATCAATTTTAAATTGACCTAAGTTGAACTTGTGAATCAATTGAATGAATAAAAACTAAAAGAATTAATGCAAATCCAATAACTTAATAAAAACTGAATTGATGGATGAATGCAGCTAGGGTTTAGATTTCATTAAATCAAGGATATATAATTACCTATTCAATCCAATTCAAGACCAAAATTACCCTAAGGTTTATTAAAGTTATTTGCATGTGCTAGTGGATTTCCCTAAATTAATTAATAAGCTTCTCAAGTCATGTTAAGCCTTTTTTAGTCCAATTCTACCATCGAATTTGTAAGTAGTTGTCAATAGGAAAAATAAGCATTAATTTCTTTGGAAACCTCTAACTATAGAAGGGGATTTGACTCACTGAGCTTCCTTGATTCCCACACATGAGCTATCATGCGATTTTTATTGCCTAGGATCTAATTCATAACAATCCTTTGGTCAGTCATGCATGAATCATCAAATCATTAAAAGATTGGCCAATTCTTTTAAAACATTGAGCATAGCAATAAAAATTCTTCATGCAAATAATAAAGGTCTTGAATTGAATTAAACAAATAACTATATAATCGTAAGATCAAAATCCATCTGGACCATATCTAAGAGAATTTAGCTAGACATCATTCAATTCAACATACTAAAGGAAATTAAAGGGGAAACACAACAAGAACACATCTAAGAATGAATAGAATAACAAGAAAACTTTAGGGACTCCCCATTGTAATTTTTTAAACATTCTTAGTATTCATTTAGGGACTCCCCGTTGTACTTTCGTACACTACAAATTTCTTTTTTAATGCTGGCCGCCCTTGAAGCTAGGAAATATTTCTCTAAAAATAGCCTCTTCATCTCATTCCATGTGGTAATACTCTCGGAGGGTAGATAATAGAGTCAATCCTTCAGAGAAAACAGAAAGGCTCTTAATTTAATTTGTTCTTCAGTCACCCCCGTGGGTTTCATACTCGAGCATACCACATGAAGCTCCTTCAAATGCTTGTGAGGATCCTCACCTGCAAGACCATGAAAAGTGGGCAAGAGATGTATTAGTCCAGATTTTAATTCGAAAGTAGCATCAGCATCTAAAGCAGAAAATGTTATGCAGAAGGGTTGTTGATTCAAATCAGGGGCAACAAGCTCTTTTAGAGTTCAATTTCTAGCCATGATTTCCTCATCTCTCAAATCAGAGCCGCTAACAGATAGGGAATCAAAAGTTGGATCATTCTCTTCAGAATGACTCTGGGCTTCCCTCCTTAACCTATGCAAAGTTCCCTTTATTTCTAGATCGTACTGCAAATCACCTTGCTCAGAAAATCGAGTTACAGGCATAAATCAAGGAAACCCTAAACCATGAACAACATAGCATAAAAAAATATAGAATGATGAAGATAAATAAATACATAAATAAACAAAAAATATTCTATGCTAAAACACAAACAATCAAAGTGATCTATATATATATATATATTTTTTTTTTTTCAAAAGTTTGAAGAACGAAACAATGATCACTATAAGCATAAAAACCGATTAGAAAAACTCCCTGGCAATGGCACCAAAATTTGGCGTGCTGTCATAGGCACCCAAAAATAAAACCTATACTCCTGAAAATAAATGCAGTAGTGCGAGTAAGGGTCGTTCCCACAGAGAGTATCTAACCTAGTTTGTGTGCTGCATAAACAAAGATGGAGGGGGTTGGGTTGTATGTAACGAACCAGAATTAAAAAGAAAGAAAATCAGAATTAAAAAGAACAAAAATAAAATGAGAAACAATACAATTCAAATTACTAAAATTAATTAAAAGAATGAGTCTTGGTCTAAGTCAACATCGACCATTAGAATTTCACTACTGCTCATCGATGCAAAGATAAATAAATTCAGCCTTTGAATATTCATTGTAGGAATTATTTTCCTGCATCTCCCTAATCTCAGTTAACTAGAAAACAAGCAATTCTCTTAACCCTCACTACTGAACAACCCCTAAACAATTGTTAAAGATTTAATCCAGCAGTAGCCTTAAGCATTAGAGATTGATGAAGCTAAACAACACAAGTACAAGCGGTTGCATTTAATTCAGTCGAGTGTTCTTCCTAAGATCTAAATATTTCTGACGCAGTAAATCATTATACCCTAGTTGCTTCGTAGATTAGAGGTATCAAACAATTACAGATCTAATATCTAACCTAATAGTAGATTGCAATGAATAATAAACTAGTAGGCCTCCTAGCAATCATACGAAATCATCATGAACATAAACAAAGAAGAACATTCGATATTCAAAGTATAAATCAAACAATGAAAATCAAATTAGATCTCACAACTTTGTTGATTCTAAGGCTTCTGTTTCCTTCAACTAAGTATCAGAGTTTAGCCACACATGGTCATGGTGAAAACTCAAGAAAAATCAGAGAAGAGAGAAGAGAAGAGAAGAGAGGTGCGACAACCCTAGGTTTGATTGTTTTCTTTCTTGTTCTTCCTCTTCTTTTCTTTATCTCTACTTCCCCCAAGAGAAGCATACAAAAATTTCTCTGTAGATAACAGTCTCCAAGTCTGACTTATCAAGAAAAATATCAAAGATAAGATAAAACAAAGTTCTAATGTAAGTGGGAGAGTGGTGTTTTCGCATATGAAAACTTGTAGGCTAAGGAATGTTTCCAGCACGTCAACAGTGCGGTTGCAGTTATTTCGGGCCTGATTTTTAACCTCAATTCAGTCGGTATCTATCAAAACTCAAAACATGAAAGTTGTAGAGCTTTCCTTATCGTTCCAACGCATCTTGAATCATCTTAATTAGACTTCAGATGGGAGAGTTATGCCCAAATTACGACGCGGTGCCGAAACTGTCCATAATTACCCGATTAGCCTTGTTTTTCACTTAACGCTTCCATATGTGCCTTAAATCAAAAGATAAGAATAATGAATGCATTTGGGCATCAAATAAGTACAAAAGACTAAATATTAAGAGAGAAAAATATGATATTTTTCATTCTCATCAGTAAGTGAGCACATAGGCTTAATGGGCCTAAAACCCAATCGAACTGGGCTAACATTGGTTAATTAAAAGTAGGCAAGATCTAATTTATAATCTGATTAGGATTGGTTGAAAGGATAAGTTTTTTCCATTTAAGAGTCTAGGTCCAAATATCATATTTGGATCAAGAAACTCTCTCTTAATTAGATTAAGAGGCTGATCCAAAGAAGACTATAAATAGGGGGCGAATTCCTCAATTTTAACACACAACAACTTGCAGAATTCTCTCCTATTCTTGCCATCCCTACCCAGTTCGATCTCCTCTTATTGAATTGATCAAGAAATGTTCTTGATATTGCTTCTTGGCTGAAAAAACAATATGAAGTTGTGCTCACCAGCCTCTTGTTGAATTCTGGTTGAAGAATCCTGGTTTTTGCTGAAGAGCATCCTGCTGATCCTGCTTCTTCACACACTGTGTCATCTTTAGAGGAAGCGAGTTTTAGTCTTCTCCTTGGATGTGAACACCTTCATTGGGAGTTACTGCTACTTCGTATGAGGTATATCCCCCTCATCTCTTTTGGTTTCAGATCTGGTCCGATTATGGGTTCAAGATTGATCATTGAAAATGCAATTTTCTAAAATAGGGAATGTGATTCCTAGATGGGAGAGAGAAATTTTTGAAATTTCACCCAACCTTCCTGTAGGGTTCAGCCATCCATATGATGGATCTCTCATCCCTTCAGTGGCATCAGAGCTAGGTTCAAGTTTTGAACCGAATTAGATCAGATTTGGATCTGCGCAAATGGGCAGAAGGCGTTCTACCCGATTTGCACAGTTAGCGATTTTTCTGGGAAATCGATTCCCAATTTTGGGCGAATGATCTGAAAATAAATCATTATTATTTGGTTATATATTTAGAATTTTTATATTTATACTTCTTGAATTTTGGGCTGTTCGTATGGAGAAGATCGAAATCTGCGCATCTGCTATTCATTCTTGGTCTGTAAATAATTTTGATTTTGATTTTAATTTTAGACAAAATGTATAGGAATTCGATTCTGATGTAATATTAATAGAAAAATTAGGTTTTCTAGTTTATTTCATTGAAGGCGAAGCTGGAAGCGCGAAGGAGAAAATTTTGCAAATTTGGGTTCGGCAATCTGCGATTTGTAGTTTTAGAAACTGCGAACTGCGAACTAACTTTTGTTTTGTAGGGTTGCAGCCTTACGAACAACCCTCTTGATGTTGTTTACTGATTATTGATTGTCATGTATCAGTTTCTTTATTTTCAGATCATGTTTCTTGAATTGGATCTTGAATTAAACATCCAACCCTTGAACTATTCGAACCAAATTGGTCCAAACTGGTTGGACCGAATCTATGGTTCGATGGGGCTGTTCTCAGCCCTAAAATTTCCGTCATGAGCCGAGGGGTTGATGGTTAATTGCAAGATGCAATTTGGCCCACATTTGTAAAACCCAGTTTTGATTTGATAAAACTGCTTTAGCCCCATTCAGCATAAATGCTATATGGGTCAAATTGCTCTTTGTAGTTCAGCCCATATACCTAGATAATATTATTTGATAATATTATAGGCTTTAAATGGGTTGGAAAAGTTTTTAAATTTTAATTATGGGTTTTACAGTTATTTAATTGATTGGATCAATTATGGATTTCTTGCATGTGATGTATGTGATGTGATGTACTGCGTACATGGGCCATTAGTGCTTGGCCCATGTTAATTCGATAGTGGCTCTTTCAAACACCATGGCCGAATGCACATCATTGACATGGTGCCCTAAAGATCATTGGATGATCTCCCTTTCTCAGTGAGGACCACTTTAGTTTCTCCGCAAGAGGAACACCCCGGAAGCCTAGCCGTTTCGGGCCCACTTTGAATATGGCTTTATTAAAATCAGTGGGAGCCACTTTGGTTTGACCTAAATCAAATCTATGGGATTTTTGTTCCTTCCATTAAATATAAGTGCATGTGATAGGGAATTTCATATGATGAACTCTCTAAAGGCCTTCCATCATTAGTATGAAGGTTGACTGTATTGGTGAGTGGAGATACACCATAAAATTGGGCTATCCATATGCTAATGCAGTTGGATGGATTGCTTCAAGAGATGATAAGGGCGTCATAGACTAATGTGGGAGGGGCCTATTCTAAAATGGAAGACTCTCTCACGGTACCTTGGTGTTCATTAAAATGATGGGTGAGCGCTTACTGGACAGAAAGGTTTAACCTAAAATGGCCATGAACATTGTCTAACAAAAGCCAAAGGGAAAACTCATAAGATGAGTGGATGAGATCCTTCACAGAAGGTGGTGGGGTTTTGCAGTTGAAATAGTTGGCTCCATGCACCCCATGTGGTTTCCCACATTTCCAGAGACACAACTGTCTCTGTAACTGAGATTGGAGGGAATCTCATAATGCCCTAAATGGAATTGGAACATAGATTAAAATCCCTTTCTATGTAATGACATGAATCAATTACGTTGTGAACTTATAAATCTGCTTTGCCTTTACTAGAAATGGCAAACGGAATTATGCTGATTGGTTTCAAAACCTTATGCTCGTTCTGATGTCCAAGAAATTGAACAAAATTGCTAAGAACCCTGCTCCGGATCGTTCGAGTGATAGGGCTTTTGAGGCTCAAAGAAGAGAGTATCAAGAAAGGGAAGAGAAAAATTCTCTTGCCTAATGTTATATTATAGCCTCTGTAGGCAATCCGATACATCGACAATTCGATGAGATCGAAGAGTATGTATGAAGAGCAGAACCGTTCTACTCGACAAAATGTCTTAAAATTGTTTATGATTGCACAGGTGACCGAGAACCAATAGGTTCATGACCATTGTCTAAAGATGATGGGCTATATCAATGAACTGGAGGCTCTCGGGTCAGGGCTAGATCATGACACCAAAATTGATGTTGTCCTCAATTCCTTACCTCCGTCCTTCAATCTGTTTATCAAACTACAACATGAATAAGCTAAATGTTAGCCTTTAAGAACTCAACAATATGTTGCAGAGGGCTAAAGAACTAATCAAGAAGGATAAGCCGATAGTCATGCTTGTTGAAGGCGGAAAATCAGACAAGAAAAAGTGGAAGGTTAAAAGGAAAGCTCAGAAGAAGGGTAGCAAATCCAAAAAGCATAAGAAAGACAAGGCATCAGATGCCTGTCACTTCTACAAGTAGACCGGCCACTAGAAGAGGAATTGTCCTCAATACCTGGAGAGTTAGAAATAAGTTATGTTTGATTCTTTCATCATAGAGGCCAATTTGTTGGTCGCTTATGCCTCCTGGTGTATTGATTCCGGGGCTTCTACTCATGCGTGTAACTCATTGTAGGGGTTCAAGATAAATAGAAGACTAAGTGATGGAGAAGTAACTCTTTACTTGGGGACTTCTACAACTATTGCAGCTACAACCATAGATTGTAGAATTAGTTTTCAGAGAATGAACAATTGTACCGAAAGATTGTCTTTTCATACCTAATTTAAGAAGAAATTTGATTTCTATCTCAAAATTGTGCATGGATGGTTATTCTATTTTGTTTAGTAATGTGATTACTATTAAATGGAATAACAAATTCCTGCATATGAGGAACTTGAGAATGGTATCTATGTTCTCCGTTCCTCTCTTAAAAAAACATTACCGAAACTTCATTGGAAATAATCCCCAAGAAAGGAAACCATGATACATTTAGTCCCACGTGTCTGTGGCATTACTGACTTGGCCACATTAACATAGATCGTATCACAAGGTTGGTAAAGAATGGTCCTTTGGATTTTCTAACTATAGAAGATCATCCAACCTGTGAACATTGCCTTCAGGGTAAGATGACGAAACGACCATTTACTGGCAAGCTTAAATGATCTATAGGCATACTTAATCTGATACATACTAATGTATGTGGTCCTTGAATGTTAGGACACATAATCATCACATTTATTTCATAACATTTACCAATGATTATTATCGGTATGGTTACATGTACATATTGGGACATAAGTCAGAATCCTCTAAAAAGTTCAAGGATTTCAGACAAGAAGTCTAGAGGAGGAACTGCTACTTAAAGGACAATGGGATAATAAAGCCCTTCGATCAGATCGAGGTGATGAGTATCTCTCTGACAAATTCATGGACTACTTAAAGGATAATGGGATAGTATCACAATTAGCCCCTCCCGCTACATCACATTTAGATGGTGTGTCAGAGAGGAGGAACCGGACCCTATTGGATATGGTCCAATCACTTCTCGTCCACTTAGAATTACGTACATCCTTTTGGGAATATGCATTGGAGACTGCGATTTACGTGTTGAACCGGGTTCCAACCAAATCCATTCTGAAGACTCCTTATGAGCTTTGGACTAGGAAGAAACCAAGTGTAAGACACTTGAAAATTTGGGGTTGTCCGACACATGTTAAAAGAAATAGTGCTAACAAATTGGAATCTAAGAACAGTCTTTGCCTATTTGTAGGTTACCCCAATGGCTCTGTAGGTTACCTATTCTATGATCCGAAAGAACAAAAGTTATTTTGCAGTCGAAATGCCTGTTTGTTAGAAGAAGATTGCATCTTGGAGAATCTTCAGCAAGAAGTTGTTCTTGATGAGGAGAGCCCCGGAGTAGTGGGAGATGTCCCACAAGCTCCAGATACTCAACCTATAAGGTCTACCCGGGCATCCAGGTCTTTAGTTCGTACGACTATGACCAATAAAGTTACTTAGTGGAAGCCATGACAAGTGAAGAGGATCCCACAACTTATGCGGAAGCTATGTTGGGCATAGATTCCTTGAAGTGGGTAGATGCCATGAAAGCCGATGTTGACTCAATAGAGACCAACAAGGTCTGGACTCTTGTAAACCCACCCTTTGGGGTGAAAGCAATTGGTTGCAAGTGGATTTACAAGAGGAAGAAGGACCTAGATGGTAACATTGAGACCTATAAAGCTCGATTTGTGGCGAAAGGGTACACTCAAAAAGAGGAAATTGACTATGAGGAGGCCTTTTCGCCGGTGGCTATGTTGAAGTCTATTAGGATTTTGCTAGCTATAACAGCATACCATAACTATGAGATTTGGCAAATGGATGTCAAAACCACATTCCTCAATGGAGATCTTACTAGAAATATCTATATGCAACAACCTCAAGGATTCATTACTATAGGTCAAGAACACATGGTATGCAAACTTATTTGATCCATATATGGACTAAAGTAGGCTTCTAGGAGTTGAAACATCCAGTTTGACTCTACTGTCAAACGGTTTGACTTTGAGCGAAATCTAGATAAACCCTGTGTTTATAGGAAAACCAGTGGAGATAACGTTACGTTCTTGGTTTTGTATGTAGATGACATTCTATTCATTGGGAATGATGTAGGAATGTTAACTACGGTAAAAGTGTGGCTTTCATAGCAATTCTCCATGAAAGATCTTGGAGAAGCCACCAATATCTTCAGACTTCTACTCTATAGAGATAAATCGAAGAAGATAATAGGATTATCTCTGTCTACTTACATTGACAAAATTGTCAAGAGATATACAGTATGGAGAACTCCAAGAAAGGAAATGTTCCTTTCAGGCACGGAGTCACTCTCCAAGGGTATGTCTCCCAAAACTCCCGAGATTGAGGGCATGAAGGAGATTCCCTATGCCTCAGTCGTAGGAAGCATCATGTATGTCATGCTATGCACTCATCTTGACATTACTCATGCAGTGAGTGTGGTAAGTAGATACCAGTCTAACGTAGGATAGGAACAATGGGCAACTGTGAAGAACATATTGAAATACCGTCAAAGGACAAAAGAGTTTTGTCTAGTATTAAATGGTAGTTCACTACAGATCCAAGGGTATACTAATGCCGATTTCTAGTTAGATCCAGATGATAGAAAGTCTACATCTGGATACATCTTTACAATGGGGCCTGTGCGGTTAGCAAGAAATGTAGTAAACAAGGTTCCACCATAGATTCCACAACCGAAGTCGAATACATTGCCACAAGTGAAGCTGCTAAAGAAGCCGTTTGGATGAAGAAGTTCAGTCAAGAATTAGAAGTAGTTCCGTCGATCACATCACCCATTCCACTCTTGTGTGACAACAATGGAGCTATAGCTTAGGCTAAGGAGCCATGAGCCACTCAAAGTCGAAGCACATTGAGAGGAAGTATCTTGTACTATGGGAGATAGTTGGTAGAGGGGACATCCTAATTCAGAAAGTGTTAGCGGAAAATGTAGCAGACCTATTGACTAAGCCACTAACACAGAAAGTGTTTGAGAAACACGTGGAAAGTATGGGACTCCAGCTTGTACCCGATTGGACCTAAGTACAAGTGAGAGTTGTTAGACAATTATGCCCTTGGCTCCAATCAGATTTATGTATCTTTTGACATTTATTGTAAATGAATAAAATACATAATTGATTCATGTCAATGTGGTGTGTTTCTATGTAATACCCTTAAACTTGACACTCATAAGATTCATGTTAGTTTAGAATCTTCACAACCATTGGTTAGATCTGAGGAGACTTATCCTGCCAAGGCTGACACTGATGTACCACCAAAGTTAATTCGGGTGGCTTGTTTCAGCTGCCAGGGTGAAACATACAGTGTGGGTTTTCTTGAAACCCTGAACTGGACCAAATTCCAATATTGCCCTGGACCTTGAACTGGAATGTTACACCTGACCCCTAGACTCGATTATGGTACTGCACTTGGTGTTAGATTGAGGTGTCTTTCATATGCCAATCAGTGAGATCCTTAGAGGGATCAAAATCTAGGTATGCTAGGACAGTCTGAGAATTCATCTGAGTGGGTGATCATAGTGATAGAATCAGCCCTTTGTCGGACAAAGTAAATGATTGGGAATGCACTCTCTCTGATGAAAACCTAAACTGCTGGCAATTGTTTACAAATGTTGAGATTTCTTTTGCAAAATATATTTATATAGAGATATACATATGTATATTATGGTTTTAAAATGTTTGCAAAAGGTTCCATGTGAGTAGAGAGTGCAACACTGTTCCTTGCTGCCGAGGGAGGGGTCATCTCTTGTTGGGTAGTGTTCGATCATTATGGGCTGAGAGGTTAAGTGTAAGACCATTAAGGTAATACCTTATGGGCTAATCTTGCATCTGCCCACAGTCCTTGGGTTTTCATAAGGTGGTTGGACCCAAGGACCATTAAGTGTAAATGTTGGGTCCATTAAGAGCCTGTGGTGATGGACTCAATGGTTCACTGTCTCTTACAGTGAATTCGGCCAGGCCTTGTAACAAAGGATGGGCTAAACCCATGTGACTGATGTGTAGATCAATGTTTGGGTTCCACGCCATACAAATAGTGCCAATTGGGCAACAGGTTATGGGGTAAGTGAGCACATAAACTTAATGAGCCTAAAGCCCAATTCGAATTGGGCTTAAATTAGTTAATTAAAAGGAGGCAAGATCTGATTTGTAATCTGATTAGGATTAGCTGAAAGGATAAGATAAGTCTTATCCATTTAAGAGTGAGGATCCAAATATCAGATTTGAATCAAGAAACTCTCTCCTAATTAGATTAGGAGGCTAATCCAAAGAAGATTCTCTCATATTCTTGCCATCCCTACCCAGTTTGATCTCCTCTTGAGGAATTGATCAAGAAGGGTCCTTGATATTGTTTCTTGGTTGAAGAAACAATTTGAAGACGTTCTCACCAGCCCCTATTTGATTCTTTCTGAAGAATCCTGGTTCTTGCTGAAGAGCCATCCCATTGATCCTGCTTCTTCACACATTGTGTCATCTTCAGTGGAAGCGGGTTTTTGGTCTTCTCCTTGGGTGTGAATACCTTCATTGGGAGTTTCTGCTACTTCATATCAGGTATATCCCTCTCCTCTCTTTTGGTTTCAGATCTGGTCTAGTTTTGGTTCAAGATTGATCCTTGAAAATGTAGTTTTCTAAAATAGGGAATGTGATTCCCACATGGGAGAGAGAGAAATTTTTGAAAATTCGCCCAACCTTCCTGCAGGGTTCGGCCATCCATATGATGGATCTCTCATCCCTTCAATTATAAAGCCAAATAGGCCCCATGTAGGCCCCACCTATGGTCCAAGAACTCCCTAGTGGAGTTGCCAGTCGATGAACATTGGAAAACAGTTCACTTTCCACTTGAGTTGGAAATGGAGTTGCCACCCATCAATTAAATAAAAAGAAGGTGATGGGTCCTCCGGGATTTACATCAAAAGCGCTTTTGATTATTAGTGACTCTAAAGCCCAAGGCACCGGTCCAACCAATATGGGTAAGACTCGGAAGGGAGAAAGAAGGGGTTAAGCACCCCTCTTCTGGGTCCAATAGGTGGGGCCCACATGGGATTCCAAATAAACACAAACACGAAATGCAATTAGTTAAGTCACAATAAGGAAAACAAACAACAAGGACAAACCAACAAAAGAGTAAATTCCATAGATTTTTATTTTATTATTTCAAAATTTATCCCATTTTTACTATCTTTTTCTACTTTTTTTTTATCCATCACAATCAAAGACTTAACTAAATGATGGCAATCTATATTAACCTATAGATCTCAAGATTTATGGATTGAAAACAGAACAGATAATGGATTAAGATTCCGACAGTGAACCTCAAGAAAGGAAATAAAATAGAACATTAAAACCATTCATTTCCAAGTAGCTAACAGAGATTTGATGCAATTCAACATGCTTATTGAAGACAGATCTACGTTGTTATTAAGAGTTTATAGAAACAGGAGTCAATCCAGTGAACCTCCTCATATTGCATCTATTTCTTTATTATTATTATTATTATTATTATTATTTGTTTATCATATTTTTCATGATTGAATGTTTTTTTTTGAAATCGAGGGTCCAACATTCACATTCCCCTCTTCTCCTAATATTGTTGAGGTTGAACAATTAAAACGAAGCCAACATCCCACATTACCAGCTTTAAGAAATAGACCCAAGTAACTGTAAAATTCAAGTGAATGTATACCTACAATTGGGATGTTAATGTCATATCCAGTTTTGTTAGACCATTACTACTGAAACAAAGAAATCAACACAGCCTCATTAATCTTTCAGTCAAGCATATCAAAAGAATAGAAAAGGCACGAATGACAAGATGAATAAAAAACATTCCGTGAACCAACTTGAAAATCACAAAATAAAGTGAAGACAACGAAATGAAGGGACAGTACAGAGCTTACCTGATAGTATTTCAGCCTGAGAACAATCAATGGAGCAGGGGAATCAAGAGTGTTTTGAACTGTGGTAAGTGTTTTACCTAAGATTAGTACTATTGTCTATAAGGGGACCAAGATTCAAACGACATAAAGTGGTCAAGAGCAATGTCAAGGAATTAGAGCTACTGGGTTCAACTGTTGAAGGTAAAACCGATCTAAGGAGAAACCCTGCCTTTGTGTTAGAGTCGATGAGGACAAGAGTGACGTGTCGTTGCTATAACTCCTCTGTTATTGTCGAAGAAGATGACGTACAAAGATCAGCTCATTCGCCGCATCTGATTAGGTTCAGTCACAAGGAAGATGAAGATGAATAGTGGTTCTCATTCTGGTTCGAATGGATAAGAGGGATACTGGGAAAGAGAGATAAATGAGGGAATGAGGGAAGAAGGTGAAGAAGAGGGTTTGAAGGAGAGCAATTTCTATCTAATCCGTTGCAGTAGCAACGGTAGGGCAGGGGAGGAAATGTTAGATGAAGAAGAAGAAGAAGAAGAAGAAGAAGAAGAAGAAGAAGAAGAAGAAGAAGAAGAAGAAGAAGAAGAAGAAGAGAGAAGAAGAATAAGAGAGAAGTCAGTGTGAGGGAGTAGTCGTCACTACTAGCTTTTGAAAAATGGGTCGAATTGGGTCTAAGGGTCAAGTCAGGGATTCTAGTTCAATGGTGGGGAGTTTTGGGCCAAAATGGAGGGTAGAGATTGGTCAGACCACAAAGGGGGGTTTTGTGACTATGGGCCAATGAGATTGACCGAAATGGAATCTTTTCTAGATGGATGGGTAAATAAAGGTATTTTTATTGAAACTTGGTAGAGTAGGGATTTTGGACATTCTGAGTTGATTGGTGGAGTTAGATTGGCCGAACTGGACCTGGATTGGGCAGATCTGGAAATGGCTCAATTTAGTTAATCTTGGGCCTTAAAATGGAATCTTTGTGTGATTGAGGGGCAAACAAGGTCTTTTTTTGATGAAATTGCATAGGGAATGATTTTTGGGTAGTTTGACGTAATTGGTAAAGTTAGATTGAGCCAACTAGGCTTGGATCAGGTAAATTTATAACTCGGTCAATCTGGAACCTCGAAATGGAACCGTAGTGCGATTGAAGGATAAACGAAGGTATTTTGGGCTGAGATTCCACAGGTGGGTATTTGGGGGTGTCCAGGATCTAATGATGTGGTTTGGTCAGTATTTAAGGATTCAGATCATAGGAATTTGGATTAACAAGATATTTTAAAATGAAATCTTGGTTTGATAGAAGGGTAAGTGGGAGAATCTAGGGCTAAAATTTTTTGAACATATGTTATGGTATATCTAGAGTCTAAAGGTGTGGTTTGATTGGTTTAGATGTGTCACAATCAAGGTTATCTGGGTTCTAAGTGTTTAGGTTAACAAAAGGGGTTAAAATGGAATATTCGCTTAATAAAAGGGTAAACGGAGGAATCTTGAGTTGAAATTTCATGGGTAGGTATTTTTGGGAGGTCTTCGGTCTGATGGTGGGGTCAGATCTAGTGGTTAAGATGTAAGTAGGGGTCGATCAGGACCATCAGATAGGTATCAAATAGGTTTAATAGTGAATCTAAGGGCTGTCGGGGTGAAATTCAGGTTTTTTGGGTTTTTGGGTGTTTCAGAGAGGTTGAGTGGGTCTGATTGGCTATTTAAGGTAAATTGGAGGTTTAGGCGGCGGACCAAGCAAAAGCCAGGTGCTGACACTCCCCAAGAGCAACACATTAGGTCAAACATCTACCGTGTTTGGAGAAGAGAAAGAAAGTTATTTGAGCTCAAAAGTTTATAAAGGATCATGAAAATATCTTTTTGATACTAGCAATGGGTAGGTTTTGACCTCCAAAGGATCTCACTTTTTGGCATATCAAAGACATCCTGATCTGATACTTAGTGTATTACCATAATCAAGTCTAAGGTTTATGTGTAACTTTCCAGTTTTTTCCCTTAAGTTTCCAAGGTCTAGGGCATAATTGGAAAATGGTCCAGGTTCAGTGCTCCAAACAAACACACACTACATATGCTTCGAGTTTAACCCTAGCAGCCAAGACAGGTTGCCCTAACTTCTTTGGTAGCATGTTAGTGTCCGCCATGGCAGGATAAACTCCCTGAGTCTATCCAACGGCTGAGAACATTCTAAACTAACACTAGTCTCATAAGTGTCTACTTTAAGGGGTAATTACACAGAAACACACCAATGATAATATGGAACAATTATGCATTTTTATTTATTCACAATATAGGTATTTGTACATCAATTTGATTGGAGCTAAGGACATACACTGTGTAACAGGCTTCCACTTACACTTATGTCCAATTTGGTATAAGCCTTAGTCCCATACTGTCCTCGTGTTTCTCAAACACTTTGGGTGTCAGTGGCTTTGTCAATGGATCTACCACATTCTCTGCTAATGCTACCTTCTGAATATGGATGTCACCTCTTCCAACAATCTCCTGAAGTACATGATACTTCGTGTTGATGTGTTTTGACTTTGAGTGGCTCTTGGCTCTTTAGCATGAGAAATGGCTCTAGTATTGTTGCACAACAGTGGAATGGGTGATGTGCTAGATGGAACAACTCCTAATTCCTAGATAAACTTCTTCATCCAAACTGCTTCCTAGGTAGCTTCACTTGCGGCAATGTGAAGGGATGAGAGATCCATCATATGGATGGTCGAACCATGCATGGTAGTTGGGCAAAATTTCAAAAATTTTTTTCTCCCATTTGAGAACCCTATTCTTTGATTTAGAAAAACTACATTTTTCAAGGTTCGTTCTTGAAACAAAACTGAACCAAAATCTGTAACCAAGATTAGGGAGAGGAATACTTGATACAGAATCCATGTAAAAAGGTCCTCCTAGCATTGGTGTTCACGCCCAGAGAGAGTACCAATTCCTTCCTCCACTAAAGATGACATAGCTTAGGGTGAGCTAGGATTAGTAAGTGGTTCTTCAGCAAGAATTGAACAGGGTAGTGAGCACAGCTTCAAAAATTGTTTCTTTCCCCAAGAAATAATATCAAGATTGAATCTTGATCGCTCCAAGAGGTGGAGAATGAACAAGGTAAGGCGACAAGAGTAGAGAGAGAGAGAATTGAAAGTAGAAAGCAGTCAAACTATAGATATATATTCTAGTTCGCCCTCCTCCTTTATATAGACCTTAAAGAGTTAATCTCCTAATCGGATTAGGAGTTTCTTGATTCAAATCTTTATTTGGACCTGAACTCTTTAAGTGATAAGGATAGTCCCTTATCTTATCTATAGATCAAGATCAGCTATTTGTAATCAAATTAGAAGTTTCCTAATCCAAATCTCTATTTGGACCTGGACTCTTTAAGTGAATAAGAGTTATCCTCTTATCCTTATCTGTTGATCCATACCCAGATTCACCCCCTGTTTAATTAATCCAATTAACCCGGTTCGAAATGGGCTTTAGGCCCATTAAGCTTTCAGGCTCACTTCCTTTAATGTTGGCTAGCTTGGCTCTCTTTGTTTGGTGTGGGACCCTATCATTGATTTCCACATAAGCCACATGGGTTCAGCCTAACCTTTGGTATAATGCCTGGCTGAATTCACTGTGAATATAGTGAACCCCTAAGTCCATCAGTATGGGCTCTTAATGGGCCCAACATTTACACTAAATGTGCATTGGGTCCATCCATCTTATGAAGGCCCAAGGACTGTTGGCAGATGTAAGATTAGCCCATCAGGTTTATTATCCCTAAATGGTCTTACACTTGACCTCTCAGCCTTTAATGATCAAACACTGCTCGACAAGAGAGGACCTTACCCTCGGCTGCAAGGTACAGTGTTGCACTCTCTACTCACATGGATCCCAAGAATTAAAACCTTTTGTAAACAATTTGTGAAACCATAATATATATGTATATCTCTATATAAATATATTTTGCAAAACAAATCTCAATAAGTTTGAAATCAACTACTGGCAATTTAGGTTTCCATCAGATAGAGTGCATTCCCCAATCATTGACTTTGTCTGACAAAGGGGCTGATCCTGTCACTATGATCACCCACTTAGGTGAATTCTCGAACTGTACCAACATACCTAGGTTTTGACCCCGTCTAAGGATCTCACTGATTGGCATATCAAAGACACCCAAATCCGACACCTAGTGCAGTACCATAATTGAATCTAGGGATCAGGTGTAGCATTCCATTTTTGCTTATCTATCTCTAAGGTCTAGGGCAATACTGGAATTTGGTCCAGTTTAGGGTTTCAAGAAAACCTATACTACATGTACCTTAGGTCTCATCCTGGAAGCTGAGACAAGCCACCCTAACCAACTTGGTGGCATATTTGTGTTAGCATTGGTAGGATAAACCTCCCAGATCTATCCAACGGCTGTGAAGATTCTAAACTAACATGAGTCTCATAAGTGTCCAGTTTAAGGGTATTACATAAAAACACACCAATATAACATGAATCAAATATGTACTTTATTCATTTAGAGTAAATGTCATAATGTACATCAAGCTGATTGGAGCTAAGGGCATACACTGTCCAACACAATGTACTCGGCCTCGGTCGTAGAATCTGCTGTGAACCCTTATTTGCTGCTTTTCCATTTAAATAGACAGGACCCCACCGTGAATATGTAACCAAATGTAAACTTTTTATCATTTGGGTCTGATTATTAGTCGGCATCAATATAGCCGACCATTTATAGTGAACTACCATTGAAGAAAAGACAATATTCTTCAGTCTTTCAAAGGTATTTGAGTATATTTTTCACAGTGGTCCAATGCTCATATCCTGGGTTTGACTGATATCTACTTACCACACTCAGAGCCTATGCAATGTCTGGCTGAGTGCACAACATGGCATACATGATGTTCCTTACGGCTGAGGCATAGGAACCCCTCTAATGCCCTCAATCTCCTTAGGAGTCTTAGGAGATATACCCTTGGAGAGAGTGACTCTGTGTTTCACAGGGGACAAATCCCTTCTTGGAGTTCTCCATACTGTATCTTTTGACAATCTTGTCAACGTAAATAGAATGGAATAATCCTATTATCCTTTTTTATATATCTATATAGAATTGAAGTCCCAAGATGTAGGAGGCCTCTCTAAGATCTTTCATGGAGAATTGCTGCAAAAGCCATACCTTTACCATAGTCAACATTCCTACATCATTCCCAATGAGTAGAATGTTGTCTACATCATTCCAACTTTCGGAAGCTTGCTTCAATCAATAAATGGATCTGTTTAGCTTGCACACCATATGTTCCTGACCAGATGCAATGAAGCCTTGTGACTGTTGCATATAGATATCTTCAGTAAGATTTTCATTCAGGAACGCGGTTTTGACATCCATTTTCCAAATCTCATAGTTATAGTGTGCTGCTATAGCTAGTAGAATCCAAATGGATTTAAACTTGGCCACAGATGAAAATGTTTCCTCATAATCGACTCCTTCTTTCTGAGTGTACCCTTTCGCTACTAGATGAGATTTATAGTTCACAACTTTTCTATCAGGGCCCTACTTCCTCTTGTAGATCCATTTGCAGCCGATTGCTTTCACTCCAGGGGACGGATCTATAAGAATCTAGACTCTGTTGGTCTTCATTGTGTCCATCTCGACTTTCATGGCTTCTACCCACTTTAAGGAATTTATGTCCAACATATTTTCTGTATAAGTCATGGAATCTTTCTCACTATTTGTAGCTTCCATCAAGTAATTTTCTTAATTATAGCCATAACGAACTAGAGGTCTAAATACACGGGTAGATCTTCTAAGTTGGATGTTATCTAGAATCTGCAGGACATCTCCCACTACTCCTGAGATCTCTTCATCAAGAACAATTTCTTGACGGTGATCATTCAAGATTTATTCTTCTTCTAAGAAATAGGCATTTTGACTAACAAACGTCTTTTGTTCTCTCGGGTCATAGAAAAGATACCCTATTGATCCTTTGGGGTACCCTATAAATAGGCAACGATTGGTCTTGGATTCCAATTTGTCTGCAATTGTTCTTTTAATGTGTGTTGGACCACCCCAAATCTTCAAGTGTCTTACACTAGGTTTCTTGCTCATCCAAAGCTCATAGGGAGTCTTAGAAACCGATTTGGTTGGAACCCGATTTAGTACGTAAATTACAGTCTCTAATGCATGCCCCAAAAATGATATAGGTAGTTCCGAATGGATGAGGAGTGATTAGACCATATCCAATAGAGTCTGATTTCTTTTCTCTAAAACACCGCTTATCTATGGTGTAGCAGGAGGAGACAATTGTGATATAATCCTGTTGCCCTTTAGGTAGTCCCTGAATTCATTGGAGAGATATTCACCTCCATGATCTGATTGAAGGGTTTTAATGTGTCTCCCTAACTGTTTCTCGACTTCTAGTCTAAACTCTTTGAACTTTTCAAAGGATTCGGACTTGTCTCGTTAGGTACACGTAACCATACTGAGAATAATCATCGGTGAAAGTAATGAAATAACAGTGCTGGTACCTTGTCCTAACATTCATGGGACCACATACATTAGTATGTATTAGGTCAAGTGTGCTCGTAGTCTTTCAGGCTTACTTGTAAATGGTCGTTTTGTCATCTTACCCTGAAGGCATGGTTCACAAGTTGGTAGATCTTCTACAGTTAGAAAATCTAAAGGACCATCCTTCACTAATCTTATGATATGTTCTATGTTAATATGGCTAAGTTAGTAATGCCATAGGCACGTGGGATTAACCGTATCATCGGTTCTTTTCTTGGGGATTGCACTAATGTAGTTTCGGTTATGTTTGTTTCTAGAGAAGGACGGAGGACATAGAGACCATTCTCAAGTTCTCCATTGGTAAGGAATTTGTTATTTAGTTTAATTGTAATCTTATCACTGAACAAAACAAAATATCCATCCATACACAATTTAGAAACTGAAATCAAATTTCTTCTAAGTAACGATACATAAATACAGTCTTTTAGTGTTACAATTCCTTTTGTGAAAATTAAATCTATTGTTCCAATAGCAGTAGTTGCAACAGTTGCAGATGTCCCCAAGTAGAGCACGACCTTATTGTCATTCGGCTTTATGCTTTGCTTGAACCCCTGCAATGTGTTACATGCATGTGTGGAAGCCCTAGAGTCAATACACTAGGATGCAGAAGTAACCAACATATTGGTCTCTATGACAAGAGACTCAAAATTACCTTGTTTATTGCAGGATTCCAGATATTGAGGACAGTTCCTCTTCTAGTGTCCGGTCTATTTGTAGAAGTGACATTCATCCGATGACTTGTCTTTCTTCTGCTTTTTCGATTTGTCTAGTTTCTTCTAAGGCCTCTTCTTTTCCTTCCTCTTTCTCTTGCCAGATTTACCACCTTCAACAAAAATGGCTACTAGCTTATCCATCATTATTATTTCTTCAGCCCTCTGTAACATATTGATGAGTTCCTGAAGGCTACCCTTTAGCTTGTTCATGTTATAGTTCATGACAAACTGATTGGAGGATGGGGTAAGAGAGTTTAGAATGGCATTAGTCTTTGTGTCTTTGTCGAGTTGGGATCCTAGAGCCTCCAGTTCGTTTATATACTCCATCATCTTCATGATGTGGTCATGAACCATCTGGCTTTCTGATAACTTTGTATTTTAATGCCTTAAGGGCATCATTTTAAGGGTATTTTAGACCTTAGATTAACCAATCTGTACCCTTTTTCTGGTTAAATTCAATGTTGTGACCTTTGAGGGTCCCCATGCAAATTGTGGGTAAAAACTGAGAAATTTTACAGAGTTTTCCGTAGATGTTGGGAAGCTAGTAAGAATTTCAGCAAGGAGAGGGGGTGTTTCTGTGATAAAACTGAGCACAGGAGGGCACTTCCTATTTACTAACCCAGAATGGCTTCCCTCTTGCTGTATTAGAATACTGCCCTCTCCTTAGTTTGGGTGCCTCCACACTCATTCTTTCACCTCTAACAAACCCTTTCTCACCATAAACTGTGTTTTCTAGTTATTTTGAGAATCAGAAAATTTATAAATATTGAAACTAGTGTTTTGAAGTGGTTAAGACACGCTTCCGGACACACCAAGTTTTTGGCACCGTTGTCGGGGAAGCAACAAAAAAAATTATTTGCTTTGCTCAGATTTGTTTCATTAGTTTTTTTTTTTCATTTGATTACTTGATCTGTAGTCTCATTTTAATTCTTGTTTCTCTTTGATTTTGCAGGACGTAATAGCAAAAGGTGGGGTACCGAAGTGTTGCTGGACTACTCAAGAAAAGAGAAGAGAAGAGAAATTGGGATTTCAATTCAGGTGTAGTCGTCCCAATTTATTCTTGTTTCTTTTTTTTTGTTTTTATTTTCTAATTGTTTTTGGTAAAATAGGGTTTTTGAATTCTTAGTTAATTATTTTTTTGATAGATCCGATTTATTTATTTTTTAGTATTGTTTTTTTTTTGTTTTGTTCTTAGATCAAATTTTTTTCTTTGTTTTAATTTCTTGAGTGAAATAAAATTCTGTTTAGGTATGTTAGGTTCTATTTTTTTTCTATTTTCATATTAAAAACTCATTTTGTTATTTTATTTTATTTTATTTTAATTTATTGTCGCATATTCTTTTTTGTTATTTTCTGTTTAATCCCTAAAGTAGCGATTTCCCTTGTTAGTATTTAATTTTGTAGTTGTTAATTTTTTTCTAGCATAATTAATCCTTTTATTTTCTGTTTACTATAATTATTTGTTGCTTTACTAAATTGCCCCTTTAATTAATTTGTTATTTAATTGAATAATTAATTGTTGATTAGAAGATTATTCAAAATTTGAATTTGAGTTTAAATTTCAAATTTGAATTCAAAATTTGAATTTTAGTTCGAATCTGAATTTGAATTTGAATTTGAATTTAATTTAATTTTCAAAATTTTAATTTGAATTTTTGAATGTAAAAAACAAATGAAAAAAATTAATTAATATTTTAAAATTTTCGCATTTGAATTCCAAAATTTAGAGTTTGATATATTCTAGAGCATGCATCATATAGGATTATTTTGTTAGTTGTTAATGTGTTAGGGTTTTTCACTTTTAATTGCTCCCTTTGCTGAATTAGTTTGTTTTATTATTTTATATTAAACTACAGAATTGCATATTAGAGATAACTATTCATGCATTGTGATTAGTTGCATTTATTTTCTTTTTTGTGTTTTTCCATTAATCCATTCAAGGGCAATCCAATTTAAATAAGATAAGCTGGGGATTTCATCACCCTTCCTTGGCCCAAAAACCACTACCCTTACACATGCGGTTCATCTTAAACCTTAATTTAAAATTTGGATAGCAAGATCCTTTAGGGGGCCCCACACGTTCGGTTCAAAGTATGCTGAATTTTAGGGAAGCTTGTGATTACTTTCCACAACCGGCGGTTGGTGTCTAAGGAAAGAGGTTAAACGGCTAAGCCTAAGCGGGTTTTGTGGTTACTTAATTAGGTCCTTGCAAGAGTAAGGGGAACCTCCCACATCCCCACCTCTTACCCGGCTAACCAAAGGATGTGGCGTAATTCCAAGTGAACCTAAGAGGATTCACATTGGTTGAACCACTAGTTCAGGAAACCTTAGATCATCTCGTTGGTCGTGTGTCTAAATTTCTTGCATTTTTTTTTAATTTAAAAAATTCAAATTTGAATTTAAATTTCAAAAAAAAAAGAAATTAAAAAATTAAATTTTAGGAATTTAAATTTCAAAATCTAAAAATTGAATTTAAATTTCAAAATTCAAAAAAGAAGAAAAGAGGGGTTAAAACAAAATAAAATAAAATGAATTCAATGGTCGGAGTTTGTGGAATGAGAAACTACTTCTAACCTAAGCCATGGATAGATTGGAAAAATGTGTCTCAACAACTGGATATGATTTATGGGTTTGCTATAAGACTTGATCTAGTCCTTGCATTTCTTCAACATATTGGCCCATTCCCAACCTTGTCATCATATTCAACATGCACCATCTGTGCAAGCCTGGCCCATCATGTTAGCTAGTGCCCTGCGACAGGCCCATGTCAAACAGTCATTCTAGAACAAGTACATGCGACCAACGGATTTTTTCAACCCAATGCTAACCCATTCTTTCGCCCATATAACCTTGGGTGGGAAATTCAGCCCAACTTCACTTATAGGGCCCAAGCCCAAGAAACCACCCTACCAGATATGCACTCTCAATGGTCTAAAGCCTAGACTCATAGTGAGTACAATGATTAACTTGGGACTCAACTGGCTTAGCCATGTCAAACCTACACACAGTCCCAGCAGTACCATCCATCTAACTTGGTGGCCTAGAAATTTCAAAGGCCACAAGTGCAGAGCCAATTCCAGCAGACTAACCCTAGGAACCTGCCGGTCCAACCTTATCAGGTTTACCCATAACCTAATCAGACCAGTAAAATTGATTACCGATTCATGCAGTTTCAGCTACTGATTCTAACTCAGCAATAGTCTATTGCTAGATTAGAGAGCTAAATAGGACAGTTAGCCGAAGCCAATGCGAGGAGAGAAGTAGGACAACTACCTTGTTAACCAGTTGCAAACCCTAAAAATCAGCCACTGGTTTTTTTGTATAGCAGATCCAACCACCTCCTAAGAACCCTCAGTTTGAAAATGCCAAGGCTATTACAACCTTAAGGAATTGGAGGATTTTAGAGGACCCATGTGAGAAAAAGAGATTTAGGGAAGAAGAGAAGGAGCAAGAAGACCATAAGTTGGGGGGGGGGGGGAAGAAAAAAGAAAGGAAATTTTAGAAGAGCCTACAGTCAACTGACCTTAGTTCCCTTTCCAAGTGCACTCACAGTTAGGCCATTGCGAAGATGAAAGTGACTCACAATGAGGAGATCAGGGGGTTATTCAAGCAAGTACATATTAACATCCCTCTCCTTGACGCGATCCAACATGTCCTGTCCTACGCCAAGTTCTTGAAAGAGTTGTGTACTCAAAAGAGGGAGCCACGATCGGCCTCATAAAAATTGATGCTCTCGGCAAATGTTAGTGCAGTTCTCCTAAACCAACTTCCTTGTAAAATGAAAGATCCTGGTGCTCCTCTCATAAGCTGTGTCATCTCTAGAATCACTTTTGATCAGGCCCTATTGGATCTTGGGACCGGTGTAAATTTACTCCCCTCTATTATTTATGAAAGTTTCAGGATCGATGAGTTAAAACCAACCCCTGTAATTATGTAACTTGTTGATCAGTTAGTCAAGACTCCCCGAAGTGTTATTAAGGACGTCATTGTCAAGGTAGAGGGTTGTTACTTCCTAGTGGATTTTATCATCCTAGACCTGACCCCAACCAAGGAACTGAACCATAACTCGATAATCTTAGGGCGTCTGTTTCTAGCAACGACCAATGCTAACATCAAATGTAAATCGAGAGAAATGGACATTACATATAGGGGGCAAAAAGTTCAATTAAATGTTTTTAGTGCCGCTAAGTATCCAAACCTAGGGGAGGATGAGTTCAAGGTGGACGACCTTGTAGATGCCCTGACTACCCTTTGGTTAGCCCAATCTGACCCTGTCTGTGTAAAGAAGAAAGCGAGTCTAAGTGTATAGATGAGAGAAGTAAGTGATTGCGTCTGGCTGAAGACGTTAAACTTAACGCTAGTTGGGAGGCAACCCGACGTAGTTGTTTTTAGGAATTAGAATTTTTGGTTTCTTTTCTTGATTTAAGACCATTTGGCGGACCTTGAACCCCTTGGGGAAAACCTTCTTGATTGTTCCCTTTAGCCCAAGTCCCTTTTGCATCAGTTTAGTTATGCCATTGGGGATAATGACATGTAAGTTGGGGGGTGAGGAAAGAGAGAAAATTTTGAAAGAAAAAAAAAATTGAGAGAAAAATTTTGAGAAGCTAAGCCTTTAAATATGTAGAATTAAAATTTCACTAAAAAATTAAAATCTTTTTTCATTAGAAGAGATTCCCGAAAAGAAAAAGTTGAGGAAACATACAAAAGAATATTGAATTTTGTAGAAATTGGTAGCAAGTGACAGGAGTTAAATTGGTCTTATTTGAATATTGTCGAAACCATTTAGAAATTGAAAATATTCCCAAGTTTGCCCCCGTAAAGATAAGAAGAGAAAGATTAAGAAATTAGATAGAAATTCTTCAAATTGTTAGAGATAGTGGGCTACCCAGAATAGTGTTTCAAAAAAAAAGAAAAAGAGAATAAAAGGTCAATGGACACCCTAGACTTAGTAACCAGGTCTCTTCACCTAAGTTAAGTGTCGAGATTTACATCAAATGGGAAAGGGAAGGCCAGAGACACTTACCAAACACTTAACAACTAGGTCTCTTCACCTAAGTTATGTGTCAAGATTCGCGTTAAACGGTGGAAGGTAGCAATAAAAATGTGTGTGAATATCAAGTTTAGGGGTAGAAATCCACTGTCAGAAATGATAAGAAGAATACCCGCCTGATTTTTAAAAATCAATCTCAGCTTATCGAGACAGTTTACAAATGGAAGGGTATATAAGATTTTTAAGCCAAATTTCCGTAATGTTCAAAGCAGGATGGTTTTACCCCTTAAACGCAATACTGATCTATACAAAGTTTGAGAATTCTAGAATTAGGATACTTGGCTAATTTTGTCAAGGATAATCTTGCAATGGGAATGATCTCTTTACTCAATGTAATTCTAAGGCAACATTGCTAAGGGACTAGCAATGGTTAAGTTGGGGGGTGTGATAACTCTGTATTTTTATGCCTTAAAGGCATCATTTTAGTGGTATTTTAGACCTTAGATTGACCAATTTGTACCATTTTTCAGGTTAAATTCAATGTTGTGACCTTTTAGGGTCCTTGTGCAAATTCTGGTTAAAAATTGGAAATTTTATAGAGTTTTTTGTAGATTTTGGGAAGCTGGTGAGAAGTCCAACTGAGAGAGGGGGTGTTTTTGTGAAAAATTGATCACAGGAGGGCGCCTCCTATCTGCTAAACCTAGAATGGCCCCCCTCTTACTGTACTAGCATACTCTCCTCTTCCTAGCAAACCCTAGGGCACTTCTCCACTCATTCTTTTCATCTCTAACAAACCCTTTCTCACCACTAATTGTGTTTTGTAGTTATTTTAAGAATCGAGAAATTTATAAATATTGAAACTGGTGTTTCGAAGTAGTTAACGACATGCTTCTAGACACACCACATTTGGTCATCCTCGTGGTCATCAATAGCTTGAGGGCCTTTTGTCTAGAAGAACAATTCTGCTCTTCATACATAGTCTTTAGATTGTCCAGAATTTGTTTGTAGATTTTGATCTTATCGAATTGTCTCTAGATATTGTTGTCTAAAGATGCTACAACATAAAACCGAGCAAGAGAGTTCTCCTCCCATTCCTAATACTCTCTCTTATGTGCTTCAGAAGCCCTGTCACCCGGACATTTTGGTGCTGGGTTCTTGGCAACTTTGTCTAATTTCTCAGACGTAAGGACCAGATTAAGGTTATGGTACCAGTCAACATAATTGGATCTCTTTAGTTTGTTGTCATCCAATAATTTGGTGAATTATTCGTATGCCATTTCTAATAAAAGGCAATAGTTATTAGTCTACAACCTAAAATTGTTTCATGTTATCTAACATAGAATGGTCTTTTATCTATGTTCCATCTCCATTTATTCATTTTCAGGATTTTCCTCCTATCTTAGTAATGAGGACATAGTCCATGTCCTTGGAAATGTGAGAAATCACATAGGTGCATGGGGCCAATTGTTTCAGCTACATAACCCCATCACTTTTTGTGAAGGATCACATATGCATCTATCCAATGAGCTTTCCCTTTGGCCACCATTAAACAAGGTTCATAACCATTTTAGGTTAAATCTTTTTGTCCGGTAAGTGCTGACCCGTCATATCATGGGCCCCAAGGTATCATGAAAGAGACTTTCATTTTAGGATAGGCCTCTCCCACATCAAACTATGACACCCCTATCATAGACGAAAGGCCCAAGGAATGCCATTTTAGGTTAAATCTTTCGGCCCGTTTTCATGTTAATGATGGAAGGCCTTTAGAGAATTCATCCTATGGTATTCCCCATCTCTTTGCACTTATATTAAACCAGAGGGAACAAGAAAAACAGTCCCTAGGTCTGATTTAGGTCAAACCACAGTGGCTCCCACTAACTTTCATAAAGTCATATTCGAATGGGCCCATAATGGGCTAGGGTTCCATGAGGTTCCTCCTAGGGAGGAAGCTGATTAGGGGCCCATTGAAGAGGAAGATCATGCAATGATCTGAGGGCATCATGGCAATGATGTGCATTCAGCCATGATGTTTGCAAAGAGCCACATAAGTCTAAACATGGGCCATGCACTTATAGCCCATGAACAAATCACATTCAGCACATCACAAGCACAAATAGATAAATAGATCTAAATCTAACAAAGCTTGTAAAACCCATGTCAAATTAGGTTAACACACAATCAGTCCATTAAAGGCCCAAAATTATCCAATAATTTCATCTTGGTATATGGGCTAAACTGCAAAAAGCAGTTTGACCCATATAGTAATCCAAGTTGTAATGGGTTGATTTTGCTTTAACCTAACTTAAAAGGGGGTTATCAAGAGTGGGCCAAATTGCTCCATGTGATGGTTCATCAAACCCTTGGCCCATATCTGATTGATAATTAGACCCCATCGAACCATTGGTTCGGCCCAACTAGTTTGGACCAAACTAAGCAAATCGGCCTGAGGCTTCGTGTCCAAAACATGCAACAATTCACAAGAATATGATATGAAATTTAGCAGCCAAGATTCACAATCAACAACAAATAAATCAAATAGTAAACTAGGGCTGAATGTGATGATCCAAATTTGATTCAGATGAACTGCAAACCTGCAAAAAACTATTAATCGTAGCTTGCAGTTTTTATGCAAAAACCTTCTTCTCCACTGTGCGCTCCAACAATTCTTTTGATATAAAAAAAGAAGAGAAGATCCTAATTTTCTATTACTTACATCAGAAAAAACCTAATACAATTTTTCTAAAAAGAAAAAGAATTATTACAAACCAATAATAAATAATAAATTTTTTGGGTGCGCAGATCTTGGCACTAATAAAGAATTCGATCTCCATCACACAAATGGTCCAAGAACCAAAGAAAACATAGTATAACAATTCTAAATTATAAGAAAATATAATCCTAAAAATTTTAGATCAATTCGACCAAAACTGAGAACCGATTTCTTAGAAAACTACAAACTGCACATATCGACCAGACTAGTTCTACTGATTCCAGTCTTGGTTTAGATCTGATCTATTTCAGTCCAAGATTGAACCTTTGGCTCTGATACCACTGAAAGAAGGCATAATCCATCATATGGATGGTAGAACCAAGCTACATTGCTTTCACCTTCCGGGAATCGAAATCTCAGTTTTAGAAAAACTACATTATTCAAGGACCGTTCTTGCACCGAACCGGATCAGATTTGAAACCAAAAGAAGGAAGAAGAATACCTGATATGGAATCCATAGATGTAGCTTCCCAAAGTGGTAGTTCACACTCAAATTGAATCCCATAACCAGCCTCCACTGAAGACAGTGCAGCTTGGAATGAAGTCGGTTCATCAATGCAGTTTTTAGCAAAAACTGCAATCCAACTGGATGGATTGAGCAAGGGAGATGAGCATGATTTTTATCTATAATTTTCTTGCATAATTCAGAGAAGGAACTAATCAAAATCAGTCCAAGAATTTGGAGGACAAACTAGGGAGTCTGGGCGGCAAGGGCAGAGAGAGAATTGAGAGCAAGAGATGATCTGGAGTAGTTTGCCCCCTCCCTTTTTATAATCCTTAAAAGAGCACCTCTCCTAATCAAATAAGGGGATTTGTAATCCAAATCTTTATTTGGATCTGGACTCTACCAATAGATAGGACTTATCCTCTTATGAGATTGGGTGCTTCAAACCCATATTCACCCATGTTACATAACAACTTAAACATTCATGTGGCATCTTGATTAATCTTATTAATCATGGGCTTTAGGCCCATTAAGCAAGTGGCTCATGTCCCAAGAAAGTTGCTGGCCCATTTAGGTTCAAATTGATTGGCGTGGGACCCCAACAATGACCTTACATAAGCCTACATGGGTTTGGCCTAGCCTCTATAAAAAAGGCCTAGCCGAATTCACTACTGAGTGCAGCAAACCCTTGAGTTCATCACTATGGGCTCAAAATGGGCCCAACATTTAAAAGTAAATGAACCCAAGTCCAACCATCCTATGAACACCCAAGGAGAATGAACTTAAGCAAGATATAGCCCATCAGTTAAATAGCCCTTAATGATTTCTTACACTAATCCTCTTAGCACAATGATCAAACAATGTCCGATAGGGAAGGACCTCTCCCTTGACTGCAAGGTGTTGTGTCACACTCTTTACATGGATGGTCCCAAGAATTAAAAACATTTTGCAAACATTTTTCTTGAAACATAATATATATATATATAATATATAAATATATTTTGTAAAACAAATCTTAAACATGGTTGAAATCAACTACTAGTAGATTTGGTTTCCATCAAAGAGAGTGCAGTCCCAATCATTCACTTTATCCGACAAAGGGGCTGATCCTATCACTACGATCACCCACTAAAGTGAATTCTCAGACTTCTCCAACATACCCAGGTTTTGACCCCCAAAAGATATCACTGATTATCATATCAAAGACAACCCGATCTGACACTTAGTAGAGTACCATAATCAAGTATAGGGGTTTTGTGTAACTTTCCAAATTTTCCCATCAATCTCCAAGGTCCAGGAAATAACTAGAAAATGGTCAAGGTTCAGTGCTTCAAACAAACACACACTACATATGCTTTGGATCTAACTCTAGCAGTAGAGACAGGCTGCCCCAACCTATTTGGCAACACATTAGTGTCAGTCTTAGTAGGATAAACACCCCAAGTCTATTAAACGGCTGAGAATATCCTAAACTAACACGAGTCTCATAAGTGTCTACTTTAAGGGGTAATTACACAGAAACACACCAATGATAATATGGAACAATTATGCATTTTTATTTATTCACAATAAATGTATCTGTACATCAATCTGGTTGGAGCTAAGGGCATACATTGTCTAACATCATTTCACATAGGTAATGATCTAAAATTATCAGCTATGATTCACAATCATATCAGCAAATAAATAGAAATAAAGGGCTAGGGATGATAGTGTGATGGTTCGAATCCAATCCAGACAAAAACTGCAATCTATAGATTGATCTCCATCTGCAAACTCTGTCTTCTCCGCAAGCTCCAACGATTTCTTTGATGTAAAAAAAGTAGAAAAACCCTAATTCTTATTGCTTACATCAAAAAAACCTAATACATTCCTTCTAGATGAAAGCGTGTCGTTAACCACTTCGGAACACCGGTTTTAATATTTATAAATTTCATCGTTTCTCATAATAATTACAAACACTACAGTGGTGAGAAGGGGTCGTATCCACAATGAAGCGAGGGAAAAATTGTTACAAACTTTAATCCGAATAAAAGAATACAAAAGGAAGTTGCAGAATCATAAAGCTTTAATTAATTAAATTGGAATTCATTAAAATTAAGATTCGAACACTACTGAAAGTGAAAAGTGCATAAAAATAAAGAAATTAAATAAATTAAATAAAAAAGTTTGTAATCCGATCAGAGGTAGTAGTCTCCAGATCTCTCCTTTGACCCTTGAACTTCTCGAGCTAGGCCTTCCATCTTACCCAGCTGACTTTCAGATCTGTAGAAAAGAAATAAAGCAAAAATTAAACTGAATAAAAGTAAATTTGTAGGAAGGAAAAATTAGACTAGAAATTAAAGAGTATAAGTTAAATCTAAAACTAAATTAAAATTGTTGGGATCCGATTCCAAAGGTGGTAGTAGTGGCTTTGGCGAACTGTAAGCAGGAACTCCTCCTCTTGCCTGGGCATTCCCCTCTTTTTCTACCCTTGAACTTCTCAAGATGAGCCTTTTGTCTTACCTGGGATAAGAATCCAACCCTTTCTCAGGAGCCCTTGGATCCTTTTTATAGAGAATGGTGAATAAAACTAGGATTAGAAAGAAAGACGGGAGCGGCAGTTGGATTTTAGTAAAAATATGGGCGCCCTAGGATTTAAAATAGAGGGTCAGGATTGTCTTTAGGTGATGGAGGGGGCACCCATTATTATGTTGGGTTGACATTTGGAAGCCCAGAACTGGATGGTGGAGATTTAGGCGCCTAGGGCTGAAAGGTGGAGATTACAATGAGTGAATGGCACCCTAGGGTGGATGGCTGGGATAAATAATGGAATGGAGGGTTGAGATCTAGTGGATAAAGGTTGAATGGTGAGGACTAGAAGTTAGGTGGCACCCTACGGTTAGAAAGTTAAAAAGAGAGTGTTCTAGAATGAATGGTGGATATTAGAAGAGATGGAAGGTGGAGATTAAGCAGCTAAGAGCGGCTAGAGTTTGTTAGGATGAAAAGAATGAGTGGAAAGTTACCCTAGGGTTTGCTAAGGAGAGGGGAGTATGCTAATACAGTAGGAGGGGAGCCATTCGGGGTTTAGCAGATAGGAGGCTCCCTCCTATGCTCAATTTTTCACAAAAACACCCCCTCTCTCAGCTGGCATTTACACCAGCTTCCCAAAAACTGCATTTCAACCATGAAACTTCCCCAGTTTTCCATAAGATTTGCATAGAGACCCTCAGAGGTCACAATATTGAAATTAGCTGGGGAAATGAACATTTTGATTATTCTAAGGCCTAAAATACCCCTGAAATGATGCCCTTAAGGCATCAAACTACAAAGTTATCACACCCCCCAACTTAACCATTGCTAGTCCCTTAGCAGTGCAGCCTTAAAATTACACTAAGTCTAGAGATCATTCCCATTGCAAGATCATCCCTGACAAAATTAGCTAAGTATCCTGATTCAGAATTCCCAAACTTTGTAAAGATCAGTATTGGGTTTAAGGGGTAAAACTGTCTTGCTTTAAATATTATAAAAACTTGGCTTAAAAATCTTATATACTCTTCCATTTGCAAACTATCTTGATAAGCTGAGATTGATTTTTAAAATCAAGTGGGTATTCTTCTTATCATTTTTGACAATGGATTTCTACCCCTGAACTTGATATGCACACACCTTTTTATTGCTACCTTCCATCGTTTGACGCGAATCTCGACACTTGACTTAAGTGGAGAGACTTGGTTACTAAGTGTTAGGTAAGTGTCTTTGGCATTCCCTTTCCCATTTGACACACATCTCGACACTTAACTTAGGTGAAGAGACCAAGTTACTAAGTCTAGGGTGTCCATTGACCACTTTTTTTTCTCTTTTTTTTTTGAAACACTGTTTAGGGCAGTCCACTATCTCTAACAATTTGAAGAATTTTTTTTGTTTAATTTCTCAAACTTTCCCTTCTTATCTTTACAGGGGCAAACTTGGGAGTATCTTCCAATTTCTAAATGGTTTTGACAATGTTCAAATAAGACCAATTTTGACTCCTATCACTTGCTACTAATTTCTACAAAATTCAATATTCTTCTATTAGTTTCCTCAACTTTTTCTGTTTAGGAATCTCTTTTAATGGAAAGAAATTTTAAAATTTTTAGTGGAATTTTTTATTTTGCATTTCTAAAGGTTTAGATTCAATTTTTTTTTTCAATTTTTCTCTCTCTATTTTCTCACCCCCCAACTTAAGTGTCATTGTCCCTAATGGCATGAATAGGATGCTCCTAAGGACTTGTGCCAAAGGGAACAATCAAGAGGGTTTTCCCAAGGGGTTCAATGTCTACCAATTATTCTCACATCGAGAAAAGAAAAAATCAAATTCTTACTGTAGAAACACTAAAAACTACGTTGGCTTGCCTTCCAACCAGTGCTAAGTTTAATGTCTTCAACCAAACACATTCACACACTTCTCTCTAGATCACTTAAGTCTATCTTGTCAATCTTTCTGCTCTCAGAGACTCATTCCACATATGGTTTAAGTCTTTGACCATTGACTTTGAATGTGCTTCCATTATTTGGATCAACAATTTTAATTGTACCATATGGAAACACTTTTTCCACAATAAATGACCTGTCCCACCTAGACCTTAATTTATCAGGGAACAAACGCAGCCTAGAATTAGAAAGCTAGACCTTTTGATTTAGTTCAAAAGTTTTTTCTTGAAATGTTTTTATCATGGAAGGCTTTTGTTTTGGCTTTATAAATGCGCAAGCTTTCGTAGGCCTCATTGTGCAATTCCTCTAATTCACTTAATTATAGGGCTTGGTGGGATCCCGTTTGGCCTAAATCTAGATTGAACTTTTTGATGATCCAATAAGCCCGATGTTCTAATTCGACGAGAATGTGACATTTTTTACCAAAAACTAGCCTATGAGGAGACATTTCAATGGGAGTTTTGTAGGCAGTCTGGTAAGCCCAAAGTGCGTCGTCTAGTCTATCGGACCAATCTTTTTAGTCGGGCCTAATGGACTTTTGCAAAATACTTTTAATTTTCCTATTGGACACTTCAACTTGACCATTTGTTTGGGATGGTAGGGGTTTTCTATCTTATGAGTGATTTCATATTTGTGGAGCAAAGCATGGAATTGCGCATTAGTAAAGTGTGACCCCCCATCACTAATGATTGCTTGCGGACACCCAAACCTACAGAAAATATTCTTTTGAACAAATTTCATTATAACTTTGTGGTCATTGATCCGGATTGCTACTGCCTCAATCCATTTCAACACATAATCAACAACCATCAGGATGTATTCATGACCCGATGATGGTAGAAACGGTTCCATCAAATCAATACCCCAAACATCAAAGATTTCTACAGCTAGTATAGGGTTAAGTGGCATCACGTCTCTACGGTTCATATTCCCGATAGATTGGCATCTTAGGCAATTTTGGCTAAAGACATGGGCATCCTTAAATAAACTCGGCTAGTAAAAACCACTCTATAGAACCCTGGCCGCATTTTTCTTTCTCGAAAAGTGCCCCTACAGGTGAGAGTGTGACAAAAATTGAGGATGCTTTGGTGTTCAGACTTGGGGACACAACGTCGGATCACTTGAACCGAACAGATACGAAATAACTCAAAATCTTCACAGAAGTAGTATTTGAGTTGAGAAAAGAATCATTCTCATTCTTAGACCACCCCTTGGGAATTTTACCTACTGCTAAGTAATTACATAATGAGCGTACCACGGGGGTGTATTATGAGAAACAGCTAAGAGGTGCTCATCTAGGAAGGAATAGTCATGGATGGGGTCGCTCTTTTCAATTTGAATTCGGGACAGATGATCGGCTACTACATTTTCAAAGCCCTTTTTATCCCGAACCACAAGGTCAAATTCTTGCAAAAGAATGATCCATTTGATGAGCCTAGGTTTGGCCTCTTTCTTAGACAACAAATGTCTTAAGGCTGAGTGACTAGAGTAGACAACCACTTTGGTGCCCAAAAGGTACAGGCAAAACTTTTCTAGAGCAAACACTATAGCTAACAATTCTTTCTCAGTAGTGGTGTAATTCAACTAAACCTCAGAAGGGTGCGACTAGCATAATATACTACCATATGACATTTATTCACCCTTTGTCCCAAGACTGTTCCGATGGCGTAGTTAGAGGCATCGCACGCTATTTCAACGAGCAACGGCCAGTTGGGAGGTTGAAGAATTGGGGCTTTGGTCAGTGCCTCTTTCAGATAATCGAAAGCCTGAAGACAAGCCTCGTCGAAATTAAATGGGACATCCTTTGCCAAAATATTACGCAGAGGCCTAGAGATCTTGGAAAAGTCCTTAATGAACCTACGATAGAAACCAGTTTGTCCAAAAAATGATCATATTTGCTTGATAGAGGTAGGAGGTGGGAGTTTAAAGATTAGGTCAGCTTTTGCCTTATCTACCTCGATCCCTCGTTTGAAAACTCTGTGGCCTAAGACAATACCCTCTTGGACCATGAAATGACTCTTCTCCTAACTGAGTACCAAGTTTGTCTCGACACATTATTGAAGAACTTTTCGTAAGTCTTTCAGACAAGTTTTAAAGGAATCCCCAAAGACAGAGAAATCATCCATAAATATTTCTAGAAAGTTACCTACCATTTCCAACAAAATTGCCATCATATACCTCTGAAAGGTTACTGGTGCATTGCATAATCCAAACGACATTCTTCGGAAAGCAAATGTTCCATATGGAGAGGTGAAAGTAGTTTTTTCTTGGTCTTTAGGGTAAATGGCTACTTGGTTATACCCAAAATACCATTCTAAGAAGTATAAATATTTATACCCTGCAAGTTTTTCTAGAATCTGGTCAATAACGGGCAGAGGGAAGTGGTCCTTTTTTGTGACGGCATTGAGTTTTCTGAAGTCGATGCATACTCGCCATCCCATGGTAAGCCGGGTGGGGATCATTTCACCTTGATCACTGATAACCACGGTGAGTCCACCCTTCTTAGGCACCACTTGCATAGGATTTACCGAACTGCTATCTAAAATTGGGTAGATAATACCCACATCCAACCACTTGACTACTTTTTGCTTGACCACTTCTCTCATATTTGGGTTCAACCACCTTTGCATTTCCCTACTTGGTTTGGCACCCTCCTCCGTATAAATATGGTGCATACAAATGGATGAACTAATCCCTTTCAGGTCAGCCACCGACCAACCAATGGCACCTATACTCTTTTAAGACATCAATCAGTTTCTCTTCTTGTATAGGGGTTAAATCAGCTACTATAGTTACTGGTAGTGTTTGGTCAGGTCCTAGAAACACATACTTAAGGTATTCCGGCAAGGGTTTTAATTCTAGGTGCGGAGGAGATTCAAGAGAAGGCACGGGTGGTTCACTCTTTAGCTTTGGGAGAGGTTCAACAGTAGGCCAAGACCGTAATGGGTGTGGTGACTTTGTTAAAACATTAGCTTCCTTAATCGGGTCATCCACTTTGACCGGTTTGGTTTCTACTTACATTTATTGTACAACAATCTTGTTCTGGGTAGGCAAAAGGACTTCCAGACTCATATAGGTCTTCACACTTTCCCTCCTTTTGAAGAGCTAAGATTTCTTTAGTAGTTTCTAACTATGGAACATTGGAGGTTGTAAGATCTTGGTATTGGGGAAGACCTAGGGATTCGTCTCTGGGGTCTACAACCGGCTGACTAAGCATTGAATCATTTTCCCACTGCAGGTTAGCTTCCATGAGTTGAATTACTTGGCTCTCTAATCTTAGGATTGACTGCTGCTGAGCTAAGATCAGCTGTTGGAGCTGTAGCTAAGATTTCTTTAGCATTTTCTAAGTAAGGGAAATTAGAGGTTGTAAGATCTTGGTATTGGGGAAGGCCTAGGGATTCGTTTCTAGGGTCTACAACTGGCTAACTAAGCATTGAATCATTTTCCCACTGTAGGTTGGCTTCCATGAGCTGAATTATTTGGCTCTCTAATCTTAGGATAGACTGTTGTTGAGCTAAGATCAGTTGTCGGAGCTGCAGAAACCTATCATTGAGTGAATCAGTTTGATAAGGTTGAGGGGAGGTTTGACATGGCTGAGCCAGTTGAGTCCCAGGTTAATTATTGTACTCATCGTGAGTCTGGGCTTCAAACCATTAAGAGTGCACATCTGGCAATGTAGGTTCTTGTTAGACATTATGACATTTATTGTAAATGAATAAAGTACATATTTGATTCATGTTATTGTGGTGTGTTTCTGTATAATACCCTTAAACTGGACACATATGAGATTCGTGTTAGTTTAGAATCTTCACAGTTGTTAGATAGATCTGGGGAGATTTATCCTGCCAAGGTTGACGCTGATGTGCCACCAAGTTGGTTGGGGTGGCCTGTCTAAGCTACCAGGGTGAGGCCTGAGGCACATGCAGTGTAGGTTTTCTTCAAACCCTAAATCGGACCAAATTCCAGTATTGCCATTGACTTTGGAGATAGATGAAAAAAACAGAAATGTTACACCTGACCCCTAGACTCGATTATGATACTGCACTAGGTGTTGGATTGGGGCTGTCTTTGATGTGCCAATTAATTAGATCCTTATAGGGGGTCAATACCTGGGTATGTTGGGACAATCCAAGAATTCACCTGAATGGGTGATCATAGTGATAGGACCAGCCCCTTTGTCGGACAAAGTGAATGATCGGGGAAATGCACTCTCTCTGATGGAAACCTAAACTACCGGTAGTGGATTTCAAATGTTTTTGAAATTTGGTTTTGCAAAATATATTTATATAGAGATATACTTATATATATTATGGTTTCAAATGGTTTGCAAAAGGTTTTAATTCCTGGGATCAATGTGAGTAGAGAGTGCAGCACTGCACGTTGTAGCTGAGGAAGACATCCTCTCCTGTCGGGCAGTGTTTGATCATTAAGGGCTGAGAGGTTAAGTGTAAGACCATTGAGGGTTATACCTAATGGGATAATCTTAAATCTGTCCAAAGTCCTTGGTCCATCATAAAATGGCTGGACCCAAGGACCATTAAGTCTAAATGTTGGGCCCATTAAGAGCCCATAGCGATGGATTAAGGGGTTCACTGTAGTCAGCAGTGAATTCGGCCAGGCCTTGTAATAGTGGTTAGGCTGAACCCATGTGGCTGATGTGTAGATCGATGATAGGGTCCCACACTATACAAAGAGTGCTAGCTAGCATTAAAAGGAAGTGAGCCTGAAAGCATAATGGGCCTAAAGCCCATTTCGAGCTGGGTTAATGGGATTAATTAAATAGGGGCGAATCTGGGTATGAATCAGTAGATAAGGATAAGAGATTAACTCTTATCCACTTAAAGAGTCTAGATCCAAATAGAGATTTAGATCAAGGAACTCCTAATTTGATTACGAATAGCCGATCTTTATGTGCAGATAAGATAAGGGATTATCATTATCAATTAAAGAGTCCAGATCCAAATAAAGATTTGGATCGGGAGACTCCTAATCAGATTAAGAGGTTGTGTCTTTAAGGCTACAAATAGAGAGTAGTGATGTGAATAAAAATTATCATATTTTTATCCCTAAATATTCATTCTTTTTATCCCGAAGTTGAAGCAAATTCACAGTAAAGCCCAGTTCACAACTGAAGCCCAATTTGCATAAAAGCCTTGTAGCAGCCCAATTTATTAAAACAGCCCAACTCGAATTCGAGAATAAAGATTCCTATCGGATTTAAATTTCAATTATAATTCTAGAAAGATAAAAGGTTGAGATTACTAGATAGGATAGAATAGAATTAGATCTAATTAAGACTTTCTATTTTTAAGAAAGAACTCCTAAGAGGAGTTGGAAACAGCCCCTCCTCCTAAAGCAATATAAAGGGGGGGGACTAGCTTTTGGCATCAAGCAATCAAGCTCTCTCTCTGAAGCAATCAAGAAGACAATCAAGAAAGCTTCAAGAAGGAGATCAGCAAGGCAAGAAAGCTTCAAGAAGGAGGTGCCAACAAGGAGAAGACAAGATCTCAGCTTCAAGCGCGACATCATGAGTTCTTTCTTACCCCTTGTTTGTTTTATTTCTTTTATAATGAATTAATTATTTGTAGCTAGGACTGTGGAAAGCCTAACCACGACAATGAATTGATTTTTACTCTGATTTATCGAAGATTATTATTTTCATATTGTCTATGAGTTATTATGCATAATGCGATTAATAGCTTTGCCACCTCTTAATTGATTTGGTTTATGTGAATGAATCGAGAGAGGAATTCACATAATCGACTGAATAATTCATAGTGTGAATTGAATGGTATATAGAGTATACATGATTCATCTGATGATATAAGTTTTTCATAGAACTTAATGCACTTCTATCACGAGAACCCTAGTCGAGAGATCGAAGGGATACTTGATAGAGGTAGATTTGATATATCCTGAGAGGGAATGTTAAATAAATTTGAAAAAACTTTATCTTATGAAAATAATAAATTATCTTCGTTAATCTAATAATTGATATCCATTGGAATGGTTAGGTGGACCAATAGTCCTAGCGCTTCTATTTAGATCGTTGCAAGTTTTGTCATTGATTGCCCTTATTTTTATTTCTTTTTCTTCTATCCTTAATTTTCAATAGTTCTTATTGTTAGATCTGAAATTCGATTGTCCAAATAATTATGGAAGAATATAGTTCTATTATTTATTTTGTTAAATCCTCGTGGGAACGATATCTTTATACTACTTGATAACTAGTGCACTTGCTAGGGTTATACAATTATAACTATCAAGTTTTTGGCGTCGTTGTCGAGATTTAATCCTAAAATAATATTAGAACTTGTTAACCTTGGTTAATTTGGATTTTTATTTTTTGTTTTATCCTTATTTATTTGAATTCTTGCTTAGTGTATGACACATACTAGAGGAGAAGAACTAGCAGAATCTTGAGATAGAGAGAACCCTTCGCATACTGCAAAGAGCCAACAAACGTAAAGAAAGAGAGACGGTTGAAGAGGGTGAACCAGTAGAAGAAGAGATGGCAGAAGAAAATTGAACTCTTTTGGACTATGCTTGTCCAACAATGGATGGGGCTACTTCTAGCATTTGCAAGCCAACAATCCAAGCCAATAATTCGAGATCAAGCCTGTGATCATCCAAATGATCCAAACTAGTATTCAGTTTAATGGGTTGCCGAGTGATGATCCTAATGCACATATTGTTAATTTCCTAGAAATATGCGATACATTTAAACATAATGGAGTTGGCAATGATGCTATTAGGCTTAGACTTTTTCCATTCTCATTACGTGATAGAGCTAAAGATTGCCTTAACTCACTCCCTGCAGGAAGCATCACCACTTGGAATGACTTGACCCAAAAATTTTTGGCTAAGTATTTTCCACCCTCTAAAACAACAAAATTAATTAATGATATCACTACTTTTGCTCAATTAGAGAGGGAATCCTTGTATGAGGCATGGGAACAATTTAAAGAGATGCTTTGGAAGTGTCCTCACCATAGAATACCAGTTTGGCGTCAAATTCAAACTTTTTATAATGGTATTACTCCATCTATTCGCTCCATTATTGATGCAGCTGCAAGAGGCACAATCATGAGGAAAACTCCAGAGGAAGCTTATGATCTAGTGGAAGAAATGGTGTCAAATGGCTACCAATGGAATAATGATCGAACTGATCAAAGGAAAGTACACCATATCGATTCTTTTGCAGCTTTATCTGCTCAACTTGCTAGCTTGAATAAAAAATTAGATAATCTTAATGTTGCAGCAATAAATGCATCATCTAGCAATCCATGTGATCTTTATGATCAATTAGGACATATTAATGTTGACTGTCCGGTAGGTAATCCTTTTGCTCCATATGAAAGTGCTAATTTTATTTCCCATTGTGGTAGGCCGAATTTCAACCCCTATTCGAACACATACAACCTAGGATGGAAGAGTCATCTGAATTTTTCATGGAACAACATGTAATTTCAACAACAGCTGCCCCCACAAGAAAAGAAGGGTAATTTAGAAGAAATGATTTCTAAGTTCATTAATGTTGCTGAAGCAAAATTCCAATAACATGAAAAGATATTCTTAAATCAAGAAGCATCAATTAAGAACTTAGAAGTCCAAGTGGGGCAGATTGTGAATGTATTGTCAGAAAGAAAAGAGGGATGATTGCCCAGCAATACAGAGAAGAACCCAAGGGAACAAGTGAATGCCATTGCTTTAAGAAGTGGAAGACTGTTGGCGAGACCCAGAATGATGACCAGAGAGCTGAAGTGGCCGATCCACAAAAGGAGACCGAAGGGAGTACACCTAAACTGAATTTAGATGCTATTAAACATCCTCTCCCCTACTCCAAAAGAGTTTTGAGAGCTAATTTGGATAAACAATTTGAAAAAATTTTGGAAGTGTTTAAAAAGATACATATTAACATCCCTTTTATTGATGTATTGTCACAGATGCCAAAATATGCCAAATTCTTGAAGGAGGTGATGTCAAACAAAAGGAAATGGGAAGATTGTGAGATGGTGAAGTAAACAAAAAGTGTTCAGCCATTCTTCAAAATAAATTGCCCCCAAAACTTAAGGATCCAGGGAGTTTTTCTATACCTTGCACCATAGGGAATACTGAATTTGAAAAAGCCTTATGTGATTTAGGTGCTAGTATAAAATTAATGCCTTATTCTATTTTTCAAAAACTTGGATTGCATGAACTAACATCTACCACTATTACCCTGCAATTAGCTGATAGAAGCATTAAATATCCTAGGGGAATAGTAGAAGATGTTTTAGTCATAGTGGGCAATTTTATTATTCCTGCTAATTTCATTGTGTTGGATATGGAGGAAGATAAGACAATGCCATTGATTCTAGGGAGACCCTTTCTTGCTACTGGTAATGCTTTAATTGATGTGCAAAAAGGTCTACTTACTCTTAGAATCAATGGTGAAGAAGTGGCATTTAACGTATATAAAACCATGAAGTATCCCAACACAATTGAACATGAAATATATGCAATCGACTGTATCGATGTTTGGGCAGCTGAGATTAACGCATCAAAGTTAGATGATCCTTAGAAAGCTGTATTCTTAATTCATGAAAAACATGCAGGTCTTGGAAGAGGAAACAAAGGAGGTTTTGAACTGTTTGGAGGCCGGTCAAGATGGGTTCAAGCCAAGACAAGGTAATGCTCATTATATTATGTTGTCGATTTCTAATGAGAGACCATTATCCTTTGTTTTGCAGGCCCCTATTCCAGATTTGAACTCACCTATGATGGATGAAAGGGGAACAAACCGAAAGCTGGACCCACGAGAGTTAGAGGATCCAATTCATGATTATTAAGATAGGGAAGTTTGTTGTTCCTTTTTCTTTTTGTTTTTACATTTCTGGTTTAGTTTTTCTACCATTTCTTTGCATTTAACCTCACATTGGGGACAATGTAAGTTTTAAGTGTGGGGAAGGGGATTTGGGATTTTGGTTAGAATTTAGGTTGTGTTTTAAAATTTAATTTAGGTCATGTTTTTCTACATAAAAAAAATCAAATCCTCAACTCTTTTGAAATCAATTGAAACAATGTTCTGGGAAAATTCTTGTGAACCTAGTAATGAGGTACAATCAAGGAGTACATGACTTATCTGAAGCCATTTCTAGTCAAGCTAGTCCTAAATTCAGGTTTAAGGAGATGGGGTAGTTGTTTTACCATTGCTACAAATGGTAGGATGGAGCATAAAATGCAGCTACTATCCAACAAATTCAACAGTAGGATGGAGCATAAAATGCACTTACCAACCAAGTAATTCAATAGTAGGATGTAGCATAAAATGCACCTACTAACTAGCAAATTCAATAGTAGGATGGAGCATTAAATGCACCTACTAGCCGAGTGATCCAAAAGTGAGACGGAGCATAAAATGCACTCACTCCCAATAAAAAAAGAAAAAATAAAAAATAAATAAACAGAGATTTTCCCTAATTTACTACCTGGTTTGTAGTAGCAAAAATTGGATTGATTGATGAATGATTCATGTGTGACTTGGTTGTGTTGATTCAACGGTTTGCAATAGTTAACCTAGAATATTTGTGGAGAAAGATGAAGGAGAGTTGAGTTTAAAAATCGGTAGGTAGTTATTTTGTTTTCGCTTGAGTTTCCTCGGGCAAGGTTTAAGTGTGGGGGCATTTGATGAGAATAAAAATTATCATATTTTTATCCCTAAATATTCATTCTTTTACACTTAATTAACACTTAATTGGACTCATTACTCTTGTATTTCGATTCAGGGCAAGCAAGAAGGTGACAGGAGGGAAACAAGGCTAATCGGATGATTTTGCATAGTTTCATCACAATTCAGTAATATGGGCATAACTCTCAAATCCGGACTCAGATTGGGATAATTCAAGATGCACCGGAAAGATAAAGGAGAACTCCACAACTTTGATGTTCTGGATTTTGACAGATTCTATCTACATCGCATCGAGTTCAAAATCGGGCCCGAAGTCGAAGCAAATTCGCAGTAAAGCCCAGTTCACAACTGAAGCCCAATTCGCATAAAAGCCCTGTAGCAGCCCAATTTATTAAATAAGCCCAACGCGAATTCGAGAATAAAGAGTCCTATCAGATTTAAATTTAAATTTTAATTCTAGAAAGATAAAAGATTGAGATTACTAGATAGGATTAGATCTAATTAGGACTTTCTATTTTTAAGAAAGAACTCTTAAGAGGAGTTGGAAACAACCCCTCCTCCTAAAGCTATATAAAGGGGGGGGGGGGCGCACTAGCTTTTGGCATCAAGTATTCAAGCTCTCTCTCTGAAGCAATCAAGAAGACAATAAAGAAAGCTTCAAGAAAGAGATCAGCAAGACAAGAAAGCTTCAAGAAGGAGGTGGCGGCAAGGAGAAGACAAGATCTCAGCTTCAAGGGCGACATCATGAGTTCTTTCTTACCCCCTGTTTGTTTTGTTACCTTTATCATGAATTAATTATTTGTAGCTAGGGCTGTGGGAAGCCTAACCATGACAATGACTTAATTTTTATTCTGATTTATCCAAGATTGTTATTTTCATATTATCTATGAGTTATTATGCATAATGCGATTAAGGGCTTGGCCACCTTTTAATTGATTTGGTTTATGTGAATGAATCGAGAGAAGAATTCACATAATCGACTGAATAATTCATAGAGTGAATTGAATGGTATATAGAGATATATATACATGATTCATCTAATGATATAAGTTTTTCATAGAACTTAATGCATTTCTATTATGAGAACTCTAGTCGAGAGATCGAAGGGTTATTTGATAGAGGTAGATTTGATATATCCTGAGAGGGAATATTAAATAATTTTGGTAAAACTTCAGCTTATGAAAATAATAAATTACCTTGGTTAATCTAATAAATTGATATCCATTGGAATGGTTAGGTGGACCAACAGTCTTAGCGCTTCTAATTAGATCGTTGCAAGTTTTGTCATTAATTGCCCTTATTTTTATTTCTTTTTCTTCTATCCTTAATTTTTAGTAGTTCTTATTGTTAGATCTGAAATTCGGTTGTCCAAATAATTAAGGAAGGCTATAGTTCTAATACTTATTTTGTTAAATCCTCGTGGGAGCGATATCTTTATACTACTTGATAACTAGTGCACTTGCTAGAATTATATAATTATAGCTATCAAGCAGGGCTGACCTGAAAAACACACACAACACAGAAGACAACTTAGTTTGGCTATTTTTGATTTCAGTTCTTTTTCTCCTAGCTCTTGCACCCCTACCCTATTCGATATCCAATTCTTGGATTTGATAAAGATTTGATCTTGATATTGTTTCTTGCTAGAAGAAACAATTGTAAAGCTGTGCTCACTAGCCCATTCTTTGACTAAATGATGAATCTTAGTGATGGAATAATAAGTCATAATTCATTGGTTGATTGTATCATTAACCATTTCTTAATTTTGGTGCGAGGGGCTTACCATGAATCCACTGATTTCTGCTGCTTCCGTTATTGCTGCTGTTTTGGCTGTAGGGCTTGCTTCTATTGGACCTGGAGTTGGTCAAGGTACTGCTACGGGCCAGGCCGTAGAAGGGATCACGAGACAACCAGAGGTAGAGGGTAAAATATGAGGTACTTCTTGCTAAAGAATCAGAGGTTCTTGGTGAAGAACTACTTGCTGATCCTGCCTCATCCCAAGCTATGTCATCTTCAGTAGAGGGAGGATTTGGTACACTCTTTGGGCTTGAACACCTGCATTGGGAGGTGCTTTTTTGCATAGATTTTGTATCAGGTATATCCCTGCCTAATCTTGGTTTCAGATTTGGTCCGGTTTGGTTACATGAACGAACATTGAAAATGCAATTTTTTGAAATTTTGCCCACCTTTCCTATAGGGTTCATCCATCCATATGATGGATCTCCCATCGCTTCAATGGTATCAGTGCTAGGTTCAAGTCTTGAACCAAATTAGATCACATCTGGATCTGTGCAAATGGGCAGAAGGCGTTCTACCTGATTGCGCAATTAGCGTTTTTTCTAGGAATTGGTTCCTAGATTATGGGTGGATGATCTGGAAAATAAATCCTTATTATTCTGTTATATTTATAGAATTTTTTTGTGAATGTTTCTTGAATATTTAGGTTGCACGTGTGGTGGAGATCGAATCTTTTAGGTGCCAAGATTGGCGCACCCTGCTATTTCTTTTTTATTCAATCTAGTTTGTAAATAATTCCTTTTTTAGACAAATTGTATAGGAATTCGATGTGATGTAATAATAGAAAAATTAGGTTTTTCTATTTTATTTCCATTTGTAGATTGCTGGAGTGCACAACAGAGGAGAAGTTTTCGCAGAAAGAAGTTTTGTGATCTACGATTTTGTAGATATTGATTCCGCAATCTGCGATAATTGTTCTTTGCGGGTTTGCAGGATGTCCAAGAAAATCATAGTGCAGCCCTCTAATTTCATTTTCTTGATGATTTGATTATCTAGATTTAATTTATTTTTCAGATCATCATTCTTGAATTAAATCTTGAGCTAGACACTAAATCTTGAGCCGATTTGTACCAGATTTGGTCCAAACTAGTTGGACCAAATTTTTGGTTCGATGGGGTTGGTGTTTCTGACCCAAATTCGATTTTGGCTAGAGGGTTGATGGTCCACTTCTAGTTTTTAATTCAGCCCACCTCTGTAAAACCCAATTTTAATATGTTTGAACTGCACCAGCCCTGATTTAGCTATATGAGCCGAACTGATCTTTGTAATTCAGCCCATATACCTTGATAATGATATTTGATGATGTTATGGGCTTTGATGGGCTGATACTGATTTAACCTAATTAATTTAGGATTTTACAAATATTTTAATTTATTGGATCAATTTGTTTCATGCATGTGATATGCTATGTACATGGGCCATAAGCACTTGCCCCATGCTAATTCGATAGTGGCTCTTTCGCACACCATGGCAGAATGCATATCATTGCCATGGTGTTCATGAGATCATTGGATGATCTCCCCGTTCGGTGGGCTCTACATCAGCTTCCTCCCCGAAGAGGAATTATGCGGAACCCTAGCCGTTTAAGGCTCATTTAAGTCTAACTTTGAGAAAGTCAGTGGGAACCACTTTGGTTTGGCCTAAATAAAACTAGGGCGTAATTATTTATTCCCTCTAGAAAAATATAAGTGCATGTGATAGGGAGATTCATATGATGAACTCTCTAAAGGCTTTTCATCATTAGCATGAAGATGGGTCATTCATTAATGAGGAGATGCACCATAAAATTGGGATATCCATTTGTTGTTGTGTTTGTTGGATTGTTTCATAAGATGATAGGGGCATCATACATCGATGTGGGAGGGGCCTATCCTAAAATGGAAGACTTTCTCACGGTACATTAGCGTTCACGAATATGATGGGTAAACACTTACTGGACAAAAAGGTTTAACCTAAAATGGCTATGAACCTTGCCTGACAGAGGCCAAATGGAAAGCTCATATGATGAGTGGATGAGATCCTTCATAGAAGGTGGTTGGGTTATGTAGTTGAAACGGTTGACTCCATGCACTGTATGTGATTTTCCACATTTCCAGAGACATGAGATAGGAGGAAAATCTCAGAGATGAATAAATGGAAATGGAACATAGATTAAAAAGCCATTCTATGTAGATAACATGAATTAAATCAGGTTTGGGACTAATAATTTGCTTTGCCCTTTACCAAAAATGGCAAACGGACAATTCGCCAAATTATTGGACGAAAATAAGCTTAAGGACCCAAATTACGCTATCTGGTTTTGTAACCTTGTGCTAGTTCTAACGTTCGAGAAATTGGACAAAGTTGCTAAGAACCTTGCTCCAGATCATCCAGGTGATAGGTCTTTTGAGGCCTGTAGGAGGGAATATCAAGAATGGGAAGAGAAAAACTCTCTTGCCCGGTGCTACTGTTAAACAGTTTATGCCCTTAGCTCCAACTAGATTGATGTACTTGCTGTCATTTTTTGTAAATGAATAAAGTGCATAATTGATTCATGTGATTTGGTGTGTTTCAGTGTAATACCCTTAAATTGGACACTTATGAGACTCGTATTAGTTTAGAATCTTCACAACTGTTTGATAGATATGGGGAGATTTATTCTTCCAAGGCTAACACTGATGTGCCGCCAAGTTGGTTGGAGTGGCTTGTCTCAGCTGCCAGGGTGAGACTTGAGGTACATGTAGTGTGGATTTTCCTAAAACCCTGAACTTGACCAAAATTCTAGTATTTCCCAAGACCTTAGAGATAGATGGGAAAAACTAGAATGTTACACCTGACCCCTAGACTCGATTATGATACTGCACTAGGTGTCAGATTGGGTTGTCTTTGATGTACCAATCAGTAAGATTCTCAGAGGGGGTTAAAACCTAGGCATGTTGGGACAATCCAAGAATTCTTCTGAGTGGGTGATCATAGTGACAGGATCAGCCCCTTTGTTGAACAAAGTGAATAATCAGGGAATGCACTCTCTCTGATGGAAACTAAACTACCGGTAGTTGATTTCAAATGTTGAAATTTGTTTTTGCAAAATATATTTATATAGAGATATACATATATATATTATGGTTTCAAAATGTTTGCAAAAATGTTTTAATTCCAGGGATCCATGTGAGTATAGAGTGCAGCATTGTTCCTTGCAGCTGAGGGAGAGATCCTCTCTTGTTAGGCAGTGTTTGATCATTAAGGGCTGAGAGGTTTAGTGTAAGACCATTGAGGGTAATGCCTGGTGGGATAATCATGCATCTGCCTTTTTTGGGTTTTTATAAGATGGTTGGATCCAGGAACCATTTAGTGTAAATGTTGGGCCCATTAAGAGACCATGGTGATGGACTCAGCTGTTCATAGTCTCCTACAGTGAATTTGGCCAGGCCTTGTAACTGGGTTGAACCCATGTGGCTGATGTGTAGATTGATGTAAGGGTCCCACGCCATTCAAACAGAGCCAACTGGGCAGTAGGTTAAGGAGTAAGTGAGCACATAAACTTAATTGGCCTAAGGCCCAATTCAAACTGGGCTTAAGTTAGTTAATTAAAAGGGGTAAGATCTGATTTTTAATCTGATTAGTATTAGCTAAAGGATAAGATAAGTCTTATCCATTCAAAGAGTCCTGATCCACATATCAGATTTGGATCAAGAACCTAATTAGATTAGGAGGCTGATCCAAAGAAGACTATAAATAAGGGGGGCGAATTCCTAAGTCAAGACACACAACAATCTAGAGTTCTCCTCAATTCTTGCCGCCCCTACCCAGTTCGATCTCCACTTGTGGAAGTGATCAAGAAGTGTTCTTGATATTGCTTTTTGGTAGAAGAAGCAATCTAAAGTCGTGCTCACTAGCCCCAGTTCAATTCTTGCTGAAGAATCATGGTTCTTGCTGAACACCTAATTGGGAGTTACTATTACTTCATATCAGATATATCCCTAACTTCCTAATGGTTTCAGATTTGGTCTGGTTTTGTTTCAAGAATGATCCTTGAAAATGCAGTTTTCTAAAATAGGGAATGCAATTCCCAAATGGGAGAATGAGAAATTTTTGAAAATTTGCCCAACCTTCTTGTAAGGTTCGGCTATCCATATGATGGATCTCTCATCCCTTCAGTGGTATCTGAGCCAGGTTCACATTCTTGAACCAAAATCAGATATGAGTTGAACCTATACCTATAGGCAGAATCGGTTCTACCCGATTGATTTCCTAGCATTTTCGTATGGAGGAGATCGAAATCTTTCTATGACGCAAGAAATCTGTGCATCTGCATTTTCCATTCATTCTTGGTCTGTAATTAATTTTTTTTTTTATTTTAGATGGAATGTATAGGAATTTGTTTCTGATGTAATATTAATACAAAAAATTAGGTTTTCTATTTTATTTCATTGAAGACGAAGCTGGTTCGCGTGGAGGAGAGGATTTGTGCAGATAAGAAATCTGCAATTTGCAATTTGCAAAAATTGAAACTGCAAGCAATGACTAATTTTTTCTTGTAGGTTTGGATCCACATGAACAACCCACTGATGTTTTTGTTTTCTGATTTTGATTGTAATTTATCAGTTGTATTTAATGTTCAGATCATCTTCTTGAATTGAATCTTGAATTAAACATCAATACCTAGACCCATTCAAACCAGATTGGACCAAACTGGTTGGACCGAATCTGTGGTTCGATGGAGGCTATTCTCTGCCCTAAAATTTCCTTCATGGGACGAGGGGTTGATGGTTAATTGCAAGATGCAACTGGCCTACATTTGTAAAACCCAATTTTAATTTGTTAAAATTGCCTTAGCCCAATTTAGCATAAAAGTTATATAGGCCCATATACATTGATAATATTAATTGGTAATATTGTGGAGTTAAATGGGCTTTAATTGTGGGTTTTACATTTACTTACTTGATTGGATCAACTATGGATTTCATGCATGTGATGTATGGATGTGTGATGTGCTACGTACATGGGCCTTAAGCACTTGGCCCATGCTAACTCGATAGTATTTCTTTCGCACACCATGGATGAATGCATATCATTGCCATGGTGTCCATAAAGATCATGATCTCCCTGCACAATGGGCCCCACATCAGCTTCCTCCCCAAGTGGAACTATGCGAAACCCTAGCCATTTAGGGCCTATCTAAATTTGGCTTTATGAAAGTCAATGGGAGCCACTTTGGTTTGATCTAAATAAAACTAGGGCATAATTATTCGTTTCCTCCTAAAAATATAAGTGCATGTGATAGAGAGATTCATATGATGAACTCTCTAAAGGCCTTCCATCATTAGCGTGACGATGGGTCATTGAGTAATGAGGAGATGCACCATAAAATTGGTTTATCCATTTGTTGTTGGATCTGTTGGATTGTTTCATAAGATGATAGGGGCGCCATGGACCGATGTGGGAGGGGCTTATACTAAAATGGAAGACTCTCTCGTGGTACATTGGCGTTCACGAATATGATGGGTAAGAACTTACTGGACAAAAAGGTTTAACCTAAAATGGCAATGAACCTTGTCTGACAGAAGCCGAAGGGAAAGCTCATTAGATGAGTGGATATGATCCATCACAGAAGGTGGTGGGATTATGCAGCTGAAACAGTTGACTCCATGCACTATATGTGGTTTCCTACATTTTTAGAGACATAATTTCGCAGTCTTCATCACTAAGATAGGATGAAAATCTCAGAGATGAACAAATGGAAATGGAGCATAGATTAAAAGCCATATCTATGTAGTAAACATGAATCAAATTAGCTTTTGGATTGATAATCTGCATTGCCTTTTGTCAAAAATGGAAAATGAACAATTAGCTTAGACGATAACAAATGTAAGGGCCCAAATTATGCTGATTGGTACCGTAACCTTATGCTGGTCTTAACGTTAAAGAAATTGGATAAGCTTTTTAAGAACCCTACTCTGGATCATCCGAGTGACAAGGCTTCTAAGACATGTAGGAAGAAGTATCAAGAATGGAAAGATAAGAATTCTCTTGCCCGGTGCTACATCATAGCCTCCCTCCACAATTCGATCAGATCAAAGTATCCAAGGATATCCTTGATTGTTTGAGGACAATGTATGAAGAGTAGAATCATTCTATTCATCAGAAGGTCTTGAATTTGTTCATGACCACAAAAATGACCGAGAGCCAGATGGTTCATGACCATTGTCTCAAGATGATGGGTTACATTAATGAACTAGAGGCACTCGAGTCATGGCAAGATCCTGTCACGAAGGTTGATGCCATCCTAAATTCCTTGCCTTCCTCCTTCAATCAGTTTATCATGAACTACAACATGAATAAGCTAAATGTTAGCCTTCAAGAACTCAACAATATGTTGCAGAGGGCTAAAGAACTGATAAAGAAGGATAAACTGATAGTCATTCTTGTTGAAAGTGGCAATTCGGGTAAGAAGAAGAGGAGGGCAAAGAAAAAGCCTCAGAAGAAGTCTATGTTAGACAATTTTGTATGCCCTTAGCTTCAATCAGAATGATGTACTTTATGAGTTTATTGTAAATGAATAAAAGTACATATTTGATTCATGTTCCCTTGGTATGTTTCTGTGTAATACCCTTAAACTGGACACTTAATGAGACTCGTGTTAGTTTAGAATGTTCACAGCCAATGGGTCGGTCTGGGGAGACCTATCATGACAAGGCTGACACTGTGGTGCCACCAAGTCGGTTGGGGTGACTTGTCTCAGCTACTAGGGTGAGACCCTAGGCACATACAGTGTGGGATTAATTGAATCTTTGAACTGGACCAGATTTTCAGTTTTGCCCTGGACCTTGGATATTGATGGACAAAACTGGAAAGTTACACCCAACCCCTAGACTCGATTATGATACTGCACTAAGTATCGGATTGGGCTGTCTTTAATGTACCAATCAATGAGATCCTTAGCGGGGGTCAAAACCTGGGTATGTTGGGACCGTCTGAGAATTCATCTGAGTGGGTGATCATAGTGGCAGGATCAGCCCATTTGTTGGAAAAAGGTAATGATCGGGGATGCACTCTCACTGATGGAAACCAAGACTATCAACAGCCAATTTCAATCATTGAGATTTGTTTTGCAAAGTATATTTTATATGAGATATAAAAGTATATGTATTATGATTTCTAAAAGGTTTGCAAAATATTTTAATTCCCGGGATCCATATAAGTAGAGAGTGCAACACTGTTCCTTGCAGCCGAGGGAGAAATCCTCTCTTGTTGGGCAGTGTATAATCATTATGGGTTAAGGGGTTAAGTGTAAGACCATTGAGGATAATACCTGATGGGCTAATCTTGCATCTGCCCACAGTCCCTGGGTGTTACAAGGTGGCTTGGCCCAAGGACCACTTAGGGTAAGTGTTGGGCCCATATAGCCCATTTGATGGGTTTCAAGGGGTGCACTGTCCATGATGGTGTATTCGGCCAGGCCTTGTAACAAAGGCTAGGCCGAACCCATGTGGCTGATGTGTAGATTAATGATTGGGTCCCACGCCATACAAGGAAGCCCAACTGGGCAGTAGTTAGCAAGGCTAAGTGAGCATGTAAGCTTAATTGGCCTAAAGCCCATTTCAAACTGGACTAATTTAATAAGTTAAATATGGGCGAATTTTGAGATGGATTAGCAGATAGGATAGGGTTTTGACCCTATCCACTCAGAGAGTCCAGATCTAAATGTGATTCAGATCTAGAAACCTCCTATTGAGATTACGAGAAAGCTAATCTAATCTACAGATAAGATAGGGGTTAACCCTTATCACCTAATGAGATGTTTTGATACAAATAAGATTTGGATCAGCAACTCCTAATTGAATTAGGAGCTAATCCTTTGGGGTTACAATTAAGGAAGGGGGCGGCAGCCAAAAAGAAGATAGAGATTATTCACATTCTCTTGTGTGCTGAAAAACACAAAAGAAAGAATTAAGCAATCCTACAGAATTCTTTCTTTCTTGCCGCCCTATTTGCCAGTTCGATCTCCAATTGTGGAAGAAGTCAATATTCGATATTGTCATCAGTTCTTTGAGAAAAAAATTGATAAGAAGTTGTGCTCACTTGCCATTCTGATGTTTCTTGCGAGGGACATAATTCTTGGAGAAGAACACTGTTGATTCTGCTCCATCCTACATTGCGCCATCTTCAGTGGGAGCAGTCTTTGGATCATTCCTTGGGCGTGAACACCTTCGTTGGGAGATATTATTTCTTCGTATCAGGTATAATCCTCTCCTACTCCTTTTGGTTAAGATCTGGTTCAGTTTATGGTTCAAGAATGATAATTGAAAATATGATTTTCTAAATAGGGAATGTGATTCCCGTTGAAGGGAGAGAAAAATTTTTGAAATTTGCCCCTTTATTCCACAAGATTTGGGTGTCCATATGATGGATCTCTCATCCCATCAGTCTAGCAAACCAAAAAAGAAGAAGAGGTCAAGGCATCAGATGCATGTCACTTTTGCAAAGAAATCGGCCACTGGAAGAGGAACTGTCCCCAATATATGGAGACTAAGAAGCAAGGTAATTTCAAATCTTTTATCATAGTGACCAATTTGTTGGTCACTTTTGCTGCCTGGTGTGTTGACTCTAGGGCTTTGACTCATGCATGTAAATCACTACAGGGGTTCAAGATAAGCAAAAGATTGAGTGACGTAGAAGTGACACTCTATTTGGGGACTTCTACTATAGTTGCAACTACAACTATAGGAACTGTAGAACTAGATTTTAAAGAAAGAACAATTGTACTTAATGATTATCTTCTTGTACCTAATTTAAGAAGAAATTTGATTTGTGTCTCAAAATTGTGTTTAGATGGTTATTCTATCTTATTTAGTAATGTGATTACTATTAAACGGAATAAGAAATTCCTCGCATATAGAGAACTCGAGAATGGTCTCTATGTTCTCTATCCTTCTCTAGAAACAAACATTACTGAAACTATGTTAGAAAAAATCCCCAAGAAGAGAGCTCATGATACAGTTAGTCCCACGTGCTTGTGGCATTACTGACTTGTCCACATTAACATAGATCGTATCACAAGGTTTGTAAAGGATGGTTCTTTGGATTTTCTAACCGTAGAAGATCTTCCAACCTATGAGCCTTGCCTTTAGGGTAAGATGACAAAGTGGCCATTTATGGGAAAGCCTAAAAGATCAATAGGCACACTTAACCTTATACATACTGCTGTATGTGGTCCCATGAATGTTAGAACACGTAACCAACACGTTTATTTTATAACATTTACCGATGATTATTCACGGTATGGTTACATGTACCTAATGAGACATAAGTCTGAATCCTTTGAAAAGTTCAAAGAATTTAGACAAAAAGTCGAGAAACAGTTAGGGAGAGAAATTTAGACCCTTCAATCAGATCGAGGTGGTGAGTATCTCTCTAATGAATTCAGGGAATACTTAAAGAAAAATTGGATTGTATCACAATTGGCTCCTCTTGCTACACTATAATTGAATGATGTGTTAGAGAGGAGAAATCAAACTCTATTAGATATGGTTTGTTCACTTCTTGTCCACTTAGAGTTACCCACATCCTTTTGGGGTTTTGCATTAGAGACTACGATTTACGTGTTGAACCAGGTTGCAACCAAATCCGTTCTAAGACTCCATATGAGCTATGGATCGGTAAGAAACCAAGTGTGAGACACTTAAAGATTTGGGGTTGTTTGGCACATGTTAAAAGAATTAGTGTTGACAAATTAGAATTCAAGACCAGCCATTGCCTATTTGTAGGTTACACGAAAGGCTCTATAGGTTATTTGTTATATGATCCAAAAGAGCAAAAGGTTTTTTCTAGTCAAAATGCCCACTTCCTAGAAGAAGATTACATCCTAGATAATCTTCATCATGAAGTTATTCTTAATGAGGAGAGCCCAGTGGTAATAGGAGATGTCCCACTTGCTCCAGAAAATAACTAACCTAGAAGATCTACCCGGCTTTCCAGACCTCCAATTCATTATGGTTATGACCAAGAAATTTACTTGGTGGAAGCCACGACTAGTAAGGAGGATCCTGTGACTTATTCGGAAGGTATGTTGGGCATAGATTCCTTGAAGTGGGTAAATTCCATTGGAGCTGAGATGGACTCAATGGAGACAAGGGTGTCTAGACTCTAGTAGATCCACCCCCTATGGTAAAAGAAATTGGTTGCAAATAGATGTATAAGAGGAAGAAGGGCCCCAATGGTAAGTTTGAGACCTACAAGGCTCGTCTTGTGGCGAAAGGGTACACTCAGAAAGTGGGAATCGACTATGGGGAAACTTTTTCACCCATGGCTATGATTAAATCCATTAGGATCCTGCTAGTTGTAACAGCATACCATGACTATGAGATTTGGCAAATGGATGTCAAAACCGCATTCCTAAATGGAGAGGTTAGTAAAGATATCTATATGCAGCAACCACATGGTTACATTGCTATAGGTCAGGAATACATGGTATGTAAACTCAACCGATCCATATATGGACTTAAGCAAGCTTCTAGGAGTTGGAACATTCGATTTGACTCTACTATCAAACACTTTGACTTTGAGCAAAATCCAGATGAGCCTTGTATTTACAGGAATACAGTGGGAGATAAATGATGTAGGAATGTTAACTATGGTTAAAGTATGGCTTTCACAGTAATTCTCCATGAATGATCTTGGAAAAGCCTACTACATACTGGGTCTTCGACTCTAAAGAGATAGATCGAAGAGTATAATAGGAATATCCAATTTGCTTACATTGACAAGATTGTCAAAAGATACAGCACGGAGAACTCCAAGAAAGGAAATGTTCCTTTCAGACATGGAGTCACTCTCTCCAAGGGTATGTCCCCTAAGACTCTTGAAGAGATTAAGGGCATGAAAGAGATTCCCTATGCCTCAGTCATAGGGAGTATCATGTATGCCATGCTGTGCACTCATCCTGACATTGCTCAGGCAGTGAGTGTGGTAAGCAGATACCAATCTAACCCAGGGTAGGAGCATTAGACCATTATGGAAAACATACTAAAATACCTCCGAAGGGCAAAAGAGTTTTGTCTGGTTTTCGATGGTAGTTCACTACAAATCCAAGGGTATATTGATGTCAATTTTTAGTCAGATTCAGATGATAGAAAGTTTACATTTGGTTATATCTTCATGATTGGATCGTGTGCTGTTAGTTGGAAAAGTAGCAAACAGGGGTCTATAGCAGATTCCACAATCGAGGTCGAGTACATTGCTGCAAGTAAATCTACCAAGGAAGCTGTTTGGATGATGAAGTTCATTCAGGAATTTGGAGTAGTTCCATCCAACACATCACCCATTCCATTGTTGTGTGACAACACTGGAGCCATTGTTTAGGATAAGGAGCCACAAGCTCACTCGAAGTCGAAGCACATCGAGAGGAAGTACCATGTACTGCAGGAGATAGTTGGAAGAGGGGACATTCTGATTCAAAAGATAGCATCAACAAAAAATGTAGTAGACCCATTAACTAAGCCACTGACAAAGAAAGTGTTTGTGAAACACGTAGAATGTATGGGACTCCATCTTGTACCCGATTGGACCTAAGTGCAAGTGAGAGCAGATAGACAATGTATGCTTGTTAAACAGTTTGTATTCCCTTAGCTCCAATTGGTTTTGATGTAGCTTAGACATTTAATATAAATGAATAAAGTGCAAGTTTGATTCAAGATGTGCGGTATGTTTCTGTGTAAGACCCTTAATTTGGACACTTAATGAGACTCGTGTTAATTTAAAATGTTCACAGCCAGTGAGTCAGTTTGGGGAGACCTATCCTGATAAGGCTGACACTGATATGCCACCAAGTTGGTTGGGAAGGCTTGTCTCAACCGCCAGGGTGAGACCCGAGGAACATGCAGTGAGGGTTCAACTTGAAACCTTGAACCGGACCAGATTTCCAATATTTCCCTGGACCTTAGTGATGAGTGGGCAAAATTGGAAAGTTACACCTGACCCCGAGGCTCGATTATGATACTGCAGTAGGTGGTGGAGTGTGCTATCTTTGATATGCCAATCAGTGAGATCCTTAGAGGGGGTCAAAACCTGGGTATATTGGGATAGTTCATGAACCCATCTGAGTGGGTGATCATAGTGATAGATCAGCCCCTTTGTCGGACAAAAGTAATGATCAAGGATGCACTTTATCTGATGGAAACCAAGACCGCCGGTAGCCGATTTCAACCGTTGGAATTTTGTTTTGCAAAATATATTTATAATGATATAATATATATGTACGGTTTCAACTTGTTTGCAAAATCGTTTTAATCCCTGGGGTCTATCCTAGAGGAGAGTGCAGCACTATGCCTTGCAGTCGAGGGAGAGGTCCTCTCGCATCGAGTAGTGTTTTGGATCATTATGGGCTGAGAGGTAAAGTGTAAGGCCATTTAGGGTTATACCTGATGGGCTAATCTTGCATCTGCCCACAGTCCCCAACTTTGGGCCCGGATTCGACTTTGATGTAGGCTGAATCTGTGAAAGCCCAAAACATGAAAGTTGTGGATTTTTATCTTATTTATCTAGTGAGTCTTGAATCAGCCAAATTGGAGTTTGGATACACGAGTTAGGCCCAGATTACTGAACGGTGCCGAAACTGTAAAAAATCATCCGATTTGCCTTTCTTTGCTCCTTATGCCTTCTTTCATGCCCTAAACCGAAATACAAGAAATATGAGTCCAATTAAGTACTAATTAAGTATGCAAGACAAAATATTTGGGGATAAAGATGTGATAAATTCTACTCTCATCAAACCCCCCCCCCCCACACTTAAACCTTGCCCGTCCTCAGGCAAGACAAAATTCAAAACAAAATTAAAACAGGAACAAGTTGAATTTTTTTTCTTTTTTTTCTTTATTTTGTATAAATCTCAATAAGGTATTTGTCCTCTCGCATGCCTTGATCTAGGTTGAATGATCCTTCCATTCGTCCACTTCTTTTTCCTCTTTAACTTGTCAAAGAATAATCTCTAAACACCAATCCTCATGCTCCCAAGTCGAATTAACAATCAAGGGGAGCAAGCATTTCATCGCATGAACATTTTAGGACTAAAGTAAGCATTCATTGCTTTAACAGATTCAAACTGCTAACTGCCCTTAAAAAACAAGGAATGTTATCTTACTTATGCATCACATCTCCACCACTTATCATGAGTTCAATGCATCAAAAGGTGAAACGGGGCTTGTAGTTCTAGGGGTGAGTGCATTTTATGCTCCATCTCACCCTTTTCTTTTTCTTTCAGTGTGAGTACATTTTATGCTCCATCTCACACTAGCTCTTTTTCTCTCGGTGTGAGTGCATTTTATGCTCCATCTCACACTAGTTCTCTTTTTTTTTTTTTTTGTTTATCATCACCATTGTCAACCCAATCCATGAACTCATTATCGTGGTCTCAACAACATGTCTAGCAAAGCAAGTTCTAGAATAATCAAATAAAGGATGCAATGAGATGCCTTCTATAGCCAAAAATTTTAGCTAGTCTTGTTTGCATCCTTTCCTGTCTATTCCACCTAAGCACATGATTCATGATAGTTTGAAATTATTCAAAAACAAGTCTCTAGGGAACAGAAATTTCAAAAGGAAAGGTTAAAAATTTATGATTGAAGCATGCCAAAAAAATTATCAAATCCCTTAATCCCCCCCACACTTAAAGTATACATTGTCCTCAATGTATAGGAATATGCGTAAAAGGAGAGAAAGATTTAAGGGTACTTCCCTGAGTGCCCTGTTGAGATCCTGCAGATGTGAGATACGATTAAAAAAAACACACTCATAAATAACAAACAAAAAATGATAACTCATTTTAAGTCATGAGCTTGACTTTCTCCTTTCTTTTATAGATGTTTCAAGGGGAGAATGGATTCATGGTGAATGGATTGTTCTCCTTCAATATACTGCTTCAACCCCTGTCCATTTACCTTGAATGTACTCCCATCATCATTATGTAGTTCAATTGCTCCATAAGGGAATGCCTTGGCCACTACAAAGGGTCCACTCCACCTGGTTTTCAATTTCCTATGTTTCCCCCTTTCATCCTTCATAGGTGGGTTTAAACCTGGAATAGGGGTCTGCACAATAGATGGGATGGGTTTTGTGTGAGATGGAGGTAAACTAATAAAAGATGCATTATGAGTTGCAATTTCAAAAGAGTCTAGCTTAGAAGTCAAATTTCACAGTTCTGATTTCAGTACAAACTTTTGCTCTGCTTGTTGCAATTGATTAGGACTATTGTTAAGTGCAACTTTCAGCATATCTTCTGATTTAGATGTATCTACTTCAGCCGCCCAAACATCAATGCAATCAATTGTATACATTTCATGTTCAATTGTGTTGGGACATTTCATGGTTTTAAATACATTAAACACCACTTCTTCACCATTAATTCTACGAGTAATTAGACCTTCTTTCATATCAATTAAAGCATTACCCGTAGCAAGAAAGGGTCTCCCTAGAATCAACGGCATTGTCCTATCTTCCTCCATATCCAACACAATGAAATCAGCAGGAATGATGAAATTACCCACTTTGACTAAAACATTTTCTATTATTCCCCTACGATATTTAATGCTTCGATCAACTAGTTGTAGGGTAATAGTCGTAGATGTTAGTTCATGCAGTCCAAGTTTTTCAAAAATAGAATAAGGCATTAAATTTATACTGGCACCTAAATCACATAAGGCTTTTTCAAATTCAGTATTCCCTATGGTGCAAGGTATAGAAAAACTCCCTGGATCCTTAAGCTTTTGGGGCAATTTCTTTTGAAGAATGGTTGAGCACTCTTCGTTTAACTTCACCATCTCACCTTTCTCCCATTTCCTTTTGTTCGACATCACCTCCTTCAGGAATTTGGCATATTTTGGCATCTGTGACAATACATCAAGATGGGGGAGGATAATATGTATTTTTCTAAATACTTCTAAAAACTTCTCAAAGTGTCTGTCCAAGTTAGCTTTCAAAATTCTTCCAGGGTAGGGGATAGGGAGTTTAATAGCATCTAAATTCAGTTTAGGTGTACTCCCTTCAATCTCCTTTTGCAGATTGGCCAATTCAGTTTCGTTGTCATCTTTCTGGATTTCGCCAACTGTCTTCCCACTTCTTAAGGCTATGGTGTTTACTTGCTCTATGGGATTCTTCTCTGTGTTGCTAGGTAGTTGTCCCTCTTTTCTTTCCGACAACAGATTTACAATCTATCCCATTTGAACTTCTAAGTTCTTGATCGGTGCTTCCTATTCTTGGAATTTCGCTTCAGTAGCATTGATGAACTTAGAAATCATCTCTTCCAAATTACTCTTTTTTTATTGTGGGGTCGGCTGCTGTTGGAATCCCATGGGTGCCTTTTGCTGATTGTTGCTCCATGAAAAGTTTGGATGATTCCTCCACCTTGGGTTGTATGTGTTTAAGTAGGGATTGAAATTTGACTTACCAGTATGAGAGATAAAATTAGCATTCTCATGTGAAGTAAAATGACTACTTAATGGACAATCAGAATTAGTATGTCTTATTTGACCACAAAAATCACATGGGATGCTAGAGGATGTATTAATTGCTACAATATTAAAAGTATTAAGTCTTTTGTTCAGATTAGCGAGTTGAGCAGATATGGCAGCAAGGGAATCGATGTGGTGTACTCCCCTCTAATTGGTTCGGTCATTGCTCCACTGGTAGCTATTCGACACCATCTGCTCCACTAGGTCATAGGCTTCCTCTGGAGTTTTCCTCATGATTGTGCCACCTGCGGCTGCATCAATAATAGATCGATTAGAGGAGGTAATACCATTATAAAAAGTGAATTTGACGCCAAATTGGTATCCCATGGTGAGAACACTTCCTAAGCATCTCTTTGAATCGTTCCCATGCTTCATACAAAGTTTCCCTCTCAAATTGAGCAAAAATAGTGATATCATTAATTAGTTTTGCTGTTTTAAAGGGTGGGAAATACTTAGCCAAAAATTTTTGGGTTAGATCATTCCATGTGGTGATACTTTCTGCAGGGAGTGAGTTAATCCAATCTTTAGCTTTATCACGCAATGAAAATGGAAATAATCTAAGCCAAATAGCATTATCACTAACTCCATTATGTTTAAATGTATCACATATTTCTAGGAAGTTAACAATGTGTGCATTAGGGTCATCACTTGGCAACCCACTAAACTGAATACTTGTCTGAATCATCTGGATGATTGCAGACTTGATTTCGAAGTTATTAGCATGAATTGTGGGCTTGCAAATACTAGAAGTCACCCCATCAATGGTTGGACAAGCGTAGTCCAAGAGGGTGCAATTTGCTTCTACCATTTCTTCCCCAATTTCTATTGCTGGTTCGCCAATATAAACCTCCTCTCTTGTTCTACCTCTGTTGGCTCTTTGCAACAAGCGAAGGGTCCTCTCTATTTCAAGATCGAATTTTTCTAGTCCCTCTCTTCTAGTGCGTGTCATGCACTAGTAAATCTGAACAAAGCAAGAATTTGAACAAACTAAAAAAAGGTAAACAAAATAAAATAATAAAAACAGAAAAAAAAATCCAAATTAACCAAGGTTAACAAGTTCTAATATTATTTTAGGATTAAATCCTCGGCAATGGCACCAAAAACTTGATAGCTATGATTATAACCCTAGCAAGTGCACTAGTTATCAAGTAGTATAAAAATATCATTCCCACGAGGATTTAATAAAATAAGTATTAGAACTACAGCCTTCCTTAATCATTTGGACATTCAAAATTCAGATTTGAGAATAAGAATTAATGAAAATAGAAACAGGAAAATAAGAGCAGAAGTAACAATGCTGAAGTATGTAATGATTGGTTGAATTTGCTAGGGCTTTCGGTCCACCTAACCAATCCAATGAATATTAATGGATGAGATTATCCAAGATAATTTGTCATTCCCATAAGCTGAAGTCTTTCCAATTTTATTTAATATTCTCTCTCGAGATATACTAAAACTACTTCTATCAAGTAACCCCTCGATCTCTTGACTAGAGTTCTCAAGATAGAAGCGCATTAAGTCCAAGGATCATGTGTATATACCCCTATATACCATTCAATTCACACCATGAATTATGTGGTCAGATATGTGAATTCCTCTCTCGATTCATTCACATACACCTGATCAATTAAGAGATGGTCACTCCTAATAGCATTAAGCAAGATAATTCATAGACTATATGAAAATCATGATCTTGAAAAAATCAGAATAAAAATATATTCATTGATATGATTAGGCTTTTCACAACCCTAACTACAGATAAATTAGTTCATGCAAGCAGAAATAAAACAAACAAGATGAAAGAAAGAACTCATGGTTTCGCCCTTGGAGTTGAGATCTCCTCTTCTCCTTGCCGCCACCTCCTTCTTGCAGACTTCTTGCTTGATAGCTGGATTGCTCCTCTGCTTCTTGATGCCTCTCTAGTCTGCCCCTACCCCTTTATAGCATAAGGAGAGGGGGTGGTCTCCTACTCTTTCTTGAAGTTAATCTCTCAAAAATAGAAACTCCTAGTCTAATCCTACTGTTATCCTTTTATCTAATGAACTCAATCTCTTTATCTTTATGGGATTACATCATAAATTTAGATCTAATAAGAGTTCTCAGTTTCTTGTTCTTGGATTCGTATTAGACCTCTTTTGCGAATTGGGCTGCTACCAGGCTTTTCTACAAGTTGGGCTTAAGCTGTAGATTGGGCCTTCCTACGAATTTTCCCCGACCTCGGGCCCGGATTTGACTTCGATTTAGGCCGAATCTGTGAAATCCCTACACGAAAGTTGTGTTTTTTTCTCTTATCTTTCCAGTGGATCTTGAATAAGCCCAATCGGAGTTCGTATACGAATGGTGCTGAAACTGTGAAAACTCATCCGATTTGCCTTTCTTTGCTCCTGATGCCTTCTTTCATGCCCTGAACCGAAATACAAGAAATATGAGTCCAATTAAATACTAGTTAAGTATGCAAGACAGAATATTTGGGGATAAAAATGTGATAAATTCTACTCTTATCATTGATGTGTAGATTAATGCTTGGGTCTCACGCCATACAAAGAAGCCCAACTGGGCAGCAATTTGGAAGCCTATTGAGCACATGATGCATATTGGGCCTAAAGCCCATTATGAACTAGGCTGATTTGATCAGTCACTTAAAGGGGTGGATCTGAGGTTGGGTCAAGCCAAAAGGATTGGGTCATAACCCTATCCACTCATGGAGACCAAATTCAAATTAGGATTTGAATCTGGTAACCTCCTAATAATATCAGGAGTGGGCTGATCTAATCTGTAGATAGGATTAAGAAGACTTCTTATCCAAATATTGATTTGGATTAGGATAACTCCTAATGAGATTAGAAGGTTTCTTAATCACTAAGAAAAGAGGAGAAACCCAAATTTTTGAATTACAAGAATTCAAACCTTAAGGGTCTTCACAGAACACACTACATCTTGAGATAGGATCTCAGAGAAAACCCTAGAGAGAAGAAAGCTATTTACCCCCTTCTGCTCTATCTCTCTCCTCTAGTTTCAACCGCCATCTACTGCTAGTTCATTTTTCTCTGTAAGGGAAAGATCAAGAAAGGTTCTTGATATCAATCTTTGCTGAAAGGTTGATCGTGTGTGGTGCTCATTACTTCCATCGAGTTCTTCAAAAGGACCTGGTTCATGGGACGAACACTGCTGGTTCTTCTTAATTATCACTATGTCATCTTTAGTGGGAGAAGTTCTTGGAATTTTCTTTGGGCGTGAACACCGACATTGGAAGATACTATTTCTCTAGATCAGGTATATCCCTTCCATTCTCTTTTGGTTCAGATCTGGTTTGGTTTTGGTTCAAGTAAGATCCTTTAATACTGTATTCTAAATTTAGAGAATATGATTCCCAGTTGGAAGAAAGGTAAGAAATTTTTGAAATTCGCCCACTCATTCCACAACTTTTTTGCATCCATATGATGGATATTACCATTCTTTCAGTGGTATCAAAGCCACAGGTTCGAATCTTGAATCAAATAAAATAATATCTGAACCAGCGTAAATGGGCAGAAGGTGTTCCACCCGAATTTGCGCAGATTGTTTTTATTTCTAGAAAATTGTTTCTGGATGTGGGGCGATTGATCTGAAATTAATTTTATATATCTGAAATTGATTTAGAACTATTCTTTATTTATTTCTTGATTTGTTGGGATGTTCGTACATGGAGATCAAAGTGCAGTTTCAACGCAGAATGTCTACGCATTTATTTAGTAGTATTCTATTCATTTGGTCTGTAATTAATTTTTTTTTTCTTTCTAGTCTGAATGTATAGGATTCAATCAATATGTAATTAATTAATAAAAATTAGGTTTTCTATTATTTTTTTCTTGATTGAGGTTGGCGGCGGTGCTGGAGATTCGTAGATATCGCTATCGCCATCTATGTTTTTGCAGTTTGTGAAACTGCAACCTTGTGCTCTAATCTCTGATTGTTTGTAATCAGATTTGTTAATTTCAGATCTTTCTTGAAATTGATTCTTGAATTGAAAATTAGTTTCGGACCAAATTGGACCAAAGCTGTTTGGACCGAATCTAGGGTTCAAAGAAGACCGTTTTTAGTCAATTTTCTCCCACTTTCAGGTCTGAAACTAATCTTTAATTGTAAGAATCAATTTGGCCCAACCTTGAAAGCCCAGTTTTAAAGAGTTAAAACTGCACAAGCCCAGTTTTGTGCGAAAGCTATATGGGCTGAACTGCTAACTGCTATTCAGCCCATATACCTAGATAATGTTAATGGTTAATATTATAGACTTTTAAATGGGCTTATTAATGGGCTTTACAGCAAGTGATTGATTAGATCAATTCATCTATTTCATGTGATGTATGGATGTATGATGTGCTGCGACCATGTGCCATAAGCATTTGGCCCATGATGATGCGATAGTGGCTCTTGCACACACCATGGCTGAATGCACATCATTTCCATGGTGTCCCTTACGGTCATTGGAAGACCCCTCTCTTTGTTGTGGGCCCCACAACCCTTTAAAGGGATGCATGCAGAAACCCAAGCCGATTTGGGCCACTAGAAATCTAACTTTATAAAAGTCAGTGGGAGCCACTTTGGTTTGACCCAAAATAACTAGGGTGTAATTTTTTGATCCCTCCAGCAATATGAGTGCATGTGATAGGGAGATTTATGTGATGAACTCTCTAAAGGCCTTCCGTCATTAGCACGACGATGGGTCCTTCAGTAATGAGGAAACACACCATAAAATTAGGCTATCCATTTGCAGTTGGGTCTGTCAGAGTGTTTCATAAGATGATAGGGGTGTCATAGACCGATGTGGGAGGGGCTTCACCAGAAAATGGGAACTCTCTCATGGTACCTTGGCATAACTCAAATATGATGGATGATGACTCACTAGACAGAAAGGTTTACCCTAAAATGACTATGAACCTTGTTTGATAGAGGCCAAAGGGAAAACTCATACGATGAGTGGATGTGATCCTTCACCAAAAGGTAGCGGGGTTATGTAGCTGAAACGATTGGCTCCATGCACCCTATGTGATGTCCCACATTTCCAGAGATATTTTGCCATCTCCATCACTGAGATAGGAAGGAAACCTCAAAGATGATTAAATGGATATGGAACATAGATTAAAAGCCATATCTATGTTGGTTACTTGAATCAAACTAAGGTTGTAGACTAACATTTTGTTGTTTTACTAGAAAATGGCAAACGGTCAATATGCAAAGCTTCTCGATGATAATAAGCTTAAGGGCCCAAACTATGCCGATTGGTATAAAAACCTTATGTTGGTCCTAACTTCAGAAAAGTTAGATAAGGTGGCAAAGAATCCTACACCGGAACGTCCGAGAGACAGGGCCTCAGAAGCCCGCAGGAGGGACTACCAAGAGTGGGAGAAGAAAAACTCCCTAGCCCACTGCTATATCATAGCTTCTCTGGATTAATCCGATACAGAGGCAATTCGATCAGATCGAACTCGCCAAAGACATATTGGATAGTCTAAAGACTATGCACGAAGAGCTGAATCGTTCTACTCACCAAAAGGTCCTGAAGAAGTTCATGACCGCGTAGATGACCAAGAGGCAGCAAGTTCATGGTCATTATCTCTGGATGATGGGTTACATAAACGAGCAGGAGGCCCTTGGCTCCGGGCTAGATCTGGTCACACAGATAGATGCCATTCTTAACTCCTTGCCTTCTTCCTTCAATCTGTTTATCATGAATTATAACATGAACAAGTTAAATGTCAGCTTGCAAGAGCTCAACAATATGTTGCAATGAGCTGAAGAACTGATTAAGAAGGATGAGCCTCTAGCCTTGCTTGTTGAAGCTGAAAAATCTGGCAAGAAGACGAGGGCAAAGAAAAAGCCACAGAGAAAGGCCACCAAATCTAAGAAACAAAAGAAAGACAAGGCATCCGATGCCTGTCACTTCTACAAGCAGGCCGACCACTAGAAGAGGAACTGTCCTGCCTACCTAGAATCTAAGAAAGGTAATCTCAAAACTTGTGTCATAGAGACTAATCTGTTAGTAATTTCTGTGTCCTGGTGTGTTGACTCTGGGGCTTCAACTCATGCGTGTAATTCACTGCAGAGTTTCAAAGTAAACAGAAGGCTAAGTGAAGGGGAAGTGACACTTTACTTGGGGACTTCTGCAAGTGTTGCAGCTACAGTGATAGGAACCGTAGAATTAGTCTTTAGAGAAGGAATTCTTGTACTTAAGGATTGTCTTTATGTACAAAACTTAAGAAGAAATTTGATTTCTGTTTCAAAACTGTGTGCTGATGGATATACTGTCTATTTTAATAATAGAATTACTATTAAAAGGATCAATAAATTCATCGCATGCGGGGAACTAGAGAATGGTCTCTATGTTCTACATCCATCTCTAGAAACTAACTTAGCCGAAACTACGTCGGTCAAAATCCCTAAGAAAAGAACTCGTGATATAGTTAGTCCCACGTGTCTGTGGCATTACCAACTTGGCCATATCGGTATTGATCGAATCACGAGGCTAGTAAAGGATGGTCCTTTGAATTTTCTAACCATAGAAGATCTTCCCACTTGTGAGCCTTGCCTCCAAGGTAAGATGACAAAACGGCCATTTAACGGTAAGCCTGAAAGATGTACAGGCACGCTTGACCATATACATACTTATGTATGTGGTCCCTTGAGTGTTAGGACTCGTAAGCAACACGTGTATTTCATCACCTTCATCGATAAACTCGCGGTATGGTTATGTGTACATAATGAGACAGAAGTCTGAATCCTTTGAAAAGTTCAAGGAGTTCGAACAAGAAGTCAAGAAACAGTTAGGGAGAGAAATTAAGGCCCTTCGATCAGATCGAGGAAGCGAGTATCTCTCTAATGAATTTAGGGACTACTTGAAGGCCAATGGGAAAACATCACAGTTAGCTCCTCCTGCTACACCATAGCATAACGGTGTTTTAGAGAGGAGGAATAGGACCTTGTTGGACATGGTCTGGTCACTTCTCATAGACTCGGAGTTACCCTCATCCTTTTGGGGATATGCATTATAGATTGCTATCTACGTGCTGAATCGGGTTCCAACCAAATCGGTTCCAAAAACTCCATATGAACTCTGGACTGGAAAGAAACCAAGTGTCAAACACATGAAGATTTGGGGTTGTCCTACACATGTTAAAAGAATAAGTGCGGACAAGTTGGAATCCAAGACCAGTCGTTGCCTATTTATAGGCTACCCAAAAGATTCGGTGGGTTATCTATTCTATGACCCAAGTGAGCAGAAAGTGTTTTGCAGTCTAAATTCCTAGTTCTTAGAGACTGATTACATCTTGGACACCCATCGTCAGGAAATAGTTCTTGATGAGGAGAGCTCAGGAGCAATGGGAGGTGTCCCACAAGTTCCACGTAGTGACCAACCTAGAAGATCCACCCAGGTGTCCAGGCCACCAGTCCGTTATGGTTATGACCAGGATAGTTACCTGGTGGAAGCCTTGACTAGTGAGGAGGATCCCGTGACTTACGCGGAAGCTATGTTGGACATAGAATCCCATAAGTGGGTGGAGGCCATGAGAGCCGAGATGGACTCGATGGAGGCCAGTGGAGTTTGAACTCTAGTAGATCCGTCCTCCGAGGTAAAAGCAATTGGTTGCAAATGGATCTATAAGAGGAAGAAGGGCCCCGATGGCAAGATTGAGACCTACAAAGCTCGTGTGGTGGCGAAAGGTATACTCAGAAAAAGGGCATCGACTATGAGGAAACTTTTTCGCCTGTGGCCATGCTTAAATCCATTAGGGTCCTGCTAGCTATAGCAGCATATCATGCCTATGAGATTTGGCAGATGGAGGTCAAAACCACGTTCCTGAATGGAGATCTTAGTGAAGATATCTACATGTAGCAGCCACAGGGCTTCATTGCTGCTGGTCAGGAACACATGGTATGTAAACTTAATAGGTCCATATATGGACTTATGCAAGCTTCTAGGAGTTGTAACTTCCGTTTTGACTCTGCTGTCAAATCGTTTGACTTTGAGCAGAATTTGGATGAGCCCTGTGTTTACAGGAAGTCCAGTGGGGATAATGATACATTCTTGTTGTTGTATGTGGACTATATCCTAATCCTTTGGAATGATGTAGGAATGTTGACTTCGGTTAACGTGTGGCTTTCGCAGCAATTCTCCATGAAAGATCTTGGAGAAGTCTCATATATACTAGGTTTTCGACTCTATAGAGATAGATCGAAGTGGATAATAGGATTATCCCAGGCTGCTTACATTGACAAAATTGTCAAAAGGTACAGCATGGAGAACTCCAAGAAGGGAAACGTTCCTTTTAGGCATAGAGTCACTCTCTCCAAAAAGATGTCTCCCAAGACTTTTGAGGAGATTGAGGACATGAAAGACGTTCCCTATGCCTCAGCCATAGGGAGCATCATGTATGCCATGTTGTGCACTCGCCTCGACATTGCTCAGGTGGTGAGTGTGGTAAGCAAGTTCTAGGCCAACCCAGGGTAGGAGCATTGGACTGCTGTAAAGAACATACTCAAATACTTTCGAAGGATAAAAGAGTTATGTCTAGTATTCGATGGTAGTTCACTACAGATCCAGGGGAATACTGATGTTGATTTCCAATCGGATCTAGATGATAGAAAGTCTACATCTGGGTATGTTTTCACGATAAGATCGTGTGCTATTTGTTGGAAAACCAGCAAACAAGGGTCCACAGTAGACTCCACGACCGAAGCCGAGTACATTGCCGCAAATGAAGCTGCCAAAGAAGTCGTGTTGATGAAAAAGTTCATTCATGAATTAGGAGTGGTTCTGTCCAACAAATCACCCATCTCGTTGTTGTGTGACAACAATGGAGCGATTGCCTAGGCTAAGGAGCCTCGAGCCCACTCGAAGTCAAAGCACTTCGAGAGGAAGTACCATGTACTGTGGGAGATTGTTGGCATGGGGACATCCTGATTCTGAGGGCAGCATCAGCGGATAATGTGGTAGACCCATTAACTAAGCCACTCACACAGAAAGTGTTTGAGAAACACGTAGAAAGCATGTGACTCCGGTTTGTACCAAATTGGACCTAAGTGCAAGTGGGAGCTATTAAACAGTTTGTATTCCCTTAGCTCCAATTGGTTTTGATGTAGCTTAGACATTTAATATAAATGAATAAAGTGCAAGTTTGATTCAAGATGTGCGGTATGTTTCGGTGTAAGACCCTTAAACTGGACACATAATGAGACTCATGTTAGTTTAAAATGTTCATAGCTAGTGGGTCGATCTGGGGAGACCTATCCTGATAAGGCTATCACTGATGTGCCACCAAGTTGGTTGGGGAGGCATGTCTCAGCCGCCAGGGTGAGACCCGAGGTACATGCAGTGAGGGTTCAACTTGAAACCTTGAACCAGACCAGATTTCCAGTATTGCCCTGGACCATGGTGATGAGTGGGCAAAACTAGAAAGTTACACCTGACCCCTAGACTCGATTACGATACTACACTAGGTGGTGGATTGGCCTATCTTTTAAATGCCAATCAGTGAGATCCTTAGAAGGGGTCAAAACCTGGGTATGTTGGATGGTTCATGAACCCATCTGAGTGGGTGATCATAGTGACAAGATCAGCCCCTTTGTCAAACAAAGGTAATGATCGAGGATGCACTTTCTCTGATGGAAACCAAGACTGCCAACAGCCGATTTCCACCGTTGGAATTTTGTTTTGCAAAATATATTTATAATGATATAATATATATTTACGGTTTCAACTCATTTTCAAAAAGGCCTCGGGTCCATCCTAGAGGAGAGTGTAGCATTGTGCCTTGCAGTTAAGGGAGAAGTCCTCTCTTGTCGAGTAGTGTTTGGATGATTATGGGCTAAGAAGTTAAGTGTAAGGCCATTTAGGGTTATACCTGATGAGCTAATCTTGCATCTGCCCATAGTCCCTGGGTTTTTATAAGATAGCTTGGCCTAGGTACCACTTAGTGTAAGTGTTGGTCCCATATAGTCCATGTGATGGGCTCAAAGGGTTCACTGGGCTTTCCAATGAATTTGGCTAGGCCTTGTAACAGAGGCTGGGTTGAACCCATGTGGTCGATGTGTAGATCAATGCTTGGGTCCCATGCCATACAAATAAGCCCAACCAGGCAGTAGTTTGGAAGCCTATTGAGCACTTGGTGCATATTGGGCCTAAAGCCATTTCGAACTGGGCTGATTTGATTAGTCACCTAAAGGGGCAGATCTGAGGTTAGGTCAATCCAAAAAGGATTGGGTCTTAACCCAATCCACTCATGGAGACCAAATTCAAATTATGATTTGAATCTAGTAACCTCCTGATAAGATCAGGAGTGGGCTGATCTAATCTGCAGATAGGAGTAAGAAGACTCCTTATCCAAATACAGATTTGGATTAGGATAACTCCTAATGAGATTAGGAGGTTTCTTAATCACTAAGTAAATAGGAGAAAACCCTAATTTTGAATTACAAGAATTCAAACCCTAAGGATATTCACAAAACATATTGCATCTTGAGATAGGATCTCAGAGAAAGCCCTAGAGAGAAGAAAGCTATTTACCCCCTTCTGCTCTATCTCTCTCCTCTAGTTTCAACCGCCATCTACTGCTAGTTCATTTTTCTCTGTAAGGGAAAGATCAAGAAAGGTTCTTGATATCAATCTTTGTTGAAAGGTTGATCGTGTGTGGTGCTCATTGCTTCCATCGAGTTCTTCAGAAGGACCTGGTTCGTGGGACGAACACTGTTGGTTTTGCTTCATTATCACTGTCATTTTCAGTGGGAGCAGTTCTTGGGATTTTCTTTGGGCGTGAACACCGACATTGGGAGATACTGTTTCTCCGGATCAGGTATATCCCTTCCCTTCTCTTTTGCTTCAGATCTAACTCGGTTTTGGTTCAAGTCAGATCCTTGAATACTGTATTCTAAATTTTAGGGAATATGATTCCCAGTTGGAAGAAAGGTAAGAAATTTTTGAAATTCGCCCACCCATTCCGCAACCTTTTGGCGTCCATATGATGGATATTACCATTCTTTCAATGCCCTTATCTCCAATCAGATTGATGTACATTATGTCATTTATTGTAAATGAATAAAGTGCATAATTGATTCATGTGATTTGGTATGTTTCTATGTATTACCCTTAAACTCAATAGTTATGAGACTCGTGTTATTTTAGAATCTTCACAGCCGTTGGATAGATCTGGAGAGATTTATCCTACCAAGGCTAACACTGATGTGCTGTCAAGTTGGTTGGGGTGGCTTGTCTCAGCTGCCAGGGTGAGACATGAGGTACATGTGATGCGAAGAAAATCTATCATATTCTTATCTATGAAAATTCAGTCTTTCTACACTTAATTGACATTTAATTGGACTCATATATCTTGTATTTCGGTTCAGGGCATGAAAGAAGGCATCAGGAGCAAAGAAAGGCAAATCGGATAATTTTTCACAGTTTCAGCACCGATTAGTAATTTGGGCTTAACTCTCGTATCCAAAGTCTGATTGTACTAATTCAAAACTCACTGAAAGACAAGAGAGAAACCTACAACTTTCATGTTTTGGGCTTTCACAGATTCGGCCTGAATCAAAGTCAAATCTGGGCCCGAAGTCGGGGCAAATTCGTAGGAAGGCCAATCCGTAGCTTAAGCCCAACTTGCAGAAAAGCCTGGCAGCAACCCAATTCGCAGAGGCAGCCTAATACGAATGCAAGAACAAGAAACTGAGAAGAGTCCTATCAGATTTAAATTTATGATGGAATCCTAGAAAGATAAAGAGATTGAGTTCACTAGATAAAGAGATAAGAATAGGATTAGATTAGGACTTTCTAATTTTGAGGATAATCTCCTAAGAGGAGTTGGAGAGAGCCCCTCCTCCTAAAGCTATATATAAAGGGGGGGTGGGGGGAGACCAGCTTTAGGCATCAAGAAGCAGAGGAGCAATCAGTCAAGAAAGCAAGAAGACTGCAAGAAGAATGTGGCAGCAAGGAGAAGAGGAGACCTCAGCTCTAAGGGCGACACCATGAGTTCTTTCTTTCCTCTTGTTTATTTTATTTCCTCTAATACAAACTAATTTACTTGTAACTAGGACTATGGAAAGCCTAATCATAACAATGAATATATTTTTATTCTGATTTATCAAAGATCATGATTTCCATATAGTCTATGAGTTATCTTGCTTAATGCTATTAGGAGTGACCATCTCTTAATTGATTAAGCGTATGTGAATGAATCGAGAGAGGAATTCATATAGTTGACCACATAATTCATGGTGTGAATTAAATGGTATATAGGGGTATATACACATGATTCATCTGAATATAATAGTTTCTCCTTGAACTTAATGCACTTCTATCTTAAGAACTCTAGTCAAGAGAATGAGGGTTACCTAATAGGAGTAGTTTTAGTATATCTCGAGAAAGAATATTAAATAAAATTGGAAAGACTTCAGCTTATGGGAGTGACAAATTATCTTGGGTAATCTCATACATTAATATTCATTAGAATGGTTAGGTGGACCAAAAGTCCTAGCGAATTCAATCAATCATTACATACTTTAGCATTGGTTACTTCTGCTCTTGTTTTCTTTTTCTGCTTTTCATTAGCTTTTACTCTTAAATCTGAAATTTGATTGTCCAAATAATTAGGGAAGGCTGTAGTTCTAATACTTATTTTGTTAAATCCTCGTGGGAATGATATTTTTATACTACTTGATAACTAGTGCACTTGCTAGGGTAATAATCATAGCTATCAACATGCAGTGTGGGTTTTCATTAAACCCTGAATTGGACCAAAATTCCAGTGTTGCCCTGGACCTTGGAGATAGATAGGAAAAGCGGAATGTTACACTTGACCTCTAGACTCGATTGTGGTACTACAATAGGTGTCGAGTTGGGCTGTCTTTGATATGCCTATCAATGAGATCCTTAGAGGGGATCAAAACTTAGGTATGTTGGGACAGTCTGAGAATTCACCTGAGTGGGTGATCATAGTGGTAGGATCAGCGCCTTTGTCAGACAAAGTGAATGATCGGGAAATGCACTCTCTCTGACGGAAAACTAAACTACTAGCATTTGATTTCAAACTTGTTGAAATTTGTTTTGCAAAATATATTTATATAGAAATATACATATATATATATATATATATATATATATATATTATTGTTTCAAAATGCTTGAAAAAGGTGTTAATTCCAGGGATCCATGTGAGTAGAGAGTGCAACACTGTACCTTGCAGCCGAGGGAGAGGTCCTCTCTTGTCGGGCAGTGTTTGATCATTAAGGTTGAGAGGTTAAGTGTAAGACCATTGAGGGTAATGACTGATGGGCTAATCTTACATCTGTCCATAGTTCTTAGGTTTTCATAAGGTGGCTGGATCCAAGAACCATTTAGTGAAAATGTTGGGCCCATTAAGAGCCATGGGATGGACTCAGAGGTTCACTATCTCCTACACTAAATTTGGCAAAGCCTTGTAACAAAGGTCGGGATGAACCCATGTGGCTATTGTGTAGATCGATATAAGGTCCCATGCCATACAACGAGAGCCAAATGGGCAGTAGGTTAAGGAGTAAGTGAGCACATAAATTTAATGGGCCTAAGGCCCAATTCGAACTGCTCTTAAGTTAGTTAATTAAAATGGGCAAGAACTGATTAATAATATGATTAGGATTAACTGAAGGATAAGATAAGTCTTATCCATTCAAGAGTCCAGATCCAAATGTCAGACTTGGATCATGAAACTCTCTCCTAATTAGATTAGGTGGCTGATCCAAAGAAGACTATAAATAAGGGAGGCAAATTCCTCTGTCAAGATACACATCAATCTGTAGAGTTCTCCCTTATTCTTGCCGCCCCTACCCAGTTCGATCTCCACTTGTGGAAGTGATCAAGAAGTGTTCTTGATATTGCTTTTTGGTAGAAGAAGCAATCTAAAGTCGTGCTCACTAGCCCCAGTTCAATTCTTGCTGAAGAATCATGGTTCTTGCTGAAGAGCCATCTTGCTGATCCTGCTTCAACACGCAGTGTGTCATCTTCAGTGGAAACGGGTTTTGGTTTTCTCCTTGGCCGTGAACACCTAATTGGGAGTTACTATTACTTCATATCAGATATATCCCTAACTTCCTAATGGTTTCAGATTTGGTCTGGTTTTGTTTCAAGAATGATCCTTGAAAATGCAGTTTTCTAAAATAGGGAATGCAATTCCCAAATGGGAGAATGAGAAATTTTTGAAAATTTGCCCAACCTTCTTGTAAGGTTCGGCTATCCATATGATGGATCTCTCATCCCAATAGCTACATCATAGCCTCCTTAGACAATCAGATACAACGACAGTTCAATCAAATCAAAGTGTCCAGGGATATTTTGGATAGTCTAAGGACCATGTATGAAGAGTAGAATCATTCTACTTGTTAGAAGTTCCTAAAGCAAACTAACAAGCCTAAAGAGCTGAAGAAGGACAAAGCATAAGATACTTGTCACTTCTGCAAACAGGCCGGCCACTGGAAGAGGAACTGTCCTTAATACCTGGAGACCAAGAAACAAGGTAATTTTGAATCCTTTGTCATAGAAACCAATATGTTGGTAACTTCTACTTCCTGGTGTATTGGCTCTGGGGCTTCTACTCATGCATGTAATACATTGCAAGGGTTCAGGACAAGCAGAAGACTGAGTGACGGAGAAGTGATTCTTTACTTAGAGACTTCTGCAAGTGTTACAGCTACAACCATAGGAACTATAGAATTATATTTCAGAGAATGATCAATTACATTAAAAGATTGTCTTTATGTACACAATTTGAGAAGAAATTTGATTTTTGTTTCAAAACTGTGTACGGATGGATATTCTATTCTCTTTAATAATATGATTACTATCAAAAGAAATAAAAAATTCCTCGCATATGGAGAACTTGAGAATGGTCTTTATGTTCTCCATCATTCTCTAAAAACAAATATAACCGAAACTACGTCAGATAATAACCCTAAGAAAAGAATCTGTGATACAATTAATGGTAAGCCTAAAAGAACAACAAGCATGCTTGACCTTATACAAAATGATGTATGTGGTCCCATGAATGTTAGGACACATAACCAGCAAGTTTATTTTATAACATTTACCGATGATTATTCACGTATGGTTACATGTACCAAATGAGACATAAATCTGAATCCTTTGAAAAGATCAAAGAGTTCAGATAAAAAGTCAAGAAATAGTTAGGGAGAGAAATTAAGACCCTTCAATCAGATCGAAGCGATGAGTATCTCTCTGGTGAATTCATGACTACTTAAAGGAAAATGGGATTGTATCACAACTGGCTCCTCCTGCTACACCATAATTGAATAGTGTGTCAGAGAAGAGAAATCGGACTCTATTAGATATGGTCCATTCACTTCTCGTCCACTCAAAGTTACCCACATCCTTTTGGGGTTTCACATTAGAGACTGTGACTTACCTGCTGAATCGGGTTCCAACCAAATCCATTCCAAGAATCCATATGAGTTATGGACCGGTAAGAAACCAAGTGTGATACACTTGAAGATTTGGGGTTGTATGGCACATGTAGAAAGAACTAGTGCTGACAAATTGGAATCCAAGACCAGTTGTTGCCTATTTGTAGGTTACCTGAAAGGCTCTGTATGTTACTTGTTATATAATCCAAAAGAGCAAAAGGTGTTTTCCAATCGAAATGCCCACTTCCTAGAAGAAGATTACATCCTAGATAATCTTCATCATGAAGTTATTCTTAATGAGGAGAGCCCAGTGGTAATAGGAGATGTCCCACTTGCTCCAGAAAATAACTAACCTAGAAGATCTACCCGGCTTTCCAGACCTCCAATTCATTATGGTTATGACCAAGAAAGTTACATGGTGGAAACCACGAGTAGTGAGTAGGATCTAGTGACTTATTCGGATGTTATGTTGGACATAGATTCCAAGAAGTGGGTAGATGCCATGAGAGATGAGATGGACTCAATAGTGACCAATGGAGTCTGGACTCTAATAGATCCACCCCTTGGGGTAAAAGCAATTGGTTGCAAATGGATTTATAAGAGGAAGAAGGGCCTCGATGGTAAGGTTGAAACCTACAAAACTCGTCTTGTGGCAAAAGGATACACTTAGAAAGAGGGAATTGACAATGAGAAAACCTTTTCGCCCATGGTCATGCTTAAATCCATTAGGATCCTACTAGCTGTAGCAGCATACCATGAATACGAGATTTGGCAAATGGATGTCAAAACTGGTTCCTGAATGGAGATCTTACAAAAGATATCTATATGCAACAACTGTAAGGTTTCATAGTTGTAGGTTAAGAGCACATGGTATGTAAACTTAATCTATCCATATATGGTCTTAAGCAAGTTTCTAGGAGCTGCAACATTCGATTTAACTCTACTGTCAAACAGTTTGACTTTGAGCAGAATTCAGATGAGCCTTGTGTTTACAGGAAGATTAGTGAGTATAAGGTTACGTTCTTGGTTTTGTATGTAGATGACATTCTACTCATTGGGAATGATTAGTAATATTAACTACAGTGAAAGTATGGCTTTCAAAGAAATTCTCTATGAAAGATCTTGGAGAAGCCTTTTATATCTTGGGACTTTGACTCTATAGAGATAGATCGAAAATGATAATAGGATTATCCCAGTCTACTTATCAAGGGAACATCTCCCAAGACACCTGAGAAGATTGAGGGCATGAAGGAAGTTCCCTATGCCTCGGCCATAGGGAGCATCATGTATGTCATGCTGTGCACTCGACCAGACATAGCTCAGGCTGTGAGTGTTGTAAGTAGATACCAATCTAACCCATGACAAGAGCATTAGACCACTGTGGAAAACATACTGAAATACCTTTGAAGGGCAAAAGAGTTTTGTCTGGTATTCAATGGTAGTTCACTACAGATCCTTGGGTATACCGATGCCAATTTTCAGTCAGACCCAGATACATCTTCACGATGGGGTCCTATGTAGTAAGAATAACAGTCCACAACCCAAGCCGAACACATTGCCGTAAGTGAGGCTGTCTAATGAATGAAGGTATTGATTTTGGAATTTTGAATTCAGTACATCATCCTTTCCATGTTGTGTGACAACACTGGATCTATGGGAGATTGATGTTAAAAGGTAGCATCAGTAGAGAATGTGGCAGACCCATTGACTAAGCCACTGACATAGAAAGTGTTTGAGAAATACATGAAAAGTCTGGGACTCTAGATTATACCCGATTGGACCTAAGTGCAAGTGGAATTTGTTAGATAGTGAATTCCCTTAGCTCCAATCAGCATGATGTACATTATGACATTTATTATAAATGAATAAAGTACATATTTGATTCATGTTATTGTAGTGTGTTTCTGTGTATTACCCTTAAAATGAACATATATGACACTTGTGTTAGTTTAGAATCTTAACAGCCGTTAGACAGATCTAGGGAGATTTAACCTAACAAGGTTGACACAGATGTGCCACCAAGTTGGTTGGGGTGGCTTGTCTCAACTACTAGGATGAGACCTGAGGCACATGTAGTGTGGGTTTTTCTTGAAACCCTGAACTGGTCCAAATTCCAGTATTGCCCTAGACCTTGGAGATAGATGGGCAAGACTGGAATGTTACAGCTAACCCTATACTCGATTAATACTGCACTAGGTGTCAGATTGGGCTGTCTTTGATGAGGCAATCAGTGAGATCTTTGGAGGGGGTCAAAACCTGGGTATATTGGGACAGTCTAAACACCTGAGTCGGTGATCATAGTAAGAGGTTCAGCCCCTTTGTCGAACAAGTGAATGGTCGGGGAAAGGCACTCTCTCTGATGGAAACCTAAACTGTCGGTAGTGGATTTCAAATGTGTTTAAAATTTGGTTTTGCAAAATATATTTATATAGAAATATACTTATATATTATGGTTTCAAATTGTTTGCAAAAGGTTTTAATTCCCGAGATCCATGTAAGTAGAGAGTGCAACACTGTACCTAACAGCCGAGGGAGAGGTCCCCTCATATCGGGCATTGTTTGATCATTAGGGGCTGAGAGGTTAAGTGTAAGACCATTGGGGGTTATACCTAATGGGATAATCTTGCATCTGCCCACAATCCATGGGCCTTCATAAGATGGTTGGACCCAAGGACCATTTAGTGTAAATGTTGGGTCCATTAAGAGCCTATATTGATCGACTGAGGGGTTCACTGTATTCAGTAGTGAATTTGGCTAGGCCTTGTTAATAGAGGCTAGGCTGAACCCATGTGGCTGATGTATAGATCAATGATAAGGTCCCACGCCATACAAAGAGAGCCAAGCTAGCCAACATTAAAAGAAAGTGAGCTTGAAAGCTTAATGGGCCTAAAGCCCATTTCAAATTGAGTTAATTGGATTAATTAAATAGGGATGAATTTGGGTATGGATTAGTAGATAAGGATAAGAGGTTAACTCTTATCCACTTAAAGAGTTCAGATCCAAATAGAGATTTGGATCAATGAACTCCTAATTTGATTAGGAATAGCTGATCTTTATCTGTAGATAAGATAAGGGATTATCCTTATCACTTAAAGAGTCTAGATCCAAATAAAGATTTGGATTAGGAGACTCCTAATCAGATTAGGAGGTTGTCTCCTTAAGGCTATAAATAGAGAGCAGGGCGGACCTGAAAAAAACACACGCACAACACAGAAGACAACTCAATTTGATGCCTTAAGTTCTTTTTCTCCCTGCTCTTGCTGCCCTACCTTGATCGATTTCCAATTCTTGGAACTGATCAAGATTTGATCATGATATTATTTCTTTCTAGAAGAAACAATTCTAAAGTTGTGCTCACTACCCCATTCGATTCTTGCTAAAGAATCAGAGGTTCTTGTTGAAGAACTACCTGTTGATCCTGCCTCATCCCAAGCTGTGTCATCTTCAGTGGAGGGAGGATTTTGTACACTCTTTGGGCATGAACACCTTCATTGGGAGGAGCTTTTTGCGTAGATTCCGTATCAGGTATATCCCTCCCTAATCTTGGTTTCAGATTTGGTCCAGTTTGGTTACAAGAACAAACCTTGAAAATGCAGTTTTCTAAATTAGGAATACGATTCCCGGATGGAAGTAATGAATTTTTTTGATGTTTCGCCCACCCTTCCTGCAGGGTTCAGCCATCCATTTGATGGATCTCCCATCGCTTCAGTTAAAACATTAGCTTCCTTCATCGGGTCACCCACTATGATCGGCTCTGTTTCTCCGCGGTTTCTATTTAAATTTATTGCTCAACAATCTTGTTCTAGGTAGGCAGAAGGACTTCCATATTGATACAGGTCTTCATACTTCCCTCCCCGCTTTGAAAAGTTGAGATTTTTTTAGCATTTTTTAAGTATGGGACATTAGAGGTTATAAGATCTTGGTATTAGGGAACAACAACCATTTTCTAAGTATGGATCTCCCATTGTTGTACATTTATTGTACAACAACCAGATAACTATGCATTGAATCATTTTCCCACTGCAAGTTAGCTTCCATAAGCTGGATTACTTGGCTCTCTAATCTTAGGATTGATTGTTGCTGAGCTAGGATCAGTTGTTGGAGTTGCAAAAACCTATCATCGAGTGAATCGATTTGATAAGGTTGAGGGGAGGTTTGACATGGCTAAGCCGGTTGAGTCCTAGGGTAATCATTGTACTCATAGTGAGTCTAGGCTTCAGATCATTGAGAGTGCACAACTAGCAAGGTGGGTTCTTGAGCTTGGGCTCAATAAGTGAAATTGGGCTGATTTTCCCACCCAGGGTTATATGAACTAAAGGATGGGTTAGCATTGGGTTGGAAAATTTGTTAGCTGCATGTACTTGCTCTGGAATGACCAGTTGACATGGGCCCGCCGCATGGCACTAGCTAACATGATGGGACGGGCTTGCATAGATGGAGCAAGTTGGGCAGGATGACAAGGTCGGGAATGGGCTAAATTGTTGATGATATGCAAGGACTTGGTCAAGTCTTTGGGCCATCCCATTAATCATGTCCAGATGTCAAGACACATGGTTCCAATCTGTTTGCGACTTAGGTTGGAAGTAGTTTCTCATTCCGCAAACTCCCGCCATTAAATTTTTTTTTAATTTTATTATTTTTTTGATATTTAAATTCATATATGAATTTTTAAATTTTAACAAAAAAATGCAAGAAATTCAAATACACGACCTACGGGCTGACCTAAGGTTTCCTAAACTAGTGGTTCTACCAATATGAATCCTCTTAGGTTTACTTGGAATTATACCACTTCCTTTGGTTAGGCAGGTAAGAGGTGGGGATGTGGGAGGTTCCCCTTGCTCTCGCAAGCACCTAATTAAGTAACCACAAAACCTGCTTTGGCTTAGCCTTTTAACCTCTTTCCTTAGACACCAACCGCCAGTTATGGAAAGTAATCACAAGTTTCCCCAAGATTTAGCACACTTTTGAACCAAATGTGAGGCTCCCTAAAGAATCTTGTTATCCAAATTTTAAATTAGGGTTTAGGGTGAACCACACGTGAAAGTATGGTGGTTTTAGGGCCAAGGAGGGGTGATGAAATCCCCACCTTATCTTATTTAATTTGGATTGCCCTTAAATGGATTAACAGAAAAACATAATAAAAAAAATAAATGCAACTAATTACAATGGATGAACGATTATTTCTAATATGCAATTCAGCAATTTAAATAAAATAATAAAATAAACTAAGCAAAAGGGAACAATTAAAATAATAAAAAAAGAAAACCTAATGCATTCACAATTAATAAGATAACTTCAACAATTAGATAATCCTATAAGATGCATGCTGTAGAACATATCAAACTCTAAATGTTGGAATGCAAATGCAAAAATTTAAAAAAATTAATTAATATTTTTGGAATTATTTTTTTTTGAAATTCGAAATTCAAAATTTAAATTCAAATTCAAATTCAAATTTAGATTCGAATTAAAATTAAAATTTAAATTCAAATTTGAAATTTAAACTCAAATTAAAAAATTGGAATAATTTCTTATTAACAACTACTTATTCAAGTAATTAACTAACTAAGGGCAATTAAATAAAGCAACAAATAATTATAGCTAACAGAAAATAAAAGAATTAATTATGCTGAAAAAATACTAACAACTACAAAAATAAATTCTAACAAGAAAAATTGCCACTCAAAGGATTAAACATAAAATAAAAAAAAGAAGATTATGCGGCAAAAATAAATAAAATAAAATAAACGAAGTGAATTTTTTTATCTTAAAAAAATGAACCTAATAAAATAGAAATTTGCTCAAGAAATTGAAATAAAGAAGAAGAAAAAGATCTAAGAACAAAATGAAAGGAAAATAATACTAAAAAAATAATAAAATAAATCGGATCTATATAAAAAATTTACAAAAAATTAAAAAATCACTATTACCAAAAAAAGAATTCAAAAATAAAAACAAAAATAAAGTGGGACGACTACACCTGAAACGTAATCCAATTTCTCTTTTCTTCTCTTTTTCTTCCACGGTCCAACAATGCTTCGGTACCCCACCTTTCGCTATTATGTCCTGCAAAATCAAAGAGAAACAAAAATTAAAATGTGATTACAAATCAAGTAATCAAACAGAAATAAAAAAAAAATTCTCCGTTGCTTCCCTAGCAATGGTGCCAAAAACTTGGTGTAGTCGGAAAGGTGTCGTTAACCACTTTAGAACACCGGTTTTAATATTTATAAATTTATTCGTTTCTCATAACAATTACAAACATGGTAAATGGTGAGAATGGGTCGTATCCACAGGGAAGCGAGGGAAAACTTGTTACAAACTTTAATTCGAATAAAAGAACACAAAGGGAAGTTGTAGAATCACAAAACATTAATTAATTAAATTGGAATAAATTAAAAATAAAATTCAAACACTACTAAAAGTGAAAAGTGCATAAAAATAAAGAAATAACAAAAATAAATAAATAAAAGAAATTAAATAAAAAAAGTTTGTAATTCGATTAGAGGTAGCAATCTCTGGATCTCTCCTTTCATCATCGAACTTCTAGATCTAGGCCTTCCGTCTTACTTGGCTGAATTCCAGATCTGCAGACAAGAAACAAAGCAAAAATTATACTTTATGAAAGTAAATTTGCAGGAAGGAAAAATCAGATTGGAAATTAAAGAATAGAAGTTAAATCTAAAATTGAATTAAAATGGTTGGGATCCGATTCCAAAGGTGGTAGTAGTGGCTTTGGTGAACTGCAAGCAGGAACCCTCCTCTTGCCTGGGCATTCTTCTCTTCCTCTACCCTTGAACTTCTCAAGATCAGCCTTTTGTCTTATTTCAGGGCAGAATCCAACCCCTTCTCAAGAGCCTTTGGGTCCTTTTTATAGAGAAGGGCGGATAAGACTGGGATTAGAGAGAAAGAAGGGGGTGACAACTGAGTTTTAGCAAAAATATGGCTGCCCTAGGGTTTATCAAAAAGAAGGGGTGACAACCGTCGTTGTACATACTTACAGGTAGGAAAAGGGAAGGCTTCTCTACAAATATCTTGTTCAAATACGTCTCCTTTGTCATATTAAAATCTTTATTATTGTTTTCTCTCTTTCATGTTGTCTCTAAACCACATTGAGAAATTGTGAGCATAGAGGGAAAGAAACCATCTTGAATTGAGTGCTTTTATTTGTTTGATTTTGGTTCCTCTACTATTCATTTACTTTCAAAAGAAAAATGTATAGGGATCAAGACATCTCTAGCCTTGTTCTATAACAGCTGACTATGGTTCCCTACAAATGCAAAATTGAAAACTAAAACAAGAAGGGATTAAAACTATTGACAATCTGGTTATTTAATCTAACTAATTATGGTTCACTTAAAAGTGCAAGATCTGGAAGAATAATGGTGTCTATAGTCAGATTGTTTTATCTAGCTCACTACGGCTTATTGTAAAGAAAAGAAGTGAGAATGAAATTCATAATCAAGGAAAAGTCTATACCAATCATTGCATTAAAAATAAAAAGTAAGGAAAAGAGTGACATGATGTTGTAAAGTTTCTTAGTAGTATTTTTTTTTTGTTTGTCTTGTACATTTATTTCTCCAAGTCAAAGCCAAAAGTTTTCTCCAACCCTTTGCATAGATGTAATTAAGGGGGACTATGTATTGATTACCCTAAATGGGCCTACCCAAAATAATAAAATCTCAATTATTTGATTGAGTGAATTATATTGCATGAGAGTTTCTTAAAACTTCCACTCTAACAGTCACACTAGTGTCAAAATTTTTCAGAATTTACTTTTTTGGAGTCATTAGCAGTTTTTCTTATTTGTATCAGGATAATGCTTTCCTAGTTGCACTAGGAGTTGGTTTTCCTAATTGGTGTAGGAATTAATATTAGTAATGAGGAATGTAGAAATATATTAGTAAGTCAGTCATAGTCATGAAACAAATAGGATTAGTTTAATTCATAGTCCTAAGTCAACTAGGATTTGTATCCAGTCAAAATCCTAGTCCTTACACAGCTAGGATTTGTCCTATTTCTAGTTAGTTATTTAGTAGCATTTCTTAGTTTAGTTGGGCCTGAAATAGTGATGCAAGGGAAGTTTGCTGGCATACCCTCCCTTCTTTGCCTACAAATATGCAAGGCCCTGTCTTTTTTACATCAAATGATGAAGTTTGAGTTTTCTTTTTCAACTGTTGGAAATGATTTTAATTTACTTGGCGGTTTTGACTCCATAAGGTTGCACTCGATTTGGGAAGGGAAAGGATAAAATGGAATCTTCTTAAATTTTCTTCCCTTCCGACATTTGGTTTGTGAGATGTTATGAAATGGGATAAGAAAAGGTTGAGATTGCAGATTGCAATCACAGTTTTTGGGAAATGGGATCATGCCATTTTGGTGTGAAATGTAATAAAAAGGGGAAGTCTTATTTGATACTTGTCTGACATAACAAGAAAAGCAACTTCTTTGCAGTATTTCTAAATGGACCTAAATGGATCAACTTTTCTATCCAGGTGATGGGCCAGCGGTTCAACTATTGAAGACAAATGGTCAAACCATGAAGTTATAATTAAGTAATAAAATGCAATAAATGGATGAAACAAAAAACAGAAATTTTGTAGAAAATTTAGCATATCTTTAATATTACATATGGTTTTCTATCAGTATCTTTAATATTATACGTTCATCATATAAACAAAGATAAGTGTGATAAATAAGAATTATTTTTCATTAGATTATTTTAGTGGTTCAGACAAGTCTTGTTCAAAGAGAATGCGAAAGAGAAAGAAGAAGAAGAAGAAGAAGAAGATGGAAGAAAGTTGTTGAACTAGAGAGTCTTAACCCTCCTACTCGACCATATATTAAAATAAGGGTACAAAGTCTAATATACCCCTATAAGTATGGGACAAGAAAAATAAAAAAACAAAACAAAATTGCCACATAGAAAAGACTAAGTTGCCCTTACTCAACCAATTCTAACACTCCCCCCCAAAGCTAGAGAATATATGTCATAATCCCAGCTTGTTACATATATAATTTAGTCTCCCTGAACTCAAACCTTTTTGTAAACAAGTCTGCCCATTGATCACCTGAACTCACATGTTCTGTGCTTATCTCTCCAATAAGGACTTTCTCCCTCACAAAATGGCAATCAACCTCTATGTGTTTTGTCCTTTCATGGAAAACTAGATTAGATGAGATGTCGATTGCAACTTGGTTGTCATAGTACAATCTCATAGGTTTGCTCATTGAGAATCCAACTTCTTGCAGAAGATTTTTCAGTCATATTAATTACATGTGGCGTGTGCCATGGCCCTGCATTCACCTTCATCACTACTCCTTGCCAGAACAGTTTGCTTCTTAGGCGGCATTTGATGAATCTGAAAATTTAGATCTGTAAAGTTAAAAAGATATTAAAAGTGTCTGAAATCTGAAAAGAGGCATAGATGCTTTTCTACTTTTTAGAGGATCTGAATCCATAAGTTTATTTGTGTTGGATCAACCCTTTACCATCGGAAATTTACTAATTTTACTAATTTACCCCTAGAACATACTATTTGGAAATGTTGAGTTCAATTTGCATTATCTCATAAAAAATAATTTTCAACCTCAAAATAATATTAAAATAATACAAATAAAAAATATAAATTAATAATTACTAATTAACAAATGAAGCGATTAAAATTAAAAAAAAATCATTAATGACTATAAAAGTATTAAAATAATTAAAATTACTAGTTAATAAAGATAATTAATAATTAATACATAACACAAGTAAATTTAATAAAAAATAATGAATGTTTAATAAAAATTATTAAAATAATTAATAATTAATAATTAATAAAAATATTATTATTACTCGTCGACTCGCCGCTGATGCATGTTGTAGTGGCAGTGGCGGTGGTGGGAAGATAGGAGAGAGAGAGAGAGAGAGAGCAAGAGCAAGAGGGAGAGAAACGGGAAGACAGGGGAGAGAGAGAGAGAGAGAGAGAGCAAGAGGGGGGAGAGAGAGAGAGAGAAAGATGTATGAAGATGAGAAAGAGAGGTCGAATGGGGAGGGGTGGTTTTGACTTTTGGCCATGTCTGAAACACATCTAAAACGCGTCTGAACGTGTTAATTGACAGGCCTGAGTCTAAAAATTTCAAATCTGAAAAATGTTTTCAGACCCTATTTCAGATGCAACACCAAACTATTTGTATACCCAACTATCTCCTATCAATCTATCTTTTTCATACCCTATTCTGGTGTCTCTTGTCAAACACCAAGCTTGCCTAATCTGCATCTGTATACCCAACTATCTCAAGTCTTCCCCCTGGTTTGTACAACAACCCGCAACCTAGAGATACCTTCAAGTACCATACAATTCTAAGAACCGCATCCTAGTGAGGTACTTGGGGGTTTTACATAAATTGGCTTGCCACACTAACATTGGTTAGGTAGTCCAGCTTCCCCATTAACTGTCTATATCTTCCAGGATCATCAAACATTTCACTTGCATCACTATTTAGACTAGCTTCCCCATTAACTGTCTGGTCTGGTAATGGTTAGGTAGTCTAGCTTCCCCATTAACTGTCTATATCTTCCAGGGTCATCAAGCATTTCACCTACATCATTGCTTAACTTAGCATTTGGTTCCATGGGTGTTTCAGCTAGTTTTGCACCTAACAATCTCATTTCTTCCAACAAGTCAAAAACATATTTTCTTTGACACAAATTTATACCCTGTTTCAACCTAGCAACTTTTATACACAAGAAGTACTTCAACTTCACAAGATCTTTTGTTTGGAAATGTTCTTGTAGAAAGGCCTTTAGTCTGTCAATCCTTAATCTATCACTACCAATTATGACTATATCATCCACATAAACCACTAATAAAATCTTTCCAGCTTGAGAGTCATAATCGAACATTGAGTGGTCAACCTGACATTGATTCACCCCAAAATTTTCCACCACTTCACTAAACTTCCCAAACCAAGAACAAGGAGACTATTTCATCCCATAAGTTGCCTTCTTGAACCTACACACTTTACCATCCTCCCCCCGAGCAATAAACCCTGGTGGTTGTTCCATATAGACCTCTTCCAAAAAGTCACCATGGAGGAAGGAATTTTTAATGTCAAGCTAAAACAAAGGCCAATCATACATAACTGCCAAAGAAATCAAGACATGAACTAAACCAATCTTAGCCATAGGGGAGAATGTTTCCATATAATTGAGAATAACCTTTAGCAACCAATCAGGCCTTCAACTGTTCCACACTGCAATTTGGTAAATATTTAACATTATACACCCATTTACAACTTACAACATGCTTACCAGGAGGAAGAGTGGTGAGCTTCCATGTGTGATTATGTTAAAGAGCAGAGAGTTCCTCATCCATTGCTTGACGCCACCCAGTGAAGTAAGATCCTCTTAGACATCCTTAGGTATAGATATAGAGGACAACAAATAAACAAAATGGCAATGTGAAGTGGAAAGGTGAGAGACAGAAACATAATTGGAAATGGGATGTATGGTACAACTACGGTTATCTTTCCGTAATGCAATGGAAAGATCAAGTTTAAAAGAGGTGGGCAACTCTAGGACGGGAGCAACTATAGGAACCGCATATGAGGTAGAAGTTGGAGGAGGTGTCGGTGTCTGTTGATGAGTATACACGTGTCGGATTGGCGATCATTTAGTAGGAATCTGCACTGGAGGAGTTGAAGAATCAAACATGACAGGAACAACCAAAATGGGATCACCAATTGGAAGAGGAAGAGGGATCAATGGTGAAGAGGGTGGTACATCAGGACCTGAGAAGAATGACATGGACTCAAAAAAGGTGACATCAGGGCAGACAAATGGCTTCCGAGTGATAGGATTATATCACTTATACCCTTTCTAGGTCTAAGAATAGCCAAGAAAGATACACTTAATAGAGCATGAAGAATGAAGAGAGACAAAGTGGGAAACAAAATAGAAAAGGGAGACCAATCATGAAAAATGAAGGAGGGCATCTGGTTAATGAGAAAACAAGTCGTAAGCATTGCATCACTCTAAAAACATTTAAGAGCGTTCATATGATGAAGGATAGATCGAGCAGTCTCAAGAAGATAACATTTCTTTCATTCAACCACCCTATTTTGTTGAGGGGTGGATGCACACAGAGTCTGAAGAATGATGCCATGTTCCAAATATTGTTGAAAGGAAGTAAGAAAGTATTCACAGCCATTATCAGAACAAGGAACTTTTATTAGAACACCAAATTGTGTATGTATCAGCATGGAATTTTTGAAAAATATAAAACAATTCACTCCTTTCTATGATTAAATAAATCCATGTCATCCTTGAACAATCATCAATAAAAATCACAACATACTTGCAACCATTATAGGACTCAACTTTAATTAGACCCCAAGCATCTAAATGGACTAAAACAAAAAGACTCAACATATGACTATCAACCCTATGACTAAAGGAAACCCGATGGTGCTTCCCATACTGACACGATTCACACTACAAAGAAGACAAATGACTCAAAGAAGGAACTAGTAGCTTGCGAGCCTTGAGAGATGGATGTCCCAATAGACAATGCCATTAAAGAGGAGTCAAGGAAGTTTGAAGTGCAACTGAAGATCTACCACCATCAAGATAAATTCAATCTACCGGCTTCAAGCCCTCCACCAATCTTCTTCCCCGTCTTGAGATCCTATAAAAAACAAGATGAAGGGTAAAAAGTTATAGAGCAATTAAGGGTCTTAGTTAATTTATTAACAGACATGAGGTTAGATGGAAATTTTGGCACATATATAATGGATGATAAAGAAAGTGATGCAGTGTCAACATTACCAACACCACAAATGGGGGAAGAAGAACCATTGGCCAAGGTAATAGTTTGTGATGTGGAAGTTTTAGAGTGGGAAGAAAAAACACTTGGGAGTCCTGATCATGTGATCAGAGGCTCCAGAATCAATAAACCAGTGAGAAGGTTTGGATGCCAGACAAGCCATACCTGAATGCGCAAGTGTAACAGTGTTATGTTGTGAAGTGGTCTGAAGGAACCTCTCATATTCATCTTGTTGTATACTCATCATCTCCTCCTGGAAGTAGATGTAGATGTGGAGGGTGTTTGATATGTTTGTTGGTTATCACTCACATCACCACCACCAGCAACTGCATGATTAGCCCATGTAGAGGGTGAGCCATGTAGATCATAATAGAAATTAATCATACGTCCGTCTTTGCCACAATGTGTACACTTTTTAGTAGTGTGCCCTCTTCCTCTACCACGGCTTCCCCCTGAGTCATGACCTCCACCACTCTTCCACCACCATGACCAAACATGGGATGACAATGGCTTTGTCAAAATGTATATCCTCCCCTTCTATTGCCACGTCCACCTCCTCTAGCTACAACAAACATTGATCTGTCAGACGTTGTACTCTCTGTGGGCCCCAAAAAATCCTACAAAGTTGAGCAAAGACCTCCTCAAGTGTAGGAAGAGTAGAACCTCCCAATATTTGTACTCTAACTAGTTTGTATTCTGATTTCATCCCCACTAAGAACTTGGTTAAATCAAGTTTCTCCTTCTGTTGTTACTGAATTTTAACATCTGAAGTTAGGGGATAATAGACACAGAGTTCATTTCTAAGGTTCCTCATACTGGTATAATACTTTTCAAGGGTTTGGTTTCCTTGCTGCAAATTAAAATACTCCTGATAGAGCTAATACACTCTTGTAGTATATCCTATTTTAAATAGAGCTTTTTGGCTTGTTCCCATATTTCCTTGGACCTTGGTTGTATCTAAGAGTATAAAGTTTACACTTATCTTGGGTTCCATACTATTCCATAGCCATGTCATGATTTGGGCATCTTCTTGTTCCCAATCATCAAACCTAGAGAGTCAACTAATGGTTTATCCTCCTTCACATGTTTCACCTTCCTTTCGGCCTTGAGAAAAACCTCTACCGACTTGGCTCATGGCACATAAATTTCACCATTAAGTTTAATCTATGTCATCTGCACACCTAAATAGTTTGAGGGGATCACCACCACCATCTTCGGTTTCTACCATTATGTTCTCAATACACTAGATTTCTCCTAGTTCTGATTTTTTTTTGAGAAAAGTTAATCAGTATTCATTGATAAAAAAAAAAAAAGAAATGAGATACGTGAGGAGGTGTACAAAGCAGGGGGAGAACCCCTACAATTTACAAAGGAGGAAGTTTGTCACTATATAGATGCTCTAAGAGCACACCACATTTAGGTAAGCCATATGTTTTATGGTTGTATTCCCTAGGAATCCAAACTAACTTTACATTTAGGCATTCCAAAGAGTCCCTGGCCTCTTCTAAATAGTCACTTAATCTCCATGGTCCCCCTTCTTTGTCTCTTAACCATTTTATTGTATTTGTTGAATCACCTGCAATGGTTATATTTTGAATTCCCAAACTATTTATTATTTTGGTTCCTGTGAGGGCAGCCATAACTTCAGCCTTTGAGAAATCTGCCACACCTATAGGACCGCTGAATGTCCAAATGATGTTGCCCCTTTCAACTCTTAATATTCCTCCAATACCAGCTAATCTAGGATTACCTAAGGCACTTCCATCAAAGTTTGAGATCATCACACCTTCACTGATGGATTTAGGAATTCTTGAGGGTGGTTGATGGAGGTGAGGGAGAAATAAGAAAAGGTGAACATCTCTATTGAGGTCATTGACTTAGACTACTCTAAAAAGATCAAAATTCACCATCCAGAGGTTGCACAGATAAGAGATGTTTGAAATTAACTCCTCCAGGGGCTTTGATTTGTCGTCAAAGAGCCTTTTGTTTCTTTCATCCCATACACCCCACAGCACTGTGTCTAACACTAACTGCCGGTAAATTTTACCCCTCTTACTTAAGCTTGTCCCTTGCCACTGAAGTAGAAAGTCCTTGACATGCTTTGGTATAACCCAACTGTAACCTGCCATTTTCAGAAAATGGAACCAAATCTTTTGGTTGAATTTGCAATGAAGGAAAATGTGATCTGCTGGTTCTCCCACATTGAGGCATAAAGAACAAACATGAGGAGAGATAAACAGTTTACCCAAAAACTTTTTTTTGCAAGAGGTCACAAGTGTTAACTTTCTGGAGGCAAGCTTCCCAGACAAAGAAATAGACCCTTGAGGGAATGTGGCTACACCAGATCTTCTTAAAAGGAAAGGGGGGATGGTGATCATCAGTAATCAAAGCATTGAACATAGACTTAGAAGAGAATTTTCCAGTGGGGTGCAAGGTCTAGATTCGGGTGTCAGACTTGGAGGGGGAGATGTAAACATCTTTAAGGGTCTAGATTAAGGTTATTAATTCAGCAATTTCTAAATCCCTTAGGGGTCTTCTGGGTCGAAGGTTTAGTGTGTTCTCAGCAGTTTGGTTTGGAAGGCAGGCAGAAAAAGTAGCTTCTTGGTCAAGGGTAAGGGTAAAAATTCTAGGAAATGAGGCATCAAGGGTAGATTCCCCCCACCAAAGGTCTTTCCAAAATTTTATTTTTGAGTCATTTCCTACTTTATATCTTATGAAAGGAAAGAAGGATGAATAAGTGGAGATGATACCTTTCCATGGATTTGTGGATTTTATCTTGTTCAAATGGAGATTGCTATCCCACCCTTTCACATTTGATTCGTATTTGCTTGAGATGACAGTAGTCCAAAGAGCATTGGGTTCTTTAGGGAACCTCCATACCATTTACCTAACAGAGAAGAATTTTTCTCTTCTAGGTGCCCAATTCCCAAGCCACCTTCCTCTTTCGGCTTTGCAAACTTATTTCCAGATGACTAAGTGACTCCTTTTTTCCCCACCTCCTTCCCAAAGAAAGTTCCTTTGGAGCTTCTCAATCTGATTTCCAATTTTGGTTGGAATCTAGAATGTTGAAAGGAAGTAGACTGGTATATTTTCTAAAGAGGCCTTCAAGAGAGTAAGCCTCCCCCCTTTAGAGAGAAAGCACTTCTTCCAAGATGAAAGTTTCTTCTCACATTTTTCCACTATTGGTTTCCAGAAATTGAGAGATTTTGGATTCCCTCTGAGAGGCATCCCTAGATATGAGATAGGAAGACTCTCCTCTTTACACCCTCAAACCAGTGACAATTTCAAAGCATTCAATTAACCTTCTAGTGTTTGTGATGTTGGTTATGTAGGCATCCAAAAACAAGTATGTCATCATCAAACTGTATATGTGAGATATGAATCTTGTTTCTTCCCACTTCAAAACCTTTCACCAAGTTAAGGGACATTGCCTTATTGAAAAGGTAGCTAAAGATATCCATTACTAAAGTAAACAAAAATGGGGAGAGTGGACAGCCTTGTTTGAGTCCCCTGCTAGCCTTAAAGTAGCCTTTTGCTTCACCATTTATCAGCACCGAGAACCAAGTGGAGCCAATGCAACCCTTAATCCATTTGATCCATCTACTACCAAAACCTCTCATCTTCAGGCAATTGAGGATACATTCCCAATCCAGTTTGTCATACACCTTTTCTAGATCTAATTTCACTAGGACCCCCAGATTCCTAGTGGATTTTCTGTCTTTAACACACTCATTTGCAATTAGAATGTTGTCCACAATCTGTCTCCCTTTAAGAAAGGTAAATTGATTTGGGGAAATAAGCTCTTCAAGGACTTCTTTAAGTCTATTGGCCAAGACTTTAGCCAAAATTTTATGGATGCTCCCTATCAAACTTATTGGCCTAAAGTCTTTAACTTCCAAGACTCCCCCTTTCTTTGGGATGAGGTAGAGAAAGATTGAGTTAAGGCCTTTGTTAACAATGGCCGAAGAGTAGAATTCCCTAAATAAATCCATAAGATCTGACTTTACTATTTCCCAACATTGCTAGAAGAAAGAGATGGGAAAACCATTCGATCTGAGTGTAGTGGTGTTAAACAGTGTATGCCCTTAGCTCTAATCAAATTGATGTACTTATGTTATTTATTGTAAATGAATAAAGTGCATAATTGATTCATGTGATTTGGTGTGTTTCTGTGTAATACCCTTAAACTGAACACTTATGAGACTCGTGTTAGTTTAGAATCTTCACAATCATTGGATAAATCTAGGGAGATTTATCCTGCCAAGTCTGACACTGATGTGCCGCCAAGTTGGTTGGGGTGGCTTGTCTCAGCTACCAGGGTGAGACCTGAGGTATATGCAATGTGGGTTTTCTTGAAACCCTGAATTGGACCAAATTCCAGTATTGCCCTGGACCTTGGAGATAGATGGGCAAAACTGGAATATTACACCTGACCCCTAGACTCGTTTATGGTATTGCACTAGGTGTCGGATTGGGCTGTCTTTAATATGCCAATCAGTGAGATCCTTAGAGGGGATCAAAACCTGGGTATGTTGGGACAGTCCGAGAATTCATATAAATTGGTGATCATAATGACAGGATTAGTCCGTTTGTCGGACAAAGCAAATGATCGGGGAATGCACTCTCTCTAATGTAAACCTAAACTTTGATTTGATGTATGTCACTTTTGCAAACAAACTGGCCACTGAAGAGGAACTGTCCCCAATATTTGGAGACTAAGAAGCAAGGTAATTTTGAATCTTTTATCATAGAGACCAATTTGTTGGTCACTTCTGCTTCCTGATGTATTGACTCTAGGGCTTTGACTCTTGTGTGTAACTCATTGCAAGGGTTCAAGATAAGTAGAAGACTGAGTGATGGATAAGTAACACTCTACTTGGGGACTACTGCAACGATTGCAACTATAGCCATAGGAACTGTAGAACTAGTTTTTAGAGAATGAACAATTGTACTTAAAGATTGTCTTTTTGTACCTAATTTAAGAAGAAATTTGATTTTTGTCTCAAAATTGTGTTTGGATGGTAATTCTATCTTATTTAGTAATGAGATTACTATTAAACAGAATAACAAATTCCTCACATACGAAGAGCTTGAGAATGGTCTCTATGATCTTCATCCTTCTCTGGAAACCAACATTATCGAAACTATGTTGGAAATAATCCCCAAGAAGAGGACTCATGATACAATTAGTCTCACATGCATGTGGCATTACCGACTTGGCCACATTAATATAAATCGTACCACAAGGTTGGTAAAGGATGGTCCTTTGGATTTTTTAACTGTAGAAAATCTTCCAACCTGTGAACCTTGCCTTCAGGGTAAGATGACAAAGCGACCATTTACGGGAAAGCCTAAAAGATCTACAGGCACACTTGACCTTATACATAGTGATGTATGTGGTGCCATTGATGTTAGAACATATAACCAACACGTTTATTTTATAATATTTATCGATGATTTTTCACGGTATGGTTATGTGTATCTAATGAGACATATATTTGAATCCTTTGAAAAGTTCAAAGAGTTGAAACAAGAGGTGAAGAAACAGTTAGGGGAAAAAATTAAGACCCTTTGATCAGATCAAGGCGACGAGTATTTCTCTAACGAATTCAGGGACTACTTAATGGAAAATGGGATTGTATCACAACTGGCTCCTCCTGCGACACCACAATTAAACGGTGTGTTAGAGAGGAGAAATCAGACTTTGTTACATATGGTCTATTCACTTCTCGTCCACTCAGAGTTACCCACATCCTTTTGAGGTTTCACATTAGAGACTACAATTGACATGCTGAACTGGATTCCAACCAAATCTGTTCCTAAGACTCCATATGAGCTAAGGAACGGTATGAAACCAAGTGTAAGACACTTAAAGATTTGGGGTTGTCCAGCACATGTTAAAATCTAGTGCTGACAAATTGGAATCCAAAACCAATCATTGCCTATTTGTAGGTTACCCAAAAGGCTCTGTAGGTTACTTGTTTTATGATCCATAAGAGCAAAGGGTGTTCTACAGTCGAAATGCCCACTACCTAGAGGAAGATTACATCCTAGATAATCTTCATCAGGAAGTTATTCTTAATGAGGAGAGCCTAGGGATAGTGGGAGATGTCCCACTAGCTCTAGAAAATAACCAACCTAGAAGATCTACTTGGGTTTCCAGGCCTTCAATTCGTTATGGCTATGACCAAGAAAGTTAATTGGTGGAAGCCACGACCAATGAGGAGGATCCCGTGACTTATTTGGAAGCTACGTTGGACATAGATTCCTTGAAGTGGGTATATGCCATGAGAGCAGAGATGGACTCAATGAAGATCAATGGAATTTGGACTCTAGTAGATCCACCCCCTGGGGTAAAAGCAATTGGTTGCAAGTGGATCTATAAGAGGAAGAAGGGCCCCGATGGTAAGGTTGAGACCTTCAAGAATCGTCTTGTGGTGAAAGGGTACACTCAGAAAGAGGGAATTAACTATGAGGAAACATTTTCGCCTGTGGTCATGCTTAAATCATTTAGGATCCTGCTAGCTATAACAGCATACCATGACTCTGAGATTTGGCAAATAGATGTCAAAACTGCATTCCTGAATGGAGATCATACTAAAGATATCTATATCGGGCAACTGTAAGGTTTCATAGTTGCAGGTTAGGAGCACATGGTATGTAAACTTAATCGATCCATATATGATCTTAAGCAAGCTTTTATGAGCTACAACATTCAATTTAACTCTACTGTCAAATAGTTTGACTTTGAGTAGAATCCAGATGAGCCCTGTGTTTATAGGAAGATTAGTGGGGATAAGGTTACATTATTGGTTCTGTATGTAGATGACATTCTACTCATTGGGAATGATGTAGGAATGTTGATTATGGTGAAAGTATGGCTTTCACAACAATTCTCCATTAAAGATCTTGGAGAAGCCTCTTATATCTTGGGACTTCGACTCTATAGAGATAGATCGTAAAGGATAATAGGATTAACCCAGTCTATTACCTTAACAAGATAGTTAAGAGATACAGTATGGAGAACTCCAAGAAAGGAAACGTTCCTTTCAAGCATGGAATCACTCTCTCCAAGGGAATGTTTCCCAAGACTCCCAAGGAGATTGAGGGCATGAGAGAGACTCCCTATGCTTCAGCCGTAGGGAGCATCATGTATGTCATGTTGTGCACTCGGCCCGACATTGCTCAAGCAATGAATGTGATAAGTAGGTTTCAGTCTAACCCAACTCAGGAGCACTGGACAGCAGTGAAAAACATACCGAAATACCTTCGAAGGACAAAAGAATCTACATCTAGATATAGAAAGTCTACATCTGGTTATATCTTCACGATAGGATCGTGTGCGGTTAGTTGGAAAAGCAGCAAATAGGGGTCCACCGCAGACTCTACAACCGAGGGCGAGTACATTGTCACAAGTGAAGGTGCCAAGGAAGCCGTATAGATGAAAAAGTTCATTCAGAAATTAGGATTAGTTCCATCCAACACATCACCCATTCCACTATTGTGTGACAACACTGGAGCCATAGCTCAGGCTAAGGAGCCACGAGCCCACTCGAAGTCCAAACACATCGAAAGGAAGTACTATGTACTACGGGAGATAGTTGGAAGAAGGGGCGTCCTGATTCAGAAGGTAGCGTCAGCGAAGAATGTAGTAGACCCATTAACTAAGCCACCGACACAAAAAGTGTTTGAGAAACACGTCCGACTTGTACCCAATTGGACCTAAGTGCAAGTGAGAGCTGTTAGACAGTGTATGCCCTTAGCTCCAATCAGATTGATGTACATTATGTTCTTGCGGGAATGATTTTAAAGATCCAAAACCAAAAAGAGTGGTATTTGCTAGCAATAACATAATGGAGGCAGTCAATCAATATAGATTGATCCGAAATCTAATTCAAATCCAATATAGAACCTATGGAAACAAAAGAAAAGTATCGAATCGATTCTTTTTAAAGAATAGATCCAATCGCAACTTCGAATATGGAATTCAAAGAGATCAAATAGGAAATGATACTCTGAATCATAGAACTATAATGAAATATATGATCAACCAACATTTATCGAATTTGAAAAAGAGTCAGAAGAAACGGTTCGATCCTCTTATTTCTCAAACCGAGAGATCCATGAAACGGGATCCTGATGCATATAGATACAAATGGTCCAATGGGAGCAAGAATTGAATAGTATAACATAGGAAGATCTTTTATCCATACTGAATCCAAAATAGGATTCTTGATCCAATCAAGAATCCCGTTGAATTTTCATTCTTTTCCATTTTTTTTGTTCTATAACCTACCGTCTTTCTTTTTCTTATATTCTTATACTATACAATCATCTAATGGGGTATCCTCTAACCCGTCTTCCACTTCCATTAGTCAAAAACCCATCTGATAAAGACGTTCCTCAGTAATATCATCATGACTCTCGAAATCATGTGCGGTAGCAATACCAAACCAAATACGACCAGTAGTGGGGTCCTGAGCTAAGCCTTGGCTAAACCTTGGAAATCTTAATGCCATAATGCTTTTCAAATCCTCCTAGCCATTATCCTACTGCAATAATTCTTGCTAAGAACTCCCATGTTGTGGCAATTCCACCTAGAAGGTAATGGGTTACTCCTACAGCGTGTCCTTGTACAATGTTCAAGGCTCTAGGCTGAGTAGCAGGAGCAACTTTTAATTTGTTATGAGCCTAAATGATGGATTCAATAAGTTCTTGCCAATAACCACGGCCGCTAAATAGAAACATTAAACTGAAAACAGTAAATGAATAAAGTGCATAATTGATTCATGTAAATACTAAAAAATGAAGAAAATCATATAGCCTTGCAGATACTAAAAAGGAAGAAAATCATACAGCCTTGTAGATACTAAAATAGGAAGAAAATCAAAGAAATGATAATTCCTATAATCAAGCTATTCCTAATTGGGCTAATACTACATATTTACAGCCTATAATTACAACCTATAATCTCGTAACACTCCCCCTCAAGATGGAGCATAGATGTCAATCATGCCCAGCTTGTTACAAATATAAGAAATTCGAGCTCCATTAAGAGCTTTTGTAAAGATATCTCCTAACTGCTCTCCAGTCTTCACATATGCTGTAGAGATCAAGTTTTGTTGAATTTTCTCACGAACAAAACGACAGTCTATCTCAATATGTTTAGTTCGTTCATGCAAAACCGGATTCAAAGCAATATGAATCGCAGCTTGATTATCGCACCATAGCTTCGCTGGAACTAAGACTTTAAGACCGACCTCAGTTAAGAGTTGAGAAATCCACATAACCTCACACGAAGCTTGTGCCATTGCTCTATACTCAGATTCTGCACTAGATCGCGAGACCACATTTTGCTTCTTACTCTTCCACAAAACCAGATTACCACCAACAAAAACACAATAGCGAGTGGTGGACCTTCGATCAATCTTGGAACTTGCCCAATCCGCATCAGAAAAACACTCAATATTACTGTGACCACGATTCCGATACAGTATCCCTCATCCAGGAGCTCCTTTCAAGTAACACAAGATTTGTTCTAAGGCTGCCCAATGATGCACTGTAGGAGAGGACATAAATTGACTTACAATACTAACTGAGTAAGCAATGTCAAGACAAGTCACTGTGAGATAGTTCAACCAACTAATCTTCTATATCGTTCAGGATCATCAAAAGCATCTCCATCCTTTGTGAATTGTTGGTTAGGAAGCATTGGAGTACTGCATGGTTTGACTCCTAGTTTCCCAGTTTCTGTTAACAGGTCCAAAACATACTTCCTTTGAGACAGGAAAATGCCTCTTTTACTCCTTGCCACCTCAATCCCCAAGAAGTATTTTAGGTGCCCCAAATCTTTAGTATTGAACTGGCTCTGCAAGAAGGATTTCAAGGATGAGATTCCCTTCGTGTCACTCCCAGTGATAACAATATCGTCTACATATACAACAAGTAGAATGATGCCAAATGTGGACTGCTTATAGAAAGCAGTATAGTCAGATTTGCACTTCCTCATCCCAAACCTCTCTATTGCCTGACTGAATTTTCCAAACCAAGCTCGAGGACTCTGTTTTAGTCCATACAGCGATTTTCGAAGACGACAAACTTTCCCAGACTACCCCTGAGCAACAAACCCAAGTGGTTGCTCCATATAAACCTCCTCCTGAAGACCTCCATGCAGGAAAGCATTTTTAATATCAAGCTGGTAAAGTGACCAATCATATGTAGCTGCCAGAGAAATAAATAATCGAACTGAAATCAATTTTGCCACAGGGGAGAAAGTATCAGAATAGTCCACTCCATATGTCTGTGCATAGCCTTTGGCCACCAGGCGAGCCACTGATCCATCATATTAAATTTGACTGCAAAGACCCACTTGCATCCAACCGCTTTCTTACCAACAGGTAAATCGACCAGATCCCAAGTACCATTCTCAGTCAAGGCATTCATTTCCTCAAGCATGGCATCACGCCACCCAGGATGGGATAAAGCCTGGTGAATAGTTTTGGGAATCCCTACAGAATCAAGAGAGGCAACAAACGAACAAAAAGTAGAGGACAAACAAGCATAGGTAACATAAGAGGAAATTGGATAAGTACACTGACGTTTACCTTTCCAAAGAGCAATAGAGGACAAACGATCATAGGTAACATAGAGGACAAACGATCACTAGGCAATGGATCCGATGACAAAGAAGAGACCGGTGCCGGACTTGTCACAGGAGGATTAGGTCGTCGAGAATAGACTTGAGTAATAGGTAGTTTTGGTTGAGAAGGTGGTGGTGGGGGTATTGGAACAACACTAGGGTCTGGACCGGTGACATGATACACTAGTAGATCATCATCCTCTTGTGGACACACAGGTGTAGATGGAGCAGTAAAGAAAGGAAGATGTTCATGGAATGTAACATCAGCTGACACAAGGTACCTGTTCAAGAGAGTAGAAAAACACCTGTACCCTTTTTGGAGACGAGAGTATCCCAGGAAGACACATTTTAATGACTTGGGGTCCAATTTGGAAACCTGCGGACGAACATCACGAACAAAACAAGAACATCCAAAGATACGAGGTTCAACAGGAAACACAGATTTATTAGGAAACAGAATCTTATAAGGGATCTGATCATTTAGAATAGTGGAAGGCATGCGATTAATCAAAAAACACGCTGTAGAAACAGCATCAGCCCAAAACTGTTTAGGAACATGTGTTTGAAATAAAAGAGCCCTGGCAGTTTCAAGAAGATGTCTATTTTTTCTCTCAGCCACTCCATTTTGAGATGGAGTATCAACACAAGATGATTGATGGAGAATTCCATTCTGAGCCATGTAAGTCTAGAAGGAATCAGAGAAATATTCTTTGGCATTATCACTTCGTAATGTTTGTACGGACACATCAAACTGGGTTTTTATTTCAGCACAAAAGGTTTTAAAATGTGAAAGCAACTCAGAACGAGATTTCATTAAATAAAGCCAAGTCATACGAGAAAAATCATCCACAAAGGTAACAAAATATCGAAATCCAGTCTTAGACATAATAGGACAAGGTCCCCAAACATCTGAATGTACTAACTCAAAAGCATGACTAGCCCTTTTATTAACTCGAGAAACAGACGATAGACGATGATGTTTTGCAAACTGACAAGACTCACAATCTAAAGAAGATACATCATGAAACTGATGAGATAACTTCTTTAACAAAGGTAAAGATGGATGCCCCAACCGACAATGAGCTTCAAAAGGAGATAAAGTACTGGAACAGGCAATGGTCTAAGGTTCCTGGGTATCCAAAATGTACAGACCTCCTGATTCTCGTCCTTTACCAATAATCCTCTTCGTCATAAGATCCTGAAACAGACAATGATCAGGAAAGAATGAGATACAATAGTTAAGAGTACGAGTGAGTTTGCTAAGGTGACTGAAGAAGGAAAAGTGTGTGATTGGAAAGTGGAAAAGAGACTAGGATTACCTGTCA